>OX637396.1:6472500-6972500 GCA_951799425.1 Ilex aquifolium
GAGCTCCTCCTCAGTTTTCCTAGCCCCATCCCTGATCTCCTCCTTCTTGGCTTCCAAACCCTTGATAACAGAGGCTTGACTCTCCACCTGGGCCTGCAGATACTAAACCTGTTTCTTAAGGTCGCTACTGGCAAAGGTTAGCTCGGCAGTCTTAAACTCGTATGCATTTGATGCCTTGGCCGAGCTCTCCAAGGTTTTGATCCGACTCAGCAGACCTTTCATGTGGATGGCCAACTGGGAACAGATATAACCAAGGGCGAAAGTCAGCATAAAATGGCAACGCAAGGTAAAAATAGAACATAAAAAGGAGGGAAGCTTACCGAAGCAGCCCCATATAATGTCGAACTAACGGAGGTCCTAAGAAGCATAGTGGCAGCCCTCTAAACGTCAGATTCAGGGATGATGGAGGCGATGACATCGGCGGCGAGCTTCACATTGTCGAAAAGAGAACCTTCGCTTTTCTCTGTCTTGAGGTACTTCCCTTTCTCAGCCTTGGAGCTCATTAGAAGTGGCTGATAGAGCTTCTCAGCCAACCCAAGGGAGGCAGAGCTGGGCAGAATATGGGAGATCGTCTCCAAGGTTCCCTCGACCTCTGCCGAGGAGGGAGAGGTCGGAACAACGTCTTGCTCAGGAACCCCTCCAGGAGAAGGAACCGTGGTCTCATGAGGAAGAGGGGCTTGTGTGCTCGATGGTGGAATGAGAATCACTTGGGACGAAGAGGGAGAAACATGAGGTTTATCCAACCTCGACACTTTGGTTGAGGGCATTGAAGCACTCCCAGAACCAACCTTAGTTTCGCGTTTTCCCCCCACTCCTATTTTTCTTTAACTGGGCCACCTTCGCCCTAAGATCTCTTGAAGTAGGCTCCATTGAGGAAGAACCTGGGGGTTCAAAGCAAACAGATCAAAAAGGAAAGAAATGAGGAGTGAGGTAAAAGTTAAAGACAGAAGGAGAAGGTGTTATCTGCTGCCTCCTCTACCCCAACAACAGAAATAGGAGTAGGGGTCTCAATCCTCACCTCCGGAGGACTAAACCCGAGCTTGGTAAACACAGAATGCTTAATCAAACTAGAGTACCTCTCCGTGTTACAATCCTCAAGCCCTACCAAAGCAAGTCTGTCATCGACACTCAGCTCAGGACGAACACCTGAAACAACAAAAGGAGATGAGGTCAGCAAATGAAGCGATAAGAGGGGGTAAGTGGGGGCCTACCCAAAATAAGGACTCACCCAGGTTATCAGGATCTGCCCAGGAGTGTGGGACAAGAAGGGTATCACTGACATTGTTCGGGTTAAATTCCCAATCCTTCTCTGACACAAAGAAAAATTATTTCTTCCAGTTCTTATGAGAGCTGGGCAGATCAATGATCAATGTCTGGGTCTTCACCCGCTTGGAAATGTATAAAAAGCCATCGGGCTGAAACTTGACGTTGAAGAATTTCATAAGTAAGGGAACTGAGGGGGTGTCGATTTCATTCTTCTTAAAGAAAACGAGAAGGCCCACCAAAACACCCTAGAAGTTAGGGGAAATCTAAGCTGGACAAACATTGAAGTGTTGAAGGACGGATTTGATGAAGGGATGAATAGGAAATCTAAGCCCGTTCTCAAGGGAAGCTACAAAAAAGCAAGTCTTCTCGGAGACCTCTGAGTTATACCTAATATCAGTGGAGGGGATCCAATACCACATACCCGAAGGAAAGCCAAACCTAGCAGATAAGACCTTCATCAGAAGAGGAGTGACCTCACTAGGGCCAATGAGGTCCGAAGCATGAGGGGCAGGCTCAGAGGTCTCAGCACTGCTCGAACCCTTTTTGGCTTTTCCTTTGCGAGACCGCTTAGAGCTCGGAGAGGACCCATGTAAATTATGAGGAATCTTTGCCCTTTCTAAGGCCTCGACCCCGGGGAAGTTATCAATTTCATCACCAACGTCTCCCAGCTCGTCTTCTTCCACCTCTGGAGACCTATCACCCATAAGAGAAATATACGAGCCCGTAGCTTCGAAAGAGGCATTCATGACTGGGCAAGAGAAAGGAAAACTAAAGGATCTGTAAAGAGGGGGGACCTCTGAAAAACACTCCCTGAGAGTCAAGGGGTCAAGGCACCAGCGACCAATGAGGAAGACTCTAGTAGTGAAATAAGGATCTAGAAAAAGGGGAAGGTGAGACAAGGAAAAACCTCGATTCCTAAAGTAACAGAAACAAAAGGTCCAAAAATTCAGCAACCACCTTGGATTCGAGGGATCCAGAACGAAGAAATGAACAATAGTCAAAGAGCGTACCTAATTGAGAGCGAAGCAATAAACCAAAGACCAAAGCAAAGTCGGAAAACAAGTTTTGCAGAACCTTCGAAGCCAAATTAGAAAGTAGGATACCCCAACGAAACCCCAGGATCTCCAGCAGACTGAGAAAAGCCAAAATCGCAAAGGAAGAGAGGGGGCAAAGCCTAGAGGGAGAAGACGAATGGAGAAATGAGGCCGTTTCCATCGCCACAGGAACATTTAAAGTCTTGTGTATATGGGTCTTCGAAATACAGGACGTGCACGAGAAACAAGAAAGAAATGATTGCACAAAACCGTCAAAAGGGTCTCTTCGCACGTAAATCGAGGTCATCCTATGAAGGGCACAACTCAGCCCCTGCTCAACCCCACTTTGACCATGGGCTGGGGGCAACTGATGATACCTATAGAGAATTCCAAGTACGAGCTCAGGAAGTGAGGTCAGGAGGGGAGGTCAGCCAATGAATCCAGACCTCGGGCCTTCCTCAGACTGTGTAATGAAGGAAATAAGAAGGAGACAGCTGGCTACCAGAGGGCATCCCCTCTGGTACAACAAGCTATAGTCAAGGCACAAAACTCTCAACTGTCCAAGATCATCTCCCAAAATCAAGGAAGATCCAGAGAAATGAAGGCAAAGATCTCGTTGCAGATCCCGTTGAGTTAGGAATTAGACTATAAATATCGTACTATGGCCTCATTACGGGGCAAGCGACCCAAAATTGTATCTAGAATACTGTAATCTTCACAAATACATCAATATAGATCCTAGGAGAAAGAGACTCCATAGCGAAGTGGAATAGCCGAGCTCCCCGAGCCGGTGAACCACTATAAACCTACTGTGTAATCCATCCCCATTGGGGAATCATCACATCATTCCAACGAGCCGCGTAGCTCAGGTCAATCCCATTTTGAACACCATCAGTAATCATACCGAATATTAGGATTTACTATATGTAGCTTGCAAACCTGGCTCGTGGATGCAATCTCGATCTAAATTGCAACAACCTTGGGTGCGATGGTCACATAGAGCAAAAAATATTTCACATGCTTATAAAATCTATTGTGGGTGGTCATCATCTATCTAATATTACAGTTAGAAAATTGAATTTTCAACTTAAAAAAAGGTACAATAACGGTAAAGATTGATCATATCTTTATCTACTTTAATCCAATGTTACAAAATTCATCTCAAATTTTATTTATTTTTTGTTAAAAACATCATATTCTCAAGACAACCTCCAATATCTAACAACTCAATCAACACACTTCTCAATGTCAAACAGTCTCATAGATTCACATTTATCTCTCTTTTATCTATCTTCATCTTAATTTTAAATTGCATAATTGAAAAATTAAAATTTTATTAAAAATATAAATATTGTAGAATTAATGTTTAATTTTTAAAATTACATAGTATCTTCAGCCACAAAATTATTGCTAGGACAAAGATAGATGTTTTGGGATATAATAGAAGTGAACCTATTTTTTTAGTTTCCCACTTTGAAAAATAAAAAACTTGATTTATTTCAACTTTTTACGCCTCCAGATGATATTAACTAATTTTGGTAGTGTCCTCAACTAATTTAGATGATGAGATCCATAGTTAGAATTGAGATTATCTTCCTTACTTTTTCACATAATTTTACTCGATGGTAGATTACTCACCATATATTTGTGTGAGATCTATCATTTATATATGGGCCTCTTCACTCATACACGGTAGGTGATCTATTATTGAATGAAATTGTATAAAAAAATAATAAAGAAAATCTAGATCCTTGTACTTGACAACACAAATTTAAAAAATAAGGAGGATATTCTTGAAATACAAACATAAACTAGGCGGAAGGAGTGTAATTTTATATCCTACGCAATTATCAAAAACTAAGATGATATTAATGCAAAGAGTAAATTATATTTTAACCCTTAAACTATTACCCTTATTTCATTTTATACCCTTAACTATAAAATTTCTCACATTACATATTAATGTATTAATTTTGTTTCATATCACTGATAGAGTAATATACTAAAAGTTTTTTTTTGTAGTGAAACTCATTTTATTAATTAATAAAATTTTGTTCTTTCTATTTTATTGAGAATCTATATGGACAAAATGTTTGTATTATATTTTATATATGATATGCATGTGTGTCTTATATTTTACATTGTAGATAATCTGGTATGTAGAGTTCGGCTTATGCACAGAAGACCAAATTATTGGATCCTTATATAATATGAGTATATGTTCACAATCGTAGATGGAATTGAACACGTCATTGATATGATTATAGTGTAATATTCTAGCATAGTCTCAGGGCCGGCCCAACAACATGTTTAAAAAAGCCTGGACTTTAGGTCCCATTTCAAATAAAGGCCCCAAAATTTTAAACACTGTAAATAACTCATGTAAAAAAGGCCTTATAAAAATATAAGTCCAATCAATCATTTAGGCCCATAATCCAATCCAAATATTAAATATCTAAAAAAAATTAACAGTATAAAAAAAAAAGACTGAACTGAAAGGTTATATCAAATTAAAAAAAATCAAAAAGTCAAATCATACCTTACTTTCAACTCTCTCTCTCTCTCTCTCGGTAAACCAACACAAAAACAATTTTTCTTTTTCTTTCTCTCTCTCATTAAACTGAAATAAAAAAAAAACACTTCTTCTTCTCTCTCACTCTCTCACAGTGCTCTCAAGTCTCAACTCACAGATCAGACTCACGGTAACATACGAACAGTGAGACGGTGACTCGGTGACGGTGACTCGGCCTCCATCCTCCATCATCAACTCAAGTTTTCATTGCAACATAAGGGACATGGTTTAGAACCAAAAAGCCAATGTTTGAGATCATTCAAGCCAGATTTTATTGTTTCATAATTTTAAATTTTTTTGTTATATATTTTAACTACACTATATATTGTGTTTGTTTGGTTGTTATATAGTTATAATATATTAATAATATGGCACCTAGAAGACAACCAAGTGGATACGAAAAAAAGAAAAAGAAAAATAGATCAACTAATAGAATCTCAAAAATGATCTCTTGATAAATTTATTACTAGTAACAAAAATAATGTAACAAACAATTTAGATGAAAATTTTGAAAATGAACAAGTAGAGAATGAAATAGAAGAGAATAAAATAAAAAATATTGAAATAGAAAATATTGAAATAAAAGATAATGAAATAGAAGATAATGAAATAAAAAATATTGAAGTAGAAAATATTGAAATAAAAGATAATAAAATAAAGGATAATGAAATAGAAAATATTGAAAAAAAAAATAGTGAAATAAAAGATAATGAAATAGAAGACAATCAAAATCTTAATGAAACAAGTGATTATAGCCATATAAATATTTATGATCCAAGTCAATGGAAAAATATTGATACGAAATTAAGAGATTTATTAGTAGAAAATGGTCCAATTAGATATAATAATTTAGATTTTCCTCAGGATGAACCTCTAGACATTTTTCCACTATACATTATATTCGTAAATTAACAAATGGGGAAACACTTGATAGAAGATGGCTAGTATATTCAAAAGATTTGAATAAAGTATTTTGTTTTTGTTGCAAGTTATTCAATATGAATTATTCTACAAGTAAACTAGTTAATAAAGGAACAAAAGATTGGAGAAATATTGGTGTTAAGCTTAAAAATCATGAAATAACTTATGAGCATATAACTAATATGAATACTTGGATTGAATTAGAAACAAGATTGCAACTAAATAAAACAATTGATAAAAGTATCAAAGAACAAATTAATAGAGAGAATAATATTGGCAAAATGTATTAGTAAGAATTATTGTCGTTGTAAAGAATCTTGGTAAAAATAATTTAGCTTTTCGGGGAAAAAATGAAAAGATATATCAAGAAAATAATGACAATTTTTTAAGTTTAATTGAAATGATTGCGGAATTTGATCCGATAATGCAAGAACACGTTCGTCGTATTCAACAAGATAAAATTCATAATCATTATCTTGGACATAACATACAAAATGAATTGATAAGTTTGTTAGGAAATGAAGTAAGAAACAATATTATTAAAAAAGTTAAAAAAATAAAATATTATTCAATCATATTTGATTGTACTCCCGATGCAAGTTTGGGGTGTTCAAATTTCCGACTAGCCGCAAGTTCCTACCCTACCCGACCCTACCCTACCCTACTGAACGGTTAGCCGCAAAAATCGGGTAGGAATGCGGAAGAGTTTTTGGTCTTCTGATTAAATCGGGTAGGAATGCGGAAGAGCTATCCATTTCCGCATTCCTACCTTACCCTACCCGCATTAATTAATTAATATGATTTTAATGTATTTCATATGGTTTAAACTTAAATTAATTGTTATTGTATTTGTGTAACAATTATGGTGAATTGATGTTCATACTTTCTTGTGTTTTATTATAATTGTTGTTGTAGTTGTTTTAGATTTTAGTGTTATTGATTTATTGTGTTGTTAAATTGGTGCATTCAAAAATTAATAATTACAAAAGTGTTTACCCGATTTCCTACCCGACTTCCTACCCGATTAATCGGGTAGGAAGTCGGGTAGGAATACCACACCTGTCGGGTAGGGTAGGCCAAGAAAAAATTCTTCCGCAAAGTATCGGGTAGGAAGACGGAAGAGCATATTTCCTACTCGTAGGGTAGGGTGAACACCCCTAATGCAAGTCATCAAGATCAAATGTCTCTCATATTACGATGCGTAGATATTACAATAAGTCCAATAAAAATAGAAGAATATTTTTTAGAGTTTATTAAAGTAGATGATACAAGTGAAAAATGTTTATTTGATAAACTTATAGATGTAATAAGTAATCTTGAACTAGATATTAATGATGTACGAGGACAAGGATATAATAATGAGTCTAATATGAAAGGAAAACATCAAGGTGTACAAAAAAGGCTACTCAATATAAATCCTAGAGCATTTTACACACCATGTGGTTGTCATAATTTGAATCTAGTACTTTGTGATATGACTAACTCTTGTCCCAAGGCTATATCATTTTTTGGAATAGTACAACGTATATATTCATTATTTTCCTCTTCCACAAAACGATGAAAAATTTTACAAGATAATATTCAAGGTTTAACTCTTAAGCCATTATCACAAACACGTTGGGAAAGTTGTGTTGAAAGTGTTAAAGCAATAAGATTTCAAGTTCCAAGAATAAGAGATGCATTATTGCAATTAGCGGAAACTAGTGAAGATCTTAAAACAAGGAGTGGAACTAATTGTTTAGCAACATATGAAATTGAGAATTTTGAGTTCTTCTTGGGCATGACTATTTGGTATGATATTTTATTTTCCGTCAACTTAGTTAGTAAGTATTTACAATCAAAAGACATGCATATTGATATTGCTATAGATCAATTAAAATATCTCATTTCTTTTTTTTTTGAAAAATATAGGGAAAGTGGATTTACAAATGCTATGATTTCATCTAAAGAGATTGCATGTGAAATAGGTATAGAACCTATATTTCGTGAAAAACGTAGAGTTCGTAGAAAAAAATAATTTGATGAAAATGTTGATAATGAGGTAACACAATCTATTGAAGAATCTTTTAGAATTGATTATTTTACATATATAATTGATCAAGCTATTTCTTCACTAAAGAGTAGATTTGAACAATTACAAAAGTGCGAAAATATTTTTGGTTTTTTATTTAACTTAGAAAAATTAAAATCATTGACCAATGATAGTTTAAAACAATATTGCTTGGATCTCGAATGTTTCTTAAAACACGAAATTTTTTCCGATATTGATGGCTTAAATTTATTTTTAGAACTAAATGTTTTAAAATAAATTTTACAAACGAAAGAAAATACTCCAATTGAGATACTAAATTATATAAAAAAGTTAGATTCTTTTCCAAATGCATGCATTGCTTATAGAATATTATTAACAATTCATGTAACAGTTGTTTTTGCATAAAAAATCTTTTCAAAATTAAAATTGATAAAATCTTACTTAAGATCGACTATGTTACAAGAAAGATTAACTGGATTAACGATACTATTAATTGAAAAAGATATGGTAATAAAACTTGAATATAAAAACTTAATTAATACTTTTACAACTCAAAAAACAAGAAAAAATAATTTTAAATAAAAAATATTAATACTAAACATAGAATGCCTAATTTAGAAGTATCGCTTTAGGCCCCAAATGTCTTGAGCCACCCCTGCATAGTCTGTCTTGACTACAAGAGATTATTTGATGTCTCGGATTATTGCACTAGTACATTTTGTGTATTGAACAGACCCATGTTGAAGTTATTATCTTTTACTGATTTAATAAGATAATAAATACCTCATGATTATTATGATTGCTTATGCTCTTAATCACTAAATATTTAATTGGCACGTGCATATAATGTTTGTCACTTTAATTCTTCAAAGAGTGAGATTCATATTGAGTCAATAAACTCGATAAATTGAGAGACGATGTTATTTGTATGGTAGAATTTAAATATTAAAGAAAACCACGTCCTAGTATTTAAATGGGTTGATGATGTCCTCTTGAGAAAACTCATAAGTTTTGTCCATGTCAAACCCTACAGGTGGATTTAATTATCTGACATGACAAATAAGTTGAGTGGTAAAGTCTCAAGGAATAAAAGAAGACAATTAAATATAATTGTCAGTGATTTATTTAATTGATGGACATCTGTAATCTTAAACGTGAGAAGATTATTAAGCATATAATAATAAGGAGTTCGAATATAATTTTGAGATAAGGCCCAGGAGATCAATAATAAGTCTTTAGTGGACTGACTTATTATTAATGAGTTGTATGATGTTTATTTTGAGTTGAACATAAGAATCCTAAGCCCATTGGGAGCTCGATCCTTATTTCTCCTTAGAGTCTCTGTCGTAGCCTATATATAGACGTATAGGTTTTCTATTTCAGCATCTTATCTTTACTCACGTTTTTTAGGGAGGCTGAAAGAGAGAGCAAGGATTCGGAGATCTTAGCAGCCCACACTGCATCCAAATTATGACGTTGGGGGATATACGACAGAAGGCCGCGAGGTTCGTCGAGCTGTAGTCGTTGTTCTGTTCTGCGTTCGTGCTGAGACGAGATCAGTCCCGAGAGATCTCGAAGGTAAGCCCTAATTCCGCCTTGTAGGGTTTTAAAGGAAAATTTTTGATATTCAATACATATGTGCTGTCAACAGCTCTTGGGATTTTCGTTTCAACAATCACTCCACCAGATAACGACAAACTTGAAAATATTTCAAAGGAGGGAGAAAAACCCCAAAGAGCTTCCCATCAAGTGTTTAGTACCACTTTATTGTCCCTCTTTTGCAGCTAAATAATTGCTGAGAAGAAAAAGAATGTCGGCCAAAAGAAAAAAATTTAGAACTTATGAAGGATAAAGTCATGGATAAGTATTTTTCTTCATTTTTAACCTCACATGTGCAATAAGTAGTTGTTTAAAAATAAAATTGATACTTTAAAGTACAATATGAGAAATTTTATAGCTGAGTGTACAAAACGAAACAAGGATAATAATTCAAGGAGATAAAATATAATTTACCCTAATGTAAAATCACGAATCTGAACAATTTCAACCTGTTCCGTATTATATAGGGAGAATTATATTTAGACCCCTTAAGGTTTATCACTTAATTATTCAGACCTTTAATATTTGAAATATTACACACAGACTCTCTAAAATTTATACGCGCAACACTTAGATCCCTACTGTAAATATATCATATAATAAATTACACTCAGACCCCTTAAAGTTTATAAACATATATTAATTAGACCTCTTAAATTTAAAATGTTATACTAAAACAAAAATACTTCAATCAAAGATAAAATATCAAATATTTTAAATTTTACAATTAAAATTCAAGTTCTATTGTATCATTTATTGAAATAAAATCAAAAATCAAAAATAAAAAATTTCTTAAAAAATAGTAATTAATATATAATTATATTGTCTATTGGAATTTAATTTGGTCGTTTAAAAAATCAAATTAAAATACAAAACTATCCCAATTAAAGCTAAAAGATATTGTGTCAATTACAGTTTGATCTCTTATTTAATTTTTTAGTTTTATTCTAATAGATAATATAATTGTATACTAACTATGATTTTTTTTTTTTAAATTAGATTTTTATTTTTGATTTTATTTCAATAAATGACATAATAGAACATGAATTTTGGTTGTAAAATTCATATTCTATTATGAATGACTTAGACCCCTTGTTTGATTTTTTAGTTTTATTCCAATAGATAGTATAATTATATACTAATTACGATTTTTTAAGAAAAAAATGAATTTTTATTTTTGATTTTATTTCAATAAATGATATAATATAACATAAATTTTGGTTGTAAAATTTAAAATATTTGATATTCGATATTTGATTGAAATATTTTTGGTCTAAGTATAACATTTTAAATTTAAGGGGTCTAAGTATTATATGCCTACAAACTTTAAGAGATTTAAGTGTAATTTATTAACGGATATATTTACAGCAGGGTCTAAGTGTTACGTGCGTTCAAATTTTAAAGGGGTTTGTGCGTAATATTTTAAAGGGTTAATTTCACTTTGCACCCTGAAAGATTGTTAAATTCTCAATTTACACCCTGAAAGATAAAAATTCTCACATTGGACCCCGAAAGAAATAAAACAGTAGCAATTAGGTCCAACACCTAACGACCGTTCAGTTTGCCGTCTGTTTTATGCTCACGTGCAAAACACGTGATAAGTCAGAAGGGCAAACCTGTAAATGAACCATTTTGGCGCTCAAATGCACTTCGTCTGTGGCTGTCTTCTACATTTAAGGTCACAGATCTGTGACCTAGGGCAAGAAATACAGAGAAAAATTGGGAGGTGGAAGAAGAGGGGAAAATGCAAGCATTATGTTACTGTGGCCGCAGAGCTGTGACGAAGACCTCTTGGACTGATTTAAACCCTGGAAGAAGGTTTATCAGTTGCGCAAAAAATGAGGTATTTCATTGAATGAGTTTCCCATAAAAGTTCTTTTACAGGTTGAGGTATTTCGTCCATATGTGATTTCTTTTACATAAATGAGTTTCCCATAAAAGTTCTTTATATGTGATTTTTGTATTTAAAATTTCTATTTTTCTGATAAAGATTGAACCAAAAATTTTATATGTATTTTTCTGATAAAGATTTTATATGTGATTTTTGTATTTAAAATTTTACAACAAACTGAAGTTAAAATGGTAGTATAATTCTCTATGTATTGTGTGATATTCTAATTTTTTTATCAATTATAAAATCATAGGTTGGTGGTCCATGTGGTTACTTTCTATGGATCGACCCCCCGATGTGTAACCGATCACGTCAAATTATACCCGGTTTGTTGCGTCGTGTTACAAGTTTAGAAGAACAGTTGGAGAGAAGCAGAGCAAGGGGAAGAATGCTTTGGTTCTTTCTTGTTGGTTCCTGGTTTGTCATGGTGGTTTTGTATTGCTACATGGGTGATTATGAACACACTCTAGATGAACAGGTTTCAAATGGAGACATAACAAGGTTGGAGCTGTTGTGAATGTCTATTGGTTCAAACCTGATTTTCAAGCTAATGTGATCAAGTTGAAGCTAATTTGTATCAAATGTACCGATGGATAATGCATATTTTGGAAGCCAATGTGATGAAGTTGGAGTTATTTTGTATCAAATGTAGCAGTGGATTATATATTATGCAATGCAAACTGGATTTTGTATTTGAATGGTGTTGGTTCAAACATAGTTGCAGCTGTATTCAGATACATCTCTTTTCTTAATAACACAAAACAACACCAAAACATATAATTATATCCACTTTGCATTAACTTCATGCAAAAATAGTTGCAACAAAAAAGTGTATCCACTTTACAAAAAAGTATATCCACTTTACACCCCCATAACAAAAGGTAACTGTGTAGCTGCAACATATTATTATCAACATAGAGCTGCACTTTTTTGTCACAAAAGGTCCTAGAGTTTCACTGTGTCCCCCCAACATTCTTTGTCTTCCTCACTTTCTTGGATGACTTGGAGTGTTGTGTAGGAGCTGGTGTAGAATTGGTTTGCTTGGGTAAGATAGGTTGTGCTGCACTAGATTGGGGTGGCATCGACACATGTGGTGTTGAAGTTTTTCTTGGTGGCCTCCAAGCAGGTTGTGCTGAAGCAGTCTGTGGTTGAGTAAGTTGGGGTTGGCTAGTTGAGGGACATGATGTATTTCTTTTCCTTCTAATCTGTCAAAGAAAAAAAAACAACTATTAGTTAAATTTTATAACTATTAATTGAAAGAAGGTGGTTCATGTCTTACAGGTAACTTTTGTCTGCCCTTTGTAGATTTATATTGAGAAGTAGTCTGTGGTTGAGCAGGTTGGGGTTGGCTTGACCTTGAACCACTTTGTGATGCATTTTCCATAGCTGCCACCTGACCATGAAATGTACAAAGGTTAATGTTAATAAAAATCAACCAATTGCAGATAAAAAAACTTACTGATAAAATATCTGCATGATCTGGAGGGGCTGTGTCTGGAGGGGCTATGTCTACACAAGTTGATGTATCTACTCCACTAGAAGTTGTGACCACCTTGCACTTCCTCTTGTTGTGACCAGCTTCACCACAAGTACCACATATGATTGCTTTGTATTTCCTTCTCAACTTCACACCTTTGGCAGGCTCATCACTCTCTCTCCTTCTTGCCTTCTTGGGCCTACCAGGTCTTGTGGTTTGATTAGGGGGAATGAGATTGGCATAACCTGTTTTGGGCCACAATTCCTTCCCATTAATAGGACTCATCAGTTGACTGTAACAATTAAGGAATGTTTCAACCTTGTACCAATCAGCCACATGATCCTCTGCTGACAAACCTAAGTAGTTGAGGGCAGACACACCATGTTTACAGGGGATTCCTGTTAAGTCCCACTTCCTACAACTACAAGTCCTATCTTGTATATTGACTGTTGATTTGTCTCCACTCATCCCAATAACTTCAAACTTTTCATCCCCATTCCATGTAGGAATGAAAGCTGTTGACTCCATTTTAATGGCTTCTAATCTCTTTTGAATCCTAGGACAAATGGCTCCTTTATACTTCTTAATTGAATCCCTTTGTCTATGTATTCTTTCCATAAGCCAAACTTTTATAGTTTCAAGCATTGTTAAGATAGGTTTGTCCCTAGCCTCTACAATACAAGCATTGAAGCTCTCACACAAATTATTGAGGAGCATGTCACATTTGGGCAATATACTAAAATGGGACCTAGACCAATTTGTTGGTGGCCTTTCACACAACCATTGATAGGCAGATTCATCAACACTTCGTAACTCCTCCATGACATTACTAAAGTCAACAATTCTTGAAGACTTAGCAGCCCTCCACAATAAGTCATTCAAAGCTAAGCCCTTATGCTCAACTTTGAAGTTGTTATACAAATGTCTCACACAGAACCTATGTTCTGAATTTGGAAAAAGAGTCTCCACTGCATCAAGTATTCCCTACATAAACAATTGGAGGATTAAATGCATAAAATAAACATCATGTATAAAATAATATCCTAAACAAAAAACATTAGATAAAACTTACCTTTTGCTTATCTGACATAAAAGTCCATGCATGGTTGTTATCTATACATAGGTCCTGCTTCAACAATTGGAGGAACCATGCCCAAGACTTCTTTTTTTCCTGCTCTACTACTGCATAAACAATTGGATACATCTGATTGTTAGGGTCAATTCCAATAGCTGACAGTAAAATGCCATATTGATGGTACTTCAAATGACAACCATCCAAACCAATTAATGGTCTGCAGCCCAGTTTTAACCCATTTTTAGTGCCCCAAAACATATATATATCCTCTTGAACCTTACCTGATCACCTCCTACTGCTTTGGTTTTGATAATACATGTAGTACCTGGATTGGTTCTCCTCAACTCTTCACAGTAATCCCATAACAACATGAACTGGTCTTGGTCTTTGCCACTAACCATTGTCCTTGCTGCAGCTTTGCCCCTATATACTTGACTTTTACTTAAGGTGACAACATGTTCTTTCAACACAGTTTCCTTAATTGACTTCATTGGCCATGTAGGGTTGGATCTCAACCTATCAACATACGTATCAGCCAGCCACTTTGCATTGGCATGCCTCACTTTGAAAGTTCTATTGCAACTGTGTTCACCATTAAAAGTTTTAACATGCATTGTCTTCTCTCCTGCCATGCTGGAAGCATAAATCAACCAATCACACCCTTCCCTACAAACTGCCCTTACTCTAGACTTATCATTTTTAGTGAATCTTATTTCTTTTCCCCATTTTATTGCATGTTGTCTAACTGCAGCTCTAAATTCAGCAGCTGTTTTGAACAACATACCTAGCTTAAATTTTGGGTCAACCATATCAGACTTTGAATTAAACTGTGGATATTTCACCCTCTGTCTCTTACAATGTCCTCCTTCCTCGTCATCCGATGATGAACCGCTAAGACTTAATAACTCTTCACTGTCATTGTCTTCAGCATACAAATCATTATCAACATCCTCTGTCGTGCCTCTTTCACTATCAACACCTTTCCCGTTGTCAACCCCTTTCCCCTTGTCCTTACCAACAAATTCAACATCCTTATCAACAAATGTTTCATATAATTGATCATCAATTATGTCATACTCACTATCATAAAAAGATTCATATTCTGATGAGTCACTATCATTCATATCCCCATCACTATCAGTCTCAACTCCAACTTCTTGTTCTATGGTACCACAGTTTGACTCAACCTAACTTTGCTTAATATGGTCAACATAAATATCAATGACTCTGTCCTCATCAACCCAATTGATCATGTCCAAGACCTGCACATCATTTTCTAACGAACTCCATCCATGCCAAGATCTATGATATAATTTATTAATCTCATAGGATCCTAATGATATCTCATCAGCATACAATCTCATACTATCTTTTACCATACTATCCATCTCAATCAATGAAATCTCATCAACATGACACATATCAATGTGATTGACCTTCCCACCAGTATATGATGTATCACCCAAATGTTCCAATCTACCACCATGATGCAATCTGATAGTAAAATATTCAGAATTTTTATCTGCATGTACCACCAAATGACCAACAAGCTACACACTGTTAATCTTATATAACCCCACACTGCAAACACAATTGTCCAGGAAAAAAGTAACAAAATAACTGGTCCCCACAATACACAATGCAAACACACAAACATACGTTCAGACAAAAACTGGTCCCCACAATACACCCACAAACATCCACATAATGAACCCCACAATGAACCCCACAATGCAAACACAATATAAAAATAGTAATAAAATAACAAACACACAAACCCACATACAAAAATTGGTCCCAACCATATACCCACAAACATAGCAGAATGACGAAATGGACAACAGTTTACAAACACACAAACCCACCAGAATGAACCCCATATTCCAAACACAATAGAAAAACAAACACAAAAAATACGATTACCATAGCATGGTGCATCCCAATGAGTCTGTAAATCGTTGGTCCCCTCCCTCAGCGACCACGACATTTTTTGTCCAGGAAATATAAGCTTGTATTGAATCAACCAACCAGTTTTTCACTGTAAATTGTTCGTAGAATATATACGCAACCTCTTTCTTTGACTTTGAAGCCCTAGTCGAGAATCATGCTAACTCTTCATCTTTCCCTCTCTGTCAGTACTTTGAAAATGTGAGAAAGTGAAGGCAATGGCGGTAGATGATCGGTTTCTTCAACCGAGGTGTTGTCATGTGCAAATCACGAGATTATCTTGTTTATTTACAGGTTTGCCCTTCTGACATATCACGTGTTTTGCACGTGAGCATAAAACAGACGGCAAACTGAACGGTCGTTAGGTGTTGGACCTAATTGCTACTGTTTTATTTCTTTCGGGGTCCAATGTGAGAATTTTTATCTTTCAGGGTGTAAATTGAGAATTTAACAATCTTTCAGGGTGCAAAGTGAAATTAACCCTATTTTAAATACCAGGGTGTCCATGGGCCGGGTTACCCACGGGTCCAGTTATCCGGCCCGAAAAAATAGGCTCGAAGCTCGAACCCAATATCCTTAAAAAGAGGGTTTGAGTTTGCCCCCAAACCCATTACCCGGTCCGTCAAGCCTGCCCGTCAAGCCCAGCCTGCCCGCCCTTCCTTTAAAAAAAAATTATACTTTTAGACCATTAAATTTGAAACTTTAAAATAAGTCTCTAAATATCGAAATTTTAAGTTTTAAAAATTTAGATATCATAAATAATATATTATTTTCTTTTCCATATATTAAACATATAAGTTTTAAATGGTAGAGTAATGCAAATGACATATAAGTTATTAGGTGTCAACCTAGTTGTGATTTATTCATTTTATTGGATGTAGTTCATTATTTTATTTTTATTCATTTTGACTTTATTTTTGATTCAAAAATATAATTTACATAAATATTAAGTTACAAAAATATTCATTATTTTTAAATAAAGATGTATAAAAAAAAACCCGCAAGCAGGTCCGCCCAATAGGCTCACGGGTTGGGTTGCGGGTAGTCTACCCCTACCTGAAGCCCGGCTCGGCCTGCCCGATAACTCACTTGGGTAAAGGTTTGAGCCTACACTACTCAGGCCCGTTCTGAAAAAAAATTCGCGAGCCTAGCCTAGCCTAGCCTAGCCCGACCCGACCCGACCCGACCCGACCCGACCCGACCCGACCCGACCCGACCCGACCCGACCCGACCCGACCACTGTATCAGGAAGTCTGAATGATTAAGTGACAAACTTCAGGGGACTGTTTGGTATGTGGGTTTGTTGGGGGGGGGGGGGGGGGGGGGGGTTTGGAACATGAGTTTGAGACTAAACCCCCTTAAACCCATGTTTGGTAAGTAGACATGTATTCCCGGGTTTGAAATCCGGCCCGGTCATGAAACCCATGTTCAAATGACATTTATAATACCTCTCATATATCCATACCTATGTTTGAATTAAATTAGTTAAATGGCACAATAGTCATTTACATAGAAATATATTATCATAATAGTCATATATCCCTGCGCATACCAAACATGGGTATGGACAACATTAAATGTTAAATCCCATCTTTAGATCAAATTCGGGTTTAGACAATCCAATTCAAACCATTCCCAAAAAATATACCAGGGTCTGAAGGGTCTGGGTGTAATTCTGTCGATTATATAAGTTTTCCTCATAGCACAGCCGCTATAGTTTCTTGGCATATACGGGAAATCTCAAAGCCTCTGTTGCTTGGCTTTCTTCATCTTCTCTCTCCAATTACACCATGAAACTGAGGTTGAGATCTCTGGAAACCAAAGAAACCCTAAGAATCGAAGTCCCCACTCCATGCTCTCTCCAGGAATTCAAAGATCTCATTTCTCAGAGGATTTCTTCTTCTTCTTCTTCTGCCGTACACATCTCTCTCAATCGCAAAAACGAACTTTATAGTTCTTCACCGGAACAAGACTCTCTTCAATCACTTGGTATTACCTCCGGTGATCTCATCTTCTTCACCCTTAACCCCAATGGGTTTTCCTCTGGGACCCCAATAGCCCAACATCAAACCCATCAAGAACCCCGATCAAATGACCTTCAAGATTCGAAAGAAACACCAATTCCAAGTCTCAATTCCCAGAAACAACAAATCACAGATTCTGAAGCTAAGGTTGGTAGTATTTTGGATTTTAATACCCATAACGAGAAAACCCTAGATTTGAATACACAGAAAGAGGAAAGTTTGGATTTGGATTCACAAATTGGGGAAAATCAAGAGTACATGGATGTAGATGATGATGAGTCTGTTGTGGAGGTTGGGAAGTCTTTTTCTGTGCCTGGGTTTCTCAGGAAAGTGTTCACGCAGGAATTGGGTGATGATGGTGGTCGTAATCACAAACTATTGGTGATAGCTGTTCATGCTGTTCTCTTAGAGTCTGGCTTCGTTGGGTTCGATCCTGTTTCCAATATCGAGGTTCATGGGTTTCAGTTTCCCAATGAATGGCCTTCCTCGGCGTTTAGGATGTCATTGAGGTACACTCTTCCTGAAATGATCGGTCAAATTAATGGCAGTGTTAATGGAATTGATACTGTTGTATTCAAGTTTCAGAGTTTAGGGAAGTTCTTTAATGTTTATGGGTCTTTAGCTAATGGGTCTGGAACGCATTGGGTGCGTTTGGATGAACACAGTTTGGTTCCCTTCTTGAATATTGTGTGGGCGAATTGTGGTTCAGTTGATGAAATCAGGGGACAAAATGGGATTTCTAGTACAACTCCCGAGAGAGAAGTTTTTAATCTTTGGAGGTCTCTGAAGGATAGGCTTGCATTGCCTTTATTGATTGATTTATGTGAGAAGACTGGTTTGGAACTTCCACCGTGCTTTATGCGTCTTCCAAGTGACCTTAAACTTAGGATTTTGGAGTCATTGCCTGGCGTTGATATAGCAAAGGTGGCTTGTGTTTGCTCGGAATTGAGGTACTTGGCCTCGAGTGATGATTTGTGGAAGCAAAAGTTTGGGGAGCAGTTTGGTGATGCAGTGAGATTGGAGGGAGGGGGCCATTGGAAAGATAAGTTTGGGAAGAATTGGGAATGGCGGAAAAGGAGGAGGAGGATGACAGTTAGGGGCAATAGGGGAATATACAGAAGGGATCCTAATCCGTTTTTGGGTCTTCCATTTCCACGGGTTATTGGTGGACCTCATGATATTTGGCCAGGACTGGTTGGCAACCCTTTTTCTCACAGGCAACCAGGCAGAGGGTACCCTCGTTCTCATTGTCGGAATCATATCCCCTATTGTAATCTGGGAGGACCTGATGCGTAGTCTAGCAAGTTGAAGACTTTCTTGATCATGGTTGTGTGCCAAAAACTGAACCATTTTGAGGTAGTATATATTGATGCAGTAAGTTTATCTAAATGGCTTTGTATTTGTTGGTGTTCTTTTAGATGTGCTGCTGTTTGGGAAGTTTATGTTCATGCTAGTAGTGTTTGAGAGTTCGATCAGTGGAGGAAGGGTCAGGCAGACATATGCTTAATGTAGATAATTGCTCCTGGTTTCTGATATTTGCTGGGATATACTTGCTACTTGGATATACTTGCTATTTTTTTTTGTGACAGCTTTGGCAGAGCTAGAGCTGGGTTTTTATGTGCATATCTTGCACTTATGACTATGTGTAGTATTTATTTCCAGCTTGTAGTGCTTGAAGTGTTATGCAAATCCATTTCTCTGGGATTATATGTTCTGTTTTGTCCCCAATATTTTTCATGACTGGCTGTGAAGTCTGCAGCTTGGCTGTAAAATTTGAAAGTTGCTTCCAAGTAGGATGTTGGGAAGGGCTGATGTCTGGGTTGGCTCTCATGGACACATCCTATTAAAATATAGAGTTTCATAAGAAGGACATTAATAGTTAGTGATTGCGGTGGCAATTTTCGATACTACAAGAACTCGACACAAAATTAGAGGTTAGTGTTGAGTTTGTTGACTGATAAACTTAAAAATGACACAATCCGCTAACATGTATAATATATGAGTCGAACAACTTCAAACACAAATAACTCAATTTTCACATAATAAGTTGTTAAACTAGTGTAGTATGAGAAAAATATATATGTTTTTTTTTCCTTTCTTGATCATGTATTGCATTAATCCTTGTAGAACAAACGGGTTTTTTTTGTGGTTTTGGTAGCACAAATATCAAAGTGATTTTTAGCTTATCTTAGGAATTGGGAGACTTATGGGTAGTGGTTTTTAGTTGATAGAAAAAGGGGTACAAGTCTTCACTTTCTTATTCACGGTTTATACGTGTCAAACTAAAAACAACACGAGTAAACATCATGTGGAGTTAGTTTCAGGATATCTGACACAATTACTTGATAAGTCATATGTGGTCGCCTTAGATTTGTGAGCATAGATTTCAATTGATTCATTTGTAGGCATTGATCTTGAAAATAACAGAATTAAAAAATAAATAAAATAAAATATGCCATATCCAGTTGTTAAACACGAGAAAAAGCATTGGATAAAATCTTGAACCCAAAATCATGGAGTAAAGGAAAATTATATTTTCCACTCATTAAGTTGACACGATATGACACAATTCACTTACCGCCCCTCTTTGTGAGGCATTGTGCCTTGTAATATATTCCAATTGACCTTTTCATTCTTGTATTGCATTTATTTTGTTAGCTTTTATATAGGGTTGTGTAGTTCCAGCTCTTCCAGTTGACATGCACTATTAGAATAAACAACTGTATAATTAGGACTGGTGATGCAGTATATGTGTTTGTACTTGTTTGTGTGTATATTTGTTTTTCTGCTTGGCGAGATTAGAACCTAAGACCTACCCCAATCCATCTTTTATCTTTGCCACCTGAGCTAATGCCCAGGGGCACATTGCATTATTCATACTACAATCTATTGCCCTCAAAATGTGTTTCCTTATTGATGTAACTTGATTTGGATACTGGTAGACTATGCAAATTGGCAACTGGCAATGTTATGAATGACCCAGTGATTTGGATAAAAAGGACAGTCCAGTTTACTAGACTTGTGCTGCGACGAAGTCTGGTCAAATGTATGCAACCTTACCCACCTTATCCCAGCATGTGTAGATTCTGTGCTTGGAAATTAAGTGGAAATGTATTCAATGCTCAGTCTGTTTGTTTTCCACCATTATGAAGGCCAAAATCTATTCTGTTACACATTGAAGTGTCTATAGTATATACAGCTGGGTATATACAAGGATTTTGAAAGTTGGGAGTGGTGTCACTTTCCTGGGCTTTGGAATTGATTGTATTCAAACAAAGGAAACTGTTGTGAATGATGGGAGTTTTGCTAAAGTGGGCAGGTCTGGTTTTGCTTGGTTCTGAATTATGATAGGGGGAGTAGGATCATAATATATTTTAGGAACTGTTTCTACAATGATCGATAGGGGTCGGGTTTGTTTGGTATCTGTGTACGCCCCTCTGCCCTCCAAACAGTATGGAAGCTGAACTCAAGAAGCCATTTGTGATGACAAACATCAGGTTTTTAACTGGTTTACACATATCAATGGTTGTTTACGACAATGGTAAGACCGTAAGAGCAAATTTTGCGAAACAAAATTAAAAAAAAAATGATTGTGCGTGATTGTGTAGGAATAGTGGATCTGATAAGATTATATAATCACCAATTTTCTCTACGTTCAATTACTTATTCATAAGATTTTGATCAAATACATCAACTCTTTCAAACAAGTGAAAAGACAGACGATTTTCAAGATCTAGCCGTTGTTCGTGGTCGAGCATCAGAGGCTATTCCAACCCCCGTCTTGGGAAATTGTTGCCTAGGGGCATCCCAACGTGAAAGAGGGGTTGCACAACAGGATTGGAATGAGCTTAGAGCTGCATCTGCTGGTGCCATGGGCTTGCTAACTAATATTATATTTTGAGCTTTCGGGCGTGCATTCCGCTCGATACAAGAAGTTAGTCTTATAGAAAATTAAAATGTCAAATAGAATAATGACAAACCATTACTGAAACAGCAGGGCGAAAAATTAGTCGCACTCTTTCCGAATCCATGATATATATGAAACACCATATTAAAATTGACCAGTCGCATAACAGACCGATATTAACTTCAATTCCTGCTAAGGTAATTGTAGTTGCTTCAACACCTATTTATTTTTTGACCTTTTAACACCCAGAGTTGAGAGTTCGATAGTTATTTTAGTTATTCTTATTATTTATTAATTATTAATTAATAACATTACTTAACAAAAGATAACATGATATAATCGTTATGTAGAATAGTTACTTAGATTTTTATTTTTTGAGTGCTTGAAATGGAAATACAGATAAATTATTCCACATATCTGTCAGGGAGTATTGTCCTTCAACATAACACAGCTATTTTCAAGAGATCCTACTGCACTTACGTCGGGTCAAAGCTAAAATCCCACCATGTGATTTAAACTCTGAAGAGTACATTTAATTCCAATAAATTACTATAACGAGCAATGCTATATATCCCAAATTTGTATTCTAAATGTGCATCCCAAATCAATAAGGATGGTTGGATCAGTGACTTTCAATTAAAAAAGTTGATGGAACCCACTCATCCAATGGTTCCCGTTTATTTGGGATACACATTTAAAATATAAATTTGAGATATAAAACATTGCTCAACTATAACTAGAGACTTGAACTTAAGCGTGAAGAGTTTTTAACAGACCAACGCTCGTTGGTACAGTTACTTGGATTTGGGGTTGGCCCAAATGCCACCGGCGCTGTTTCCGTAGTTACCAATACCTCATATTATCCCTGTTGGTTTTGTATTGGATCACTTTACGAACTAGACGACGGCGTTTTGAAGGTAAAGCAAATGGTTCCACGTAGGGGTGGCAATATTTGACACGACACGATAACCCGATACGAACACGACACGAATAAATGGGTTTGGGTTGACTAGTTTTTTGACACGACCTGTGTATGACACAACCCGTCAACACGAAATTTTAATGGGTCGTACACGACACGAACCCGCTTAACCCGAATTGACCCGTCAACACGAAATTTTTAACTCGAAGGAGATTGACCTGACCTTTTCCTTGCATGTATGAGTTTTCATGTTCTGATGGCTTGTTTTATCCATTACTTCTAATGTTTAATTGATTGCGCGATGTACGATTAACATATTTAATTAGTATTATAGAAATAAAATATTAATTATTTGTAACTGTTTATCGAGCACTGACATAATTATTGTATAAAAAAAAATATGAATGCTCATTATTATTATTAAGTTAATTTTTAGTTTGTAGAAAAAGTATGAGGAAAGATTCAATTAAGTGAAAATAAAATCTTAAGAGTTAAATTTTTTATTCAAAGTTTATGTGGGTCAACACGATTACGAACACGAACACGACACGAAAATAAACAGGTCAACACGACACGACACGATTATTAAATGGGTTGGGTTTGGGTTGACTAATGTTCGACACGACTAATATTCAACTCGACACGACACGAACCCAACACAACACGACACGATTGCCACCCCTAGTTCCACGCCATTGATGGCTCTCTCTTCCATTTCCTCTCTTGCTATCTGGTACTAGTCTTTTTTTGGGTTAAACCATGGGATCATCATCAGTCGCTCTCTCTCCTCCCTCTCTCTCTTCCTTACCCCGAGCACTCTCTCACTATGCCGCTCGCCATCGCAATCTCATCATCCTTCAATTTCAGCTCAATCGAACTTCTCTTCCCAGTCTTCAAGCGTCCAGACGCTTCTCCAATTCCCCTCAGGTTCTCTCTCTCTCTCTCTCTCTCTATATATATATATATATATAAATACATATCGGTATAGATATGATCGCATCTTCAATTTTGCTCAGCGAGATTGATGGAGCTTTTGAATTTCGTCCAGGAAGGTGATAATTTGGTGGATGATCCTCGCATTTGGAGTACCAATCGAAGTGGCGTAGTAATCGGAGACTATGATGACGATGACGACGATGATGAGGCAGATGATGAGGATGAAGATCGGAGTTTGGATCTTCTGGTTAGGTTTGTGGAGAATGTATTCAAGAAGATCTCTAGAAAAGCTAGGAAGGCTGTTCGATCGGTTCTACCTGGCGCCATCTCCACCAAATTGGTAAAACTCTAAATTCTACTCAATGCTTCAGGTCGAATTTGCGAAGTAAAATTGTTAGCTTCGGGGCAACGGTTGCAATTAGAGAGAGTTAGAAATCATATGCAAACATAGTTGCAGGGGGTATTTAGTATGCCGGATCTGGGAGGAGATTAGGGAAAATTGATAGATAACAAAAGCCTGTTAATGAAATAAGAAAGAAAAATTTCATCACTACTGACGAGCAGAATTGGTTTGTGCTTTGTTTGTTAAATCAGAGCTACAGAAGTAATTAGCTACTTTATTATATAAAAAATTACTTGATGTCTGGTTTGAATGATGAAGGTGAGACATATGGTGAGATGGGAAAGGGAAGTCCTCTGCATATCAAACAACTTGTTAATGGCCAAGATCCAAGTGGGAGCTGTAATGCGGCAAAAGCAAAAGACAACATACTTCATCTAACACCAGTTATAATAGACCAAACCAACCATTTTGTACTATGCACATATTTTTTTCAAAAAAGAAGAAGAAGAAGAAGAAAAACTATCATTTCTCTTTGTTGGAAATTTTGCTGCCACCAAATGATCAAATATCCAATAATTAAAATGCTCAAGATATTAGTAGGCAGTCTCGATTTGTTTCTTTGTTTTTTTAAAATTGCATCATTGAAATGAGAAAATCAGTTTGGTTTGCTAAGATATATTTTTTCCATTGGTTAATGATGTATTCTTTCTTTGTTAGGTGGGGTTTTCTGTAAACGGAATCATAATCCTGGCATTTTTGTGGGTTTTGAAGGCATTCCTTGAGGTAAACATTTTCTGTTGTAGTTGCATGCTCATTAATATTACTCGGTGCTCTATTGCCATTTCTCACTGATTGGAAACTCATCACTGGTATTCAGAGTTGCTCTTAGTCCTAAGGCTGAATGATTAGTTTCAATATTCATTATATGCTTAGTTGCCGTATGTACCCAATAGAATGTGAGCTTTATGGGTCATGTCTGTACTGAAAGCCAATAGACAGTATCTTACTTGATTAGATTCAATTCATGCCCAGCAGGTTCTCCTCCCTTTTTTCTCTCAGGGGAATTCATATGGCACTTTGGTCCAAAAGAACAAGATTGTAAACCAAAATTTGTGTCAAGGGTCTACACAAATTTTGATGAATTTGTTTATTGAGTACAATTCTTCCTTCAACCATTTCTAAAAGCCATTGTGTCAACACTGGGTTCAAAATGTTACAAATGATTTTATGTGATCAGATCTTTTATTCTTGTTGTCCTCCTCTCTTTTCTTCTTTGGTCCTTCCCTTTCCAGCTCCCCTCCTGAAGGGGGTTAATGCTCGATACACTTCCAAGTCATGCTGTAATCATCTACGTACTATGTTCTTTATCAGTTCCAAGTGATGCTGTAATCATCTAGGTAGTGTGTTCTTTAATCAGTGGACACAAAAAATTCTTTTGAGTACGACAACTTATGCCTATGCAATAGCTGATATTGGGAAAAAAGGTATGGTCTTTTAGTTGGAGCACCTACAAATTAGAATATCTGTGTGGAGAGGTTGGTTCCTTCTTAGCTTAGCTTCTTTGAGAAGGTTTGGCTGATGGAGGTGTTATAACATGGGAACTGCAATGGACAGATTGAAGGTGAGGTTTCGTAGGCAACTTGGGCTGAGAGAGAAAGAGCAAGAGTGTTGTGTTATTCCTGCGGTCTCCATGGAAAGGCTTAGTCAAGGTTCTTGGTGCCGTTCCTATGCATGAGAAAAAAAAAGTAATAAATGCTCTGACAGAACAGACCTGGCTAGTGGCTATGGAGTAATTTCAGGTTGCTCTGCATTATTTTCTATCTTATGTGAGTGGTATGGGTCGAGCACCTATGGGAAGCTTGCTGATAATAGATGTTTATGTCATAGGGAACTGCTTTGTTGACTGAGCCTCATGTGAACTTTTAAAGGGTAATAGTTTATCGTGTGGTAAGAGATGCTTGATATAGAACACTTGTCTGATTGTTGTTAATTGTTTTAGCTGCAGATATTCTTGAAGAAGCCTTCATAGTAAAGCTTTTGAAACATGAATCCTGCAGTGCAGTACACTAACATGGATGTATGGCATGCCACTTCTTTACATCTGGAAACAAATGAAAATACATCCATGATATGAAATTTATAGTAGCTTTGTATAATTGTATTCATGTTTTTTGGAATTGTTTGATTAGATTCTCTCTCCCAGTTGAAAAAAAGAAGAAACGAATTGTGTGTGTGGCTGCAAAAGTGTAATTTAGAAACCATTCTCACTCTTATTTGCTTTTTATGGCTATATCCTTGGCAGGTAGTTTGCACCCTTGGCAGTGTGGTATATGTAAGTATCCTACTTATTCGTGGGATATGGACTGGGATATCCTACGTGCAAGAAAGTCGCAATCGCGTGGTAAATGACCTTGATGAGAACCATGCATGGACTGGAACGCAACCTGCAAACTGATTCCATCCTATCCTGTCAGAGGAGCATGATCCCCAACAATTACCGAAGTATCTTTGAGAGGAGGAACTAACGATAATAAAGATGCTGAGATGTAATCAGAGGCGACTTCACCGGAGAAGGTGAGGCATGCTGTTCTTATGGTCATACACATTGAACACTCCTGACTATAAGCTGAGAGAAAGCTTTGCTTATTCTTGAGGGCAAAGTCACATCCATTCCTTTTTTTTTTGTTCTTTTTGGTTTGTAGATCAATTTTGTATACTTTAACTGCTTTAACTGTTTGCCAATTTCAATTTTGTTCATATTTATAGAGCAAAAATGTGGTGCACTTCTTTTTCAAGCCTTTGTGGAATACATCCCTTGTTTCAACCTGAAATAGAGTAATTTGGTTCTCCCAATAACTAAGAAGTGTAACATGCCTGAATCTTACGTTCTCTTTCGTTGGGTTCCAATTATAGATTTTCTTCCCTTTTCTCTAATCCAATCACTTGGGGTCTGTTTGGTATGGGGGTTTGGGTGGGATAAAATGAATAGATTTGGAAAAATAGTCTAACCTCATGGCTTATCCTATGTTTGGTTGGCATCTTTAAGACCCGTTCTTTGAATTTTTTTTCTAATCCTGCATGAATAGTTCCAATAAACTAACCTATAGGGTGTGTTTGGTTTGATGGATAAAGAGGGATAACACCAGTTGGATTGGGTAAAATAATCCGGGGCCCCACAAAACCCAGCTTTGGATCCACAATATCACATGGGATAATCGTTGGGCTCAAAAAATCGGCCCGTATGCTTTGAGGCCACTTATCCCCTCTGAACTGGCTACCTTTAACCCACCTGAACTTTGGGATTGCTAAGCCCACCGAAAGGATAGATGATGTAATTACCAAAACACCCATATACAGTAAATTAGCTAGGGTTTTTATCTCCTTTTCTCTCCATTTCACCCCACTGGTCCCCCTTTCTTGCGAACGGTGCTCACTGGTCCCTCTCATATGCCCGAAGGTCTCTCTCTCTCTCTCCCCTCTCCGTTCTCTCCCTTGCTTCGTCTGTTGTGCTTATCTCTGTTAATCGTCTGGTGTGCTGAAGAATGCGATTCGTGATGCTGTGACCTACACTGAGCACGCTCGTCGCAAGACCGTGATGGCCATGGATGTGTTCTATGCATTGACGAGGCAAGGTATAACTCTGCACGGGTTTGGTGGTTAGGGTTTCTGTCTCAAAAAAGTCTTGCTATCAAGAAGATGAAAATTGGGGGTTTAGGGTAGGTGTGGGTAATTTGGGTTTCCTTTTGGAGGTTTCTGAAATTAGAGTTTCTATTCTACTATGTTCTTGTAATTATGTAGTTTATGCTTTAAAAAAGAGAAATCAGGAGGGTGTTTAGCTTAGTTTTTGGTTTATGTTGTTTCGAGATTTGTTTAAAGTACTATGATGGGTGTAATTGGAAGTTGCTTTTGTTGTAGAAATTTGATGAATTGAACTGCTTTATTTGATTCAAATTTTAATTCTTTGTTTGATTGAGAATCATTTAATTCCTGATAACCTTGGGATGATCTAAATTGTTGTATGATCTTGTGTTGCCAAACCAACGGATTAAACATTATTAAAATATAAATATTTTTAAATTTCATATAATAAATCATAATTTTGCTTCCAAATAAGTACAACTTATTTTATGGCATTCAAATTTGTTAATAGTTACTGAGTAGAATGGAGAACCTACCTCAAATTTGGCTGCTTCTTTTTATTATGGTACCTGCTCGAACATGATTGCTGAGTTTAGAGCTTTATATGATAGTTTGCAGCTAATTATGAAATATGGTTTGAATTATTATGGTTTCTTAATTGAATGTGATTCCATAGTTCTTGTGAATTCTGTTTTGGGACGTTGTGAGTGCCCTTGGGCTTGTCTGGGATATATGAGGGAGATCAGAGGTCTTGTAGAAGGTTTGGAATATTGACTAATTCATGTTTGTTGACAGACTAATGCAGTGGCTGAACTGCCTAATTGATGACTTATTGTTTGTTTTGTTTGGGTTATGTGCTTTTTATATTGTATTGTTCATAAATGTGTGTTTGAGCAAAAAATGCGTTTGGAATTCTGCCAGGTGAATGACGACAAAAATGTGCTCATTTTTTATTGATAAAGGAGAACACAACTTGACTGTACATGTGTGTTGTATATATTTTTTCTTTGTAACACAAGTTTTTTTCTTTTTAACATGTTTTGAAGGAGGTATGTGTATGGTTTTCCTCATACTGGTTTCTTGTATTTTTTTTGGTGATTGGAAATAATTTTTTCTTCATTTAATTTTATTTTAAAAAAACCGTTAATTACTACTATGGTTCATGTGAATTTGGGTTGTACCGTAGTTTTTCCTATATTTAGGCGTTTTTTGTCCTAAATATTTTAATATCTTTGGCGGATGACATAAATTTGTGAGCATATTATAAATTCAACGTGTAATAACATGTATTTGGTGAATACATAAGCATTCTTAAATGTTTTACAATATTAAATTGGTCACCAACAATTATCAAAAAGTAAAAAAAAAATAATTGGTAACCAACAATTCTGAAGCCAAACAGGAGATAGGATTGGATAGGATTTAAGGGTAAAATGGTCAATTTATGTTAAAGGTATTAGATGTTTAATAAAAAATTGAAGTTTATCCATATCTCAACCGCATCATAATGCACCATCCAAACCTGAGATTGGATAACACAATTTTCTTTTATCCCCCTAACATATCCGACCCATTGAGATTTCATTGGATTGGTTTGGGATTTAAATTCAAGCCAATCCAATCCATCCATGAATTGCCAAACACACCCATAGTCTTTGTGAAAGCCCAAGGGGGTGGGTGGGTGGGTGTTTCAAATCATAGTGGTGGGTGTTTCAAATCATACTCCAAGGAATTCATCGGTGAAATGACAAGTTTGCTTCAAATGATGTCCTATCTACATTATTAAATGAAACCTTCACTTTTATGAGGGCCCTACATGCACTCCATGAAGAAAATTGTTTAATCCTAGATGCAAAACCCATTGGGCTGGATTGGGTTGCGTTTGATGCTCCAATCCTATCCTTTTAAATTCATCTATCCAACCAGATCCTTGTTTTATATTGTTAACGGATCCTTGTTTTATATTGTTAACGGACCTACTCGAACATAGGGTAAAAAAGAGCTGTTCAAATAATAAATTCTATCGTAAACTTAATCTTAGTACTCAATTGTAAGAAAATTTTACGGATTGGTAAATCACAAAGGCCAAAATAAAGCTCCATTAAGGTTGATCTCTCAATTATCAAATCCTTCTATGCATTTGAATTTGATCTAGGTAGTTGATTTGATTCTCAAAAATGTTAATTATAAAAAAATTCATAAGGAAAGTGTAAAGTAAGTTTATTTTATCTTTAATATAAATATGAAATGCATAAATTTTTTATTTTGTATTTGATAGTTATAAGTCATTCAAATTAAAATTTAAGATTGTATATCAATTTTGGTACAATATCATAACCTGATCTGAAAGAGGGTGGACCGTAGCATAATGATAAGATTGTTCAATTATGATCTGGATGTTATGAATTTGAGTAGCAAAAACAATTTTTCTGTTTACAGAGGTAAGACTGCATATATCTAATCATCTATAGATTTTACAATGACAAGAGTCCCGTACATTGAGTACATTTTTTTATCATAACCTGATCCGTATAATTTGCTAGCAAATCATCTGATGATGGGTCCCATTAAACTCAAAATCGTTTGTAAAGTCGTGATTCAATCAAAATCTAATCCAGACCTTAGACCTAGGAGACAGCTGTAAAAATAGAGTTAAGACGATTCTTTCATTGGGTACAATGGAAGAGTAACGAAAAATTAAAGAATATGATAATTTGGTTATTGATCCGGCAGGCATATGATCCATCTGATGGTGGGTCCCATTAACCTTGGAAGCTTGTGTAAGGCGTCACATGTAATGGAGTCTTTTTGAATTCATGTAGTGCCAACTGCCAAGTTGATAAAGTCTGGTAACGGGCGGCAATGTTGTGTTTTTAAATTAAACGTTAACCATGGTTAAACTCATTATGGTCAGGCTCGGCCCATTACCCCCTCAACATCCACTAGATGATTGACACGTCACACCCCTCCCCCACTCCCGGCGGATCTCTACCGTCCATTTCATCTCACAAACTAAACCTAACCTAACCTGACTCCACCATCTCTCTCTCTCTTGACTATAAATATACAAGAGCAGGGTATAGGGAGAGTGCCAGAGTTTGCGTTTGAATCATCAGATCTCGCAAGGCGTCTTCATAAACGCTTTGTGATTTGATCATCTTCTCTTCTTTTCGATCTCTCTCTTCTCTCCCTCCTTTCTGCGAAAATGAGAGAGTGCATTTCGATCCACATTGGCCAGGCCGGTATTCAGGTCGGAAATGCCTGCTGGGAACTTTATTGCCTCGAGCATGGCATCCAGGTATATCTCAGATCTCGATCTACGTACGTATGTATCTGTTGACTGAAATGTTTCGTATTAGTTAGATCTATGGAATTTGATCTGGAAGCGTGTAGATCTGTCGGTTATATTACGTTTTTTTGATGATACCGAAGCCATTTTGCTAGATCTAGCGCTTGTTGAGTTGTTAGAATGATTTGACCATTTTTGAGTTCATTTCTGCTTAGGAATGTCATGTTTCATCAGATCTAGGAGAAAAAATAATTTAGATTTGTTCCGTGGATAGGTAGTTGTTATAATGTGGTCATTTTAGCAGATCTAGCATTTTCTTATGGTATACTACAATTAGATTAATGGATCTTTGAAATAAATTGTAGTTGAAATGCCCACACAGATAATACAAATTTGGATGTATAATTTGTTTTCATATGGAAGTTTTTAATGCTTTCGAATCTGCACAGCATCATATACAGAGTTATTCAGCATTTTCTCAAAGAAGGATTGTACTCATGATAGATCTACGGTTATTATAACAAGAAAGTCAATAGAGCTCTTTGTGTTTTTGATTTGATTCCAATATAATGTTTATTTTCATCTTACCCATCTATATACCAATTCGTAAGTTTTATTCAAAAATAATCTTAAAGATAGGGTTTTGTTGACAGAATGATTTGTCGATGAACTTATTTCTTTATCTGCCATGGGCAATTAGACTCAATCAGTGATGAAACCAGGATTAAATCCTGGGGGGCAAGTTGGTGTCTCCGTTTGCGTTTATTTGTGCATATGTTGTATTTTTTTTTACTTGTCTGTGCATTCCTTTGTAGCTATAATTGTTTTATTCCTTCTGCAGTATAATAACTCTTATTTCTTGGACATTTCACATCTGTATTTTTGACAATGATTGATCTTTTAGCTTTCTCGTAATGCACATTGTTCTTTAACTTCCATAGAAGACATAAATGATGTTTGGGTTCTTTGGATATGCTGCTTATATGTGATTATCCATGTATGGACAATAGATTGTTCGATTAGTAAAGTTTTGTGCTCTGTTCTACAGCCTGATGGCCAGATGCCAAGTGACAAGACTGTTGGTGGAGGTGATGATGCCTTCAACACCTTTTTCAGCGAAACTGGTGCTGGGAAGCACGTCCCTCGTGCTGTCTTCGTGGATCTTGAACCCACTGTTATCGATGAAGTTAGGACCGGAACTTACCGTCAGCTCTTCCACCCAGAACAGTTGATCAGTGGGAAGGAAGATGCTGCCAACAACTTTGCCCGTGGCCACTACACAAGTAATATATGCGTTGACAAGTCCTTTTTGATTTGCTTAGTTCTCGCATATTTCAAAGTATAATGTTGAATATTTTTGTGCAGTTGGAAAGGAGATTGTTGATCTCTGCTTGGACCGTATTAGAAAGCTTGCGGATAACTGCACTGGCCTCCAAGGTTTCCTTGTTTTCAATGCCGTTGGTGGGGGCACCGGTTCTGGTCTTGGTTCCCTTCTTTTGGAGCGTTTATCTGTTGACTACGGCAAGAAATCCAAGCTTGGTTTCACAGTCTATCCTTCCCCACAGGTCTCTACATCTGTTGTTGAGCCCTATAACAGTGTCCTTTCAACCCATTCCCTCCTAGAACACACTGATGTCTCCATACTTCTCGACAATGAGGCCATTTATGATATCTGCAGGCGCTCACTTGACATTGAGCGACCCACCTACACCAATCTTAACCGTCTCGTTTCTCAGGTAACATTTACGTATATATTAAAAGTGATTGTCATGCTTTGACATTGTGGTAGTGATAAAATTGGATGTTTTCTCTATAGAGATGAGATCTCATTTGGACTGTGGGAAAATCTGTGGTACTGGGTTTGATACCTACCACAAAAGTTGGTAAATGTTCAGTAAAGTTACGATTCACACAGTCCAGTTTACGTCTAATGAGGTTAAAATTTTTTAGGATTGATTTTTTAAAAGTGTTGGCATCTAACCTAATAACTTGGGATCAATTTCACCGAGTCGTAACTAAACCCATTTGAGACTTGATTTGATTGCAACTTTTGGGACAGGACCTAAGAGTCCCTGCTTACATCTAATCTTTTAATGATTTTCAGGTGATTTCCTCTTTGACTGCATCTCTAAGGTTTGATGGTGCCTTGAACGTGGATGTGACTGAATTTCAGACCAACTTGGTCCCTTATCCTAGAATCCACTTCATGCTCTCCTCTTATGCACCTGTGATCTCAGCTGAGAAAGCCTACCACGAGCAGCTCTCAGTTGCTGAGATCACCAACAGTGCATTTGAGCCCTCGTCTATGATGGCCAAATGTGATCCCCGCCATGGCAAATACATGGCATGCTGTCTGATGTACCGTGGTGATGTCGTACCCAAGGACGTGAATGCTGCAGTTGCCACCATCAAGACCAAGCGCACCATCCAGTTTGTCGACTGGTGTCCCACGGGATTCAAGTGCGGTATCAACTACCAGCCACCCACTGTTGTTCCGGGAGGCGACCTTGCCAAAGTTCAGAGGGCTGTGTGCATGATCTCGAACTCGACCAGTGTGGCGGAGGTGTTTTCACGCATTGATCATAAGTTTGATCTCATGTATGCCAAGCGTGCCTTTGTTCATTGGTACGTCGGTGAGGGAATGGAAGAAGGCGAGTTCTCTGAAGCCCGTGAGGATCTTGCTGCTTTGGAGAAGGATTATGAAGAGGTTGGTGCCGAGGCCGCTGAGGATGATGGTGACGGTGACGAGGAGTACTGATTGGGGTTTGGATTGCTGTCGGTTTGATCATTCTATAATAATATTTACTATCTGTTCTGTTTTGTTGAGTTGTGTGCGGTTGATGCTGTTTCAGTGAGTCTATGTGACTTATGCTTTAAGGCCTCTCCTGTTTGATGCAATTCGTGTTCAAAACTCATGGTTATGGATCTTTTATTTCTATACGTTCATTTGGCGTTTAGAATTATATCTATAATTGTGTTTCTATTGGTTTTCTTTTAAAACAATTGGTAGTGTTAACGAAGAATGGCTTGGATGGTGTTGGTGGGTGCATGCATGTTTGAGTGAAGTGCGTGTGTTCCGGCAATTAGGCTTGTCAATTTGAATTTCAATTAGAAGTAGATGGAAATAGATTAATATTTTTTATAGATAATTCGCATTTGAATTCAAATTTGTAATTTATATTTTACTGAGTTGAATCTGACCTAATTTTATAATTTTATATCCGACTTGATAATGACCTAATCCAAAATATGTATATAAATTTAAATTTAAACATTAAAAAGATTAAGTGATTATTTTAATAAATTTAGTTAAAACTTAGATTTAATTTTTGGATGAAATTAATTTTTGTTTGATATTTCATATTGTTAATGAATTCAAATATGGATAATGAAAACAAAATTTATCAAATAATCGAATTGAATTCGGATTCATATTAGTTAAAATCTGATCTGGCGACAGGTCTATAGGCGATTGAATGAACTAGTGATATATTATAGTACTAGAACGGTAAAACCATATTTTTTTGGGCTTTTTGGAAGTTGGTCCACAGTTATGGACTTTTAGGGGAAGAAGTCTAGGCGGAAATTTTTTGGGACTTTAAGGACAATCATATGTGCAAAAACAGATCTAACTATTCTCTTTCAATACACAATTCAAAATTCAAACAAATTTAAATATATAATTCAAAATTCAAACAAAATCAAATCTCCTTAATTTTAGATATTTCATAATTAAACTCCACATATAAAATTCACATTTTAAAATTTAAAATAGATTCAAATCTCTTTTATTTTAGATTTTTTTTAATATATATATCACTTCCTGGGACATTAACAAACATTACTGTTATTGTCTTGGGATAGTGACAAACAAATGCCATAAAGATAACAATTCGTTCAACAATCCAATTAGAAATGAAATTCAATGCTGTGTGAGAGAAAGTATGAGAGTGAATATGAGAGAGAGAATATGAGATAGGAGAGTTATATGAGGAATGAAAGTCAATGCTAAGAAAGAGAGAGTATGAGAGAGGAGAGAGAAAAGCGTATGAGAGGTGAGTGTATGAGATAGAAAGAGACTATGTTATATGAGAGATGGAAGAGAGTGTTTAAAACGTATAAGAGATAGGAGAGAGAGAGATTGTGTTATATGAGGAATGAAAGTCAATGCTAAAAGAGAGCGAATGATATATATATAGTGTGCATTTAATACGTATGAGAGTTGGGTGTATGAGATATAGAAAGAGAGTGTGTCCTAATTTGGAGAGAAAAATGGGCTCACATAGGCATTATCGACGAATTCAACAAATATTGTTAACATGAGCTGCACAAAGAACATCACTACCATGAATCAGATTCATAATAAATATGGATGATTTTTTGAAGGCAACAATCGACATAATCTATCAACAATACATTATGGAAAAAAGAGATAAAATAAAGAAAATAGAAGGAAGTGAGAGAAAAGAAAAATAGTTGAATGAAATAGATAAGATAAAGAGAGACAAAAATTTAAATAAGGTATGAGAGATATGGGAAGAGAGAGGAGAGATAAAGAATGATATAGAATATAGAGAAGAGAGGGGGATTTAAATCCCCTCCATTACCCATTCTTTTCAATTTCCCTCAATACAATGCTAGAGTGACGTGTAAGATTTTGAATTTCAATGGATAACATATTTCCTCATTCATTTTGTTGTTGGTGGAGTGTTAACCATTATTAAGGAATTTTTTCACAAGGAAAAAATCTTGTCCATTGAAATTCAGAATCTTACACGTCACTCATCTAGTACTGTATTGAAGAAAATTGAAAGGAAGGGGTAATGGAAGGGATCCAAATCCGAAAGAGGTGATCTAAATAAATAATATATTGGAGAAGAACGTTAGAGTTAGAGTTAGATAAAGAAATTAAAAGAATAGATAGGAAAAAGGAATTAAAGGGATGGAAGAGAGAGGAGAGGGAAGTAATGAAATGGAAGATAGAAGAGGAGAGAAAATTTAAAGAAGATAGAGGAGAGAGAAATGGTTAGATGGATAAATTAAAGGATGAGAGAGGAGAGAGGAGAGAGGAGAGAAAAATTGGAAGAGAGAGGAGAAAGAAATTAAACAAAGAGAGAAGAGTCTTTAAAAGATATGCGTTATCTACTGAAGGTCAAAATAAGAAATAAAAAAAAAGTAAAGGGACTATTGGACCTACTTACCAAAAAGTACACGTGTCCTTACTAACCCAAAAAAAATTGCCCTGGGTCTATTGACAAAAGAGTTTCTCATATTATACTTGGTTTCAATTTTCACTAATTTTGATTTTATATGGCTGCCTTAGAACCCGGGTTTAGCGGGTCAAACTCCTTAGGGTTGGGATAACAACCAGTATAATCGGAAGTTCAAAACCGAAAGTAGTAATTTTATGTTATTAGTGCTATCCACCATTAGCACCCTGATAAACGAGGACCAAATTAGGCAAGAACTCTTTACAAACAAACATTTTCTAAGGACCATGAGCCAGAGTTCCCAAAATTTGATTACAAATCAATCCGATCCCAACAACTATGTACACAAACAAATACTTATATAACACCATATGGACATATTTTCTCGTGACTTAATAGTTAAATCTAATTTGCAAGTATATTTAAGCTTTCTTTTGTTGCTTGCAGGAATTCAAGGTGATTTTCATAAAGATGTTGCCATAGATACGAACAAATGTGGTAAAGATATCAAATCTGATTCTAATATAAGCTTTTATATTCACCATAATAGTTGGATCACAACAATTAGGTGATTAAGTTTTATAAGTTTTTACAGATAGAATAGAATGGGTCAAAGGAATAAACACAACAGGACCTGTAGTTGAAGTTCGCAAGCTGGCATACCTGAGGAAATTTAGTCCTTCAATTCAGACGAGGAGTTGTTTGTGATATCCTTTCATCTTCCAAAAGTGCATATCGATCAATATATTGGGGTGATGCTTTGGGTCTTTTGCTAGCATCATGAATGAAGCATGGTCCAAAATACTGTCAAAGGAATTGGAAATAAAATGATCAATATTCGTTCTCATGAAACTGCAGTCATAAATTGATCTACAAGCTTAGTGCATATATGTCTCACCACCAACACAAAAAAAGTATAAATAGGCAGCACAAAAAAAAAAAAAAAACTAGCATATATTCTGCAGCAATATGTATGCTACATGGAAAAAGAAGTTGTGCTCAGCCCTCCTACTGTTGGAGGAAGTTTTCCTAGCAATATTAGAGTACTAGACCCATAATTTTATATGGTGGCCTTGGGACCCGGGTTAAGCAGGGCAAAGTCCTTGGGGTTGGGAACAACCAGTATGATTGGGAATTCAAAACTGCAGGCAGCCATTTTATGTTAATAATGTCAAAGATTAAATCTGTGCTGTCCACCCCTTAGCACCCTGATAAACGAGGACCACATTGGGTAAGAACTCTTTACAAACAAACATTCTCTAAGCAAGGACCATGAGCTAGAGTTCCCAAATTCTGATTGTAAATCAGTCCGATCCGAACAATTATGTCCACAGACAAATATTTATTTATAACACTATACTGGCATATTCTCTCATGACTTGTACTTCAATCTAATTTGCAAGTACATTTAAACTTTCTTTTGTTGCTTGCAGGAATTCAAGGTGATTTTCGTAAAGATGTGGGGCTATAAATACGAACAAATGCATAAAAATAACAAATATGATTCTAATAGACATTTTACTAACATTCACCTTAATGGTTGGGTCACAACAATTAGGTGATAGACAAAACAAAGGAACAAAGAGTTACTTGCTAAGTTTTAGAATTTTTTACTGAGAGAATAGAATGAGGCAAAGGAATATAAGCAACAGAACCTGTAGTTGAAGTTTGAAGAAGCTGGCATACGTGAGGACTTGTAGTCCTTCAATTCAGATGAGGGGCTGTCTGTGATATCCTTTCATCTTCCAAAAGTGCATATGGATCAACATATTGGGGTGATGCCACAGGATTTTCGCTGCCATCATGAATGAAACTTGGTCCAAAATACTGTCAAAGTTAAAGGAAATAAAGTGATCAATATTCACTCTCGTGAAACTTAAGGCAAAAACTGATCTACATGCTGAGTGCATATATGTCTCACCATCAACACAAAAAAGTATCAATAGGCAGCAAAAAAATTAGCATATATTCATTTGCACTATGTATGTTACAGGGAAAGAGAAGTTGCGCTCGGCCCTCCTACTATTGGGGGCAGTTCTCTTACGAATCTTTTGGATTGCCTGTTTTATCCCTATTAATTATTTTATAATGCTGAGAGATAAACAGCGGTATTAAGAATATGCCAGCTCATCAAACAGTTGCCCAACTTCTCACTTTTTTTTATTTGTTTCTCCTATATTTCTATCTGTGTTTTTAGCTCTTGGCTTGACTCATGTACACTGTGTTCACATGCATTGCGGGGGCACCTTTAGTGACAAAATAACATTAAAGGAGGGGCAATAGAATTAAAAGGAAAAACGTACTCCCGCAAAGATATATTCACAATTTGCAATCATTTCTAGATTCAAACAGCAGCAAAGAATTAAGGAAATATTCTCAAAGGGAATAACAGATAAGAGAAAATTTACAGATCACGAAAGATGAGCAATGTGAATGAAAACGAGAGTGTAATCTCATAACATTCTCCCCCCAACTTTTTTAGTCCAACTAAAGCTCAAAATTTTTGAGTAAGAAAACAAGGGCTTAGAGACTAAAAATAAAGACTACCAAGAACCTAATTTTTAACTTTTCCATCAAGTCAAGTTTTCTGTCATTTGGTTAAAACAATATCTTGTAAGTAATAAGATGTAATGGTTTCAATCTAGGATACGTTGCACGCTTCATACCACTGATGCCATGTACAACATTTGTTGGCAAGAGATTGTACATTGCCCTGTTAATTTGGACGCTTCTATAAATCTTCACCTTTCCTTTTACTTCATACACAGAAACGAACAACGTAATCATGATCTAAATTTTTGGATTGAGCCATAGATGACAGCATGTTCCAAGCCAAAACACAGCATAGCAAAATAAGAAATCAAGAAAGAGCTTACAAGGTAGAGAGCAGAGAAGAACGAGACTGTTATCAGGATCAATGGCCAAAATCCCAAGAAGAATGTTCCCCCAAGTGTTAGCAGAAGTTTAGCACGTGGAATCAGACCCTGACATTAAAAAACAGAAGATTTAAAGTCCATTTCCTTGTACACAAACAAAGGGAATTCAATAAGCATATATTCACAGACATTTTCACAAATGAAACTTAGTGCATTGCTTCTATATATGTCGCATCATGATACGAGGAACCTCCACATATCACAGGAAAGTAACGACTCAATTGAATTTTCACCAAACAAAATGAGGCCGTTATAGATCTCCACATAGTAATTATCACTGTCGATGCAGTTGTAGGAGAAGGAACCAGAGAATTTTGTCAAATTCACCTAAAAATTCCTGTATTATATAGTCTGAAATAGCCCGGACTACAGCCAAGATTTGGAAGTCTGACTCCCAGATATGTGATACCTTCCAAATGTTTCAGAACAACCAGCTCTTATAATCAAAAATGCCAATGACCAATTATGTGGTAATTTCAACCATATTGTAGCACGTGTAATTATCAAGTGTCAAATAGTACACAAGCCCAACATGAACATAACAAGACTATGAATCTAAATATTTGATAATCAAAAGACTGTATATTGAACTTTTGAGGTAAAACACTAATTGAAGTGATCAAGAAAGGAAAATGTGCTAACCTCAAGGCCTTCACTATTCAATGCCATGGAGAGCTCCCTTTGATTAGATAGATTTCTTTCAAAGTCTGTTGACACTGCATTTCTACTTGAGAAACCTCCACCTTCTTCCTTAACTTTTATCTCATCTGCAGAAATGCTTCTATTGCTTTCTTCGAGTAAAGAGGAGTTATTCATACCCCGTTTCTTTAATTCCTTCATAAACAATGACTCTGTAGGTTCTTCGCCTGAATTTTTTTTTTGCCATATGTGACACAAAAATTCGAATGCATCCAGTTGAGAGGCACACTAAAAGAACTTTAGATGCCAAATAGACTTACAAGTGCAGCCCCAAGAATGTGGTCATTCGTTCTATGACCCCTGCTGAAGTTATGGGTCACGGAAGTGTTCATACTAACAATGGAATGCAAACTTAGTACGCAACTAGGACTAAACTAATTTGTGATCCTGTTTATCACTTTTAAAATGCTACCATTAATGACATGCAGCTCCACAAAAATTAAATGGGTATTTGATTCACAACCAATGGAACTACATGCTTGTTCAAAAAAAAAATGGAACTACATGATTACACGTGCTTTATGAATTAATAGTTAAGCACTAGAAAAGACAATCTTATCGCCTTGTAGAGACGTTCATTTTCTCCCTACAAGCAACACCTAGAGCTCATAACTGAGTGCAGATCTCGACTACGCGTCAAAGCTAGAACATGAGATTGTACATTTGATCACTTTTTGACCTTCTTTCTTTTTTTTCCCCTTGTTTTGCCACAGGAAAATTCAACGGGGTTTATTCTTCAAATTTATTTAGGAGCTATTGCAAAAAAGGGTAACTGGCCTGTAACAATGTTAGCAATCTGAATAGTGGAGGAATCCCAGTTACCTAGCTGTTCTCATTGTCACTATGGCAACTTCCCTTGTGGATAAGTCTACTACCGATTTTTTTTGGGTACCGTACCATCAATTACTAACTTTTGGGGGTGTTTAGAATTGATTCTAACATTTCAACATCGAGTTAGGACCGCTTTTGAAATGTTAGGATAAATCCTATGCATCTCCAAAATGTTGTAACTTGGCTGCTAAAATTTGTAACTTAATCCCAAAAAGTTGTAACGTGACTGATCACAAGAAGTTATATATTTTAGGATCGATCATAATTTTTTTTGTTATAACTAAAACCCCAAAAATTGCATATTTACCCACAATAGTTGTTTTTGATACCATAGTCAAGCCCTTCCCTTCTATCAGTTTCCATCATTCCCCGACTACATCATGATAATACTCCTAACTAACAACTTTTCTACACGCTGTGCACCTTAACACGACTCACTATTACAGAAAACCTTTGAATCCATTTGAACACTATGCCTATACTACTTGAAAGAAACAGAATATTTTTTTCCGTCTGTGTGGGCGAGTGTGTGAATGTGTTCTTCTGTGTTCCCCCTTTTTCTCAGGCCAAAAATTCAGTTTTCATCCAAAATTTCCCCATTAGTTTATCCTAGAACATCCTAGTAACTCCTTTAGTTGTCTTTAGCTCTTCTAATATACAAATGCAGCTTTTGACTCCACACAAATGCTTGTTGTCCAAAAGTAAGCCGTTTACGCAGTTAAGAGGCGTTAGGTGCTCATTCACCTACTCCATACAATATCCCCTCCATGATGAAAACTCTCCCAATCAAGTAACAACATCACAACCACTTCTCTTATCCATCCATCCACCGAATACGTACATGCTAAAACACACACGTGTCTGTGTGTGCATGTATTCTACACTTTGAATTATTCATGAATTTTAACGATAGTCGAGGAAATCAGAACCATTGAGTACACTAGAAGCAATTGTGAAAAGAAAATTTTCTCCAACAAAGCTTTAAGAAGAAGAAATTTTCAAGAAAAGCTTACCATTGCTTTGTCTTTCACCATCTTGAACTTTACAACAAACCGTAAACCTTTTGTTCGTCCAAAATTCCGACCTCCGATGACTTCGAATCCTGAGAATCCTCTTCGCGGTGACCTCAGAATTGAATTCCGACCAGAAAAAACTCGATCTCCGGCGAGAATTCGGTTGCGACACTGAAAATAGAGACAACGTGGATTTCAAAATCTCGAGCGAAGCCATTTGTTATTCTTCTTCGCTTTCGATTAGAATCAGTGGAATAGGAATTTCAGTACGGAACCAAATAGTTTCGAGAGAGAGAGAGAGAGAGAGAGAGAGAGAGAGGTGGGGTCAGTCTTCCTGAGGCGTATTTTAGAAATTTCCAGTTTTAGTTGTCCGGTGTTCGCGCGAGATTTGATGGTTGCTTTTGTGGCTTAGAAGTTAGAACTACAAGGTAGCAGCTTGACGTGGGGTTGAAACTTTGAAAGTAAACTTAGGGTGAATTGCATTTTGTACACAAAATATTTAAAAATTTTCATTTTGTATCTTAAAAATTAGATTTTTTTATATCACAGCCTCAACGTATTAAAGTATTGTAATATATCTTTACTTCTGTCGCTCATTTCATCAAAAATTATATTGTAATAATTTTAATATATTGAGAATACAATATAAAAAAATTAATCTTTGAAAGTAAAAAATAAATTTTTTTTAGATCTTTTATGTTTCGTTTGATACGATGAAAAAATGAAAAGATGAAAAATTGGAAAGATGAAAAGTTATAGAAATAAATAAAATATTATGTTTGGTAAGGAAAAAAAATAGGAAGAATGGAAAAGTGGATGAATGAGAAGTCTTTTCTAATTCACCAAAATTAATTCCTCCAAAATTGAGAGAAAAAATGGATGAAAAATTAATTATGTGTGTTAAAATGTATGTTATTTATCTATATATCTTTTGATATATATATATATCATATTTATTAATTACATATTATGTATATATTAATTTTATATATAGATATAATGGTAAAATATGTTTTTATATTTAAAAAAAAAATTTCTTTTTCCATAAAAAAAATTAATCTGTCATACCTTTCATCTCTCTTATCAAATACAAAAGAGGGAAAAAAGAATTCTTCCTTTAAAGGATAGAAAGTATATCACTCCCACTTTCCATCATTCCATTTTTTCATTCATCCTACCAAACAGACCATTAAAAATAAAATGTGATTCCTCGTAAATATATATACAAAAACGATGAGACTGAAAAATAAGAATCAATTGAATTTCCACACGTTCATCAAACATGCTCGAAAAAAAAAATAGTAATTTTTTTTTCTTTTTGACTTGATTTACACAGTAAATTGGATCAAAGTCAACGACTGAGCAAGCAGTGTGAAACTCAATTTAATAAATAAAATACAATATGAGAAAATTGATATTTATGGAGTATTGTGAAACGAGCGACATAGTTTAGGGGTATAAGAGTAATTATGCAAATGGCTGAAGCTGTTAATTTTCTACATTATTGGTGAGGGGAGTATTCAAATCAAGTAACCAAGTCTAACACGTGAGAGGGACAACAATTTTGGACATATTTGCCACATGAACAACGAAGCTGATTTTTTAATGGCAGAAAACGTTCAAACCAAAATTGTTTAATAGAGCAATATAAAACGTGAAGAGATTTCAAACTCATGTACCGACAAAAGTGTGTAAGATAGGGAAAACCAAATTGATTCACTACTTTGTAGGGATTTTCTTTGATGTCAATCATCATCTTCACCACTGCCATTAGGGATGACAGTGGATCGAATAAAAATAGATATTCGTTCAAATCTGTCTCGTTTGGACCAGAGATAGACCATATATATTGGACGATAGACGTATACGAGGATACCCTTATAAATCCGTGCGGAGATAAAGGCGGGGATGGACTGACACTTACCCCCGCCTCCGCCCAGTCCTGCCCTGCTTTACCCACTATTATTATTATTATTTTATATATATATACATGTTGTTGTGAATACAAATCTACATATTATTGAATAATTTTTTCTTTTAGAAATTATTTTCTTTTTTAATTTTTTTTTATGATTTTGACTTATAAAAGTGTAGATCTTTGTGTTTTTATATTTTTTCATGTTAAATTATGTTATGTTGCATGATATTGTGTTAGATATACAAGGGAGACAAACTTTTAATTATGTTATGATATTCTACAATTATGTTTCATTATTTAGAATTTTAAATTATATTGGGCTTGGGCTTGGACGGGTAAGATGGACAAAGTAGGGGCAGAAGTGAAGGTGAGGGAAGGGGCGGTGGTAAAAATTACAAATTTACCCATGAACGGGAATGAGAATAAAAACTATACCCGTTAATAGAAGTATACCGAAAATGAACGAAATTTTTTTAAGCGAGTATAAAAATGAAGACCACACCTCCCGTCTCCGTTTCAATCCACTACCATCCCTAACCACCACTAGGTTCTTCTTGCCACCACCACTTCTGTTCTCAATCATTTTTCAGAGACTCTAATAGGTACTGACATTGATTTCCTATGCAGTGGCTCATATTCATCTGATTTTGATCCTTTCATAGAATACACCAAAAGACATTATGACCAGAACGTTAACTCATAAGCATATATAATAAATAACATCAGTGAAAATATATAACAAATCATGACGAAGCATCAAGTAGGGAGGTAGTTATTAAAAGAGTTGAGAATATTTAGGAGACGGGGGCAATTTTTAAATCATTAAATTTAATCCAACAGCTGTGATTAATTAGGTCCCCATATTAAGCTTTATGTTTCCTTTGTTTACCACCTTATTATGAGCGGTATTGTATCTCAAATTTTTGACCAATAGAAATACACCACGTGAAAGAACTCATATACGGAACAAAGACAACACATGAAAATACACCAACGGCTTGATTGATATCGTATCTCTACTTGTTAACTAAATAGAAATACACCATGTGAAAAGAACTCATTGACGACTATTTACAAAACTCTAAAAAACCTAGTTTTTTTTTCCCCGAAGAATAATTTCCTCGTCATTCACGACTATTTACATATTGCCATCCCAAACATTATAGGGGAATTTGACTCACGAATTTCAAGGGTCTTTATAGACATATTACAATGAATTTGAGAGAGAGAGAGAGAGAGAGAGAGAGAGAGAGAGAGAGAGAGAGACCTATAACGGCACAAAGCTATGTACATGTTATATACAGATAGATTGCATCTTCGTTTACCAGAAGGGACACCACCTGAAACAAGCCAAAAACAGCTCGATTAGACATAAGAGAACCTTACAATCATTTTGGTAGGAGAGATGGAAAAATATGAAGGATGATTCCATTTTTCTTCCTGAACCAAACTTTCTATACCCTATATCCTTCCTCCCTCCCTCTTTCCATTCTTCCATTTTCCACCAAACCAATGGACCATTAGAGTTCGCTGAAGTGAAGAATTTCACTAGACCTTCCATTGATAAATCAAGACAGGTGAATAACACGTTGGATGCAATTTAAACAACAAAAACGAATCAGTAATTATATTTTGGATATCATGCACCTCAGCCAAAATTAAAAAGTGAGAGCCCCACTATGGCAGACCAAGAATTGGAACACAAATGTACGTGGATGCCTTTAGTGAAATTCATGTGTATATTCTGCTACCTGAGGGCTGACCCTGGCGCAACGGTAAGGTTGCTCTATTGTGACCTGAAGGTCACGGGTTCGAATTATGGAAACAGTCTCAAGCAGAGGTAAGACTGCGTACATCTAACTCTCCCCAGACTCAGCAATGGCGGGAGCCTCGTGTACTGAGTACGCTTTTATATTCTGCTACCTCAAAGTAACATACCACATGAATAGTCAAGGGTGAAATAAGGGATGCCTTTAGGTCAACAATATCTCCTAGGGAGGGAGGGGAGACAAAGTATACATTCCTAAGTCATTGGACAAGATGTTTTCAGCTATAGATACAGAAGACGAGTATAACAAAAGCGCCGCAGCAAGACAGAGCTTTTTCCCAATAGAAAATGCTAAGGTTGGTTACTACTATAAAACTTTTTCAAGTACCACCATTACCAGCTTGTTAGCTCTCGAAGTAAGATATTGTTATACTTGACAACTAAATACTTCATCTTCTGTGCACATAGTTAAACCTTCAACACATACTTCTGTTTAATATGAAAAACTAAAGGAAAACAAATTCATATATCAACTATTTTCCTTGTAAATTGAGGCAAGCTCTTTGAGCAACAGGCCTAGGACTGTCGAAATAGTAGTTCCAGTTCTCCAATTAACAAACTCTTCACAAATGGGACGATGTATGCCCAGAGGTTAAGTTTTTATATAAAAGACAAAACTTTCTTCCTTTTATTTTGCCTCATTCAAGTGTATTTGTATGTAACATTCCAGAGTTAATTTTACAACTATGCAAGATAATAAAACCCAAAAGGGGTAATATCTATGTCCGTAATGTGTTGTCACTACTCCACAAATATGAACTATAGATTATGCAAAATAAAACTTTGAAGATGCATAGATACCAAGAGAAAAGGCAAAAAATAATATTGAAATCATACCCGACATAATTTTGGCATAAATTTTCATGTGACGTAGCTTGCAGAATCAGCTTTTGAACTTGTAGTTTAACGGATAAGCCATGATCAACTTCACGAATATCTCCAGAAATTAAGGTACTGTGGTCAAGTGCATGTTGGATGGAACTGTTTGATACAGCAGAGCCAGTAGAAAAATCACGCCCTGTAAGTTTATGACTCATTCGACCCATAACCTGAACAGCACGCTCATTCAAGACCTCATTGGCATCACCAAGTTGATTGACAGCCTGCAACCACCAATTGAAATTTTAAATATGATACACCAGCACACATGGAGTCATTTCTGACATACAGGAACTCACAATACCTGGAGAATTTCCCTTTCACGAGCACCCCTTTGCGGTTGAAGCAGCTCTCTATTTGGAGCAGATTCTTCACCATTCACAACAGATGGGACATTAGTGCTTGCAAAGTTTGGCATTTGAGGGACTTCATTGAAGTTGAAAAGACGCCAATTTATGAGAGGATCATGAACAAAGGCCTAAAAACGGGTGGAACAAAAAATAAGTTCTCTTGTACAAATATAGTCACCACATGATGGTTCACAACTAATTCTTATGATCCCTTCCTCTTACCAAAACCAACAAAAAAGGGAGAAAAAAAAGAAAACAAATCAGAAAAAGCCAAAAAGGAAACCAAGGAAAGGCCTCTGTACATTAGAAATTTCTTGTTGCTAACTTCTATTCTACAACATCCATTTCATTTAGTCACAGCTAAGCTCAATAAAAACAGGATATTGAGAAGATAGTCCAAAACACCTACTTTCTAGATGCTCTGAGTTCTACTCGCCCCATTGATACAGCTACTTGAATTAAACAGAAAACAGAGCAATTTCAAAGTCTACCTCCATCATAGCCATGACACTATCTTTATTTGTGCGGAGAACTTGCATCACATTTTCACACGTCGAGCGGAAGTTGCCCTCAATACCACTAACCTCCATAGCTTTAACAAGCATTCTAGTCAGGCGGAAAGGAACCTACATCATGATGTTAATGTAAGAGGACCTAGAGATGAATTGGTTTTACGATGATCACATGACAGATAAAAGGATTTTGCACAGCAGTTTCAATAGTGTGACAGCATACCTTTTCGGGGAACTTCTCACGGTTCATTGAAGCTTCAAAGCAATCTCCAAAATCAATGTGCAGTATCTTCCCACTGAAAAACAATGAAACTCGTGTCAATATTCCAAACCTTTACCAAAATTAAGGGGACCTCTTCTCTTCTAGTCAGTAATCATTAAGTACCTGTAACGATGCAGCATAAGGTTACTTGGGTGTCGATCACCCAAGCCAAGCAGGTAACCAACCTGAAACAGGTGTAACTTATCTGAAAACACCACTCCACAACAAATAGAATTGATAAAACTTTACAGATCAAACCTATTGTAAAAGCCTAGATGCAAGGGTCTTGCAATAGCCCTAAATTTGACATGTGAAAAGCAAAACATGAACATGATCAACTTAAAGCAAACTGCACGTTATGCATTTAACACCAACTCAACTGGTACCAGCCTCACTTTTAGAGTATTTTCAGGTATACTTATTGATGACTTCTCAAAAAGGGGTAATGCCTGAGTAGAACTGGTAAATTTCTTTATAATGGACTGGTAATTTTTTTTTTTTTTTAGCTCAAAAAAAAAACTGGAAACCATATTGAAATGGGTCCTACAGAGGATAACAGTTACATCCTCATTTTTGTTTCATAATATCAAGAGTGAAAGAAAAAAAAATCACATGGACCATGATATCTCAATCTGCTGATACAGGGCCAAGTCAGACGACAAATATCACATACTGGGAACTAAATTTCGTTTCAAAACGTTTCCGTTTCCATGGACATTGAAATAAATCAGCAATTGAATATTACAAATTCTATGTTTCGAGGCGTTTCAGTATATGTTTCGGCATGTTTTGACGTGTTTTGTATTGTTTCGATCAATCTTTTGGCACGTTTCACAAATAACATTTCAAATTTCTTAATTATTTCTCCAATGGAATAGATATAGTTTTGTACTATGAATACATTCATATGATACTCATAAGCACTTCATTTCTTTTATGAGACCTTAATATCCTATTACGTGTGTGTGTTTGATAAAAAAATGAAATGTTTGACATTAGTTGAAATGGCTTCCGTTGTATATTAACCTTTTTTTTCTTCTCCAACTTTATGTTATCTAGTGTAAATGGATGTTAAGACAATAAACATGCTCAATTAATAAATTTTTAAGCTTATCTATATACATAAAGAGATTTTGATTTACGTTTCCATTTGTATTCACATGTTTTAAATTTTTTTCTCTGTTTCTATTGTGTCTTCGAAAAGTTTCCAAAACATTTATGTTTCCGAGCTAATTGAAACTATATACCGAAATGCATTTGTGATCCCTTGTCATAGACGCATCCACTGAAGTATTACCAGATAACTAAGCCAAAAAATTACAAATCAAATTGTCCCCCAGTAATACTTTTGCACATACTAGGCCTAAACATGTTACGAGTTATGAAGTACGGATACTTCGTCAAGGCCGACGTAACCATATTGGATAGCGTATCATATACGATACTCATCATATACTTGAAGATATGTATCAAATATGCATCATACATATCCGATAATTAATAAAATATGTGAACGTTTCGCGGATACTTCTTTTACACATGGAGCAATATGTACAATTTTTAATTTTAATCTATAAAATTTCGTTTCGAGTTTACATACAATACAAAACATCAACAAAATTTGATTTGATTTTGAAAACGTGAGTGTTTTTTAAAGTATTATCTACTATAACATGACAAAAGAGTATACAAAAATGAGTTAGTTACACAATGACATTTGAAAAAACACTTGTAAGCAAACTAACTAGTTAAATGTTAGTTCTAACTTCTTTAATTGGTTACGTTCACTTTATAAATATTTATAATAAGACGATATTACACATTTTTTAAGGTAAAAATTGCTAATTTTTTTTACTAATTGTTAAAGAATTGCTAAAAAATGTAATTTTTAAATTATTCAATAATGGTAAAATATATAACAAATTTTATTACAAACGTTTTTTTAACAGTACCCGTATCTTTATTTTTTTTAGGTTTTGTCATATCGCCGTATCCGTATTGTATCGTACCCACATTTGTATCTGTGTTTCCTAAGTTACAAGGTGGTGGTCATGTAACGAAAAAGGCCAGAATAGTAACCTAGGAAGCACGAATACTCCATGGGGGTTTGACGTGGCAATGTCGAACACGTGTTTGACACGGATATGCGTTGGACATGGCCGGATACGTGTCCTACACTTCCACAAGTGTCCTTAACAGCGAAGAAACATTTTTTATAGGCAGATACGACTCAGATACGGGGGGTGATACGGCCGGGATACGGCCACAGCCATGCATCTCTGTTGAAATCCAAAAAAAAAAAAAAAGAGGGGGAAGAAAACAATACAGGCCTGAGATGCCACAACCACAGATCTCATCTTCGACCGGGTATGTCTACATATCTCTCTCTCTCTCACTCAGATCAGATCTCTATGCTTTGACCAATGACAACTTGCGAGCTTTGCACCTGCGGCTACAGCCTGCCTTAGTTGCTGAAAAGCAACGTCTGTTTTTTTCCCCCCTATTCAGCCCTAGCTTTTAAGTTTTTTCTTTTCTTTTTTTTTTTTGCCCTAGTTGCTAAATTACAAATAACTTCTTATTAGTTGTCATCCGCTATCCAATTTAGTTTAGCCCACTATCCATAACACATTAGCCCACTAATCAAATTTAATATTAGCTCATTTGTCCAAATATAAAATATTTTAATTAGTCGTATCCTAACCGTACCCGTGTCCTATATTTTAGATTTTTTCGTATTCCCGTATCAATATCGTATCGGATACGACACCCGTGTCAATATCCGTGCTTCCTAGATAGTAAGTGTTAGTGTGGCATCTTGTTTTTATGTTATTCAATCACCCAGTCAAAATTCCCAAATGCTTGAGAGAGTCCGGATAAAAAATATCAGCTGAATTTTAGGCCTCGTACAAAGTGGACCCAACTGGGCTTGTAAGTGAAAGATCAAATAGCATACAAGAAAAAAAAATGCATACCATGCTCATGACAGCCAAACTTCTAGTATAATTTGTTCTCCTATACAACCAGACCTCGGAAGTGCGACTTTTTAACCAAAGGACCTGTTAAGAGCCAGTCCAAACACCTTAGAATAACAAATAAGAAACCGAAAACAAAAAAACTAGAGAGAGAGTAACATGAAGAAAACATATCAGAGTTCTCAAAGACAGCATACCCTTGCCAAGTCATTTCCTTCAGTATTTTGCAGAGCATACTCAAATACCTCCACTTTAGCTATAAGTGGCAAATGATCATAATCGGGAGCAAAACTAAGCATCAATTTATGCTCTTGATTTAGGGTGATCTAGAGAACCAGAAGCATGTTTAAAAATCAGATGAAATGAGAGAGAAAGCCGGGGGGGGGGGGGGGGGGGGGGCAGAGAGAGCATCCAATAAACTTGAGCAAACCTTTCTGGCATCCCTGTACTCTCGAATGAGATGGTGCAGGGTGTCACAATTTGGAACCCATCCTATTAACCCACTGTTTGGAGATAATGGAATGACAGAATATCGTTGGATAGATAGATCTTTTTCTAGAGTTTTTCTAGAATTCCCCAGGAGAGTATTCACCAGACCGAAAAGCTGGCAAATCCGCAAAAAACCAAAATTTAGATATTCTCGACAAAGTTATTAGAAAGCTCCACAGAAATTATAGTTGAGACAGCAAAAACAATGTCTGTCTAAAAGCCAAAGGTCTTGCTACAAGAGGGACAAACTATTAGAAATAAGTGAGAACCTGCATGACACGCTCATCTTGACGTAAATCCTCATGTCCTTTCAGCAAGAAAGCATGATCTTCTCCATCACTTCCTCGAATTGTTAGTTTCCGAGGTCGCTGCTTAGATGTAATGACGACGAGCTGGGGTGCAAATGATGCAATTGTCACCACTGGTGATTCTGGAATATGGCAAATCGGTGGAATATGTAAATACATCAATTGACAGAAAGCTCAAATCCAACTCCCATATATATTATTTTTAAACAATGATGACGTTTACCAGCTCGGTAGGTTCCAGGAACAGCAAGCTCCAAATTGCAGCACTCCAACAATTCTGGGGAAACAGACTGGTTTTGCAAACAAAAAGCCAAATTAGTGTCACAGACACAAGTGTGAATCCAAACTTAAAGCTATACTTCCTTCTTGCCTGCAGGTCCAGAGTAGTAAGAGTTTGAAGCTGCTTATCTATTCGTCTGAAAACATGATAATAGAGATCCCAAGCCTGGTCAAGAGATACCTTCAACTCATTACCTCTAAGATAAAGACAACAAAGAGGCAAAATTGAACAGGCAAAATCCCTAGTCGTGTAAATGGAGCCCTGGCAATGAACGTAAATCTAAACATACAACAAATTAATGGAGAAATCTGTTCGCAATTACATCAAACACAAAATTAAAAACATAGGGATTTCATTTGCTTGGATAAAATGATCTTTATAAGAAAAAATTATAAATCAAGTCTTCTCAAGCAGCCAACATAACCATCTGAGTGCAATGGATGAAAACATTCCAAGTCCTAACATGTATGCACCAATATCAATAGAAAAATAAAAAAAGAATTTCCTAGTATATGTGATTCAGCACAAAGAATGTTTTACACAAATTAGTTTTTCCAATTCAGCAATTTGTTTTACACAAATTAGAAGCATTGAAATGCATGAAGTAGTAACTTAGGCTACCTAGCTGCCACAAAGTGGAAGAAAGACAACACAAAGAATGGAACACGAACTAAGGGTAAACAAAGTAAACAACAGGAGGAAGGGCTCACAAACCCTAGGCATCCACCTAGACAGAAGATTAAATTAATGGAAGGGAAGCACAATTGAGAAGCCTTTTTACAAGCCCTTGAACATCCTAAGAAAACAAGCCTAGAGCCTCATTTTAAGAGTAGCAGCAGCCTGTGATCATCTAGTCAAGCTGTTTGTCTTTTGAGTTCTTTATTTGTGTTTGACGTTTGTTTCGTTTAGTTAGATAGACACAAGTTAAAATTAAGGGTATTTTGGTCGTTATGTTAGTTTTAAGTGAGTCGTGTGACCTTTTAAGAGTAGTTTGATTATTTCTGCCTCTTATTTCTACTGGACAGATTCATAGCCCATAGTTTCAAATAAAAGGGCTAAGTGAACCTTTCCTAGGGCAACCCTAGAGTCTTATAAAAGGGTTGTGTCAAGCAGCTTTTGTAGTAATATGAACACATTTTTAGATTGGGCGCAATTTGCTCTTACGGTGAAGAGAAGAGCTAAAACTCAAATAATTAAGTATTATGGTTTTGGTTCAGGAGAAAGAAGAAGGAAGAGAAGAGAGAAAAAGAGATTGAGCAAATAATGTACAGGATGTATGTTGACAACACCCTATAACCTGTTTATATTAGATTGATATTGTAGTCTGTACACAGTTACAATATTAGGAAAGTAGAACATAGTACGAAAGCGACATAATTGGAAAGTGAAAATAGAAAAGTAAATCTCTAACAAGATACTTGAGCAATATTTGGGCACTATAGACTATACCTACAAACACATCATCAAGTATAATGACTGTCTACAGTAACAAATTTAGGATGACTATTGCAGTACATAAGTTGAAAAAAGTGAGAAAAGAAAAGCCAAAGTCTTAGGGATGCAAAATGGCCGGTTCAAGATAAGAGGACTGCATGATTTTTTTTCTGGCAGAAGAAAGATTTAATTGTACCTGAGTGAGTTCAGCATCTTTTCCAGTTCTCTTATATTTCATGCAGCATTCATATGCCTCCAATAACTCATGGTGATATGCCTGAAATTCACAGGGAAGTGCAATGATTTTATGTCATAACTGATACAGAATCTCAAATTCAATAGTCTGAAGATTTTGTTTTTTCCGAGGCGCGCTCATTTCAAGTAGAATATAACAAGCACTCCCAAAGACCTTGAGGCAAGATGGGGTTCAGGAGTTATTAAAGATCTTAAATTTATAACTTGGTGTCTGAAAAAATGATAAAAAACAGACAGGCATGACAGCAAGTCGAGCCATATATCTAGCCCCAATGAGCCTAAAGTTGAGTTTAAATATGTAAAGTCAAACTAAACTTCACAACAATTATAATGAAAGGATCTATGTTTAGTATTTTAAACTTTAATCACAGAGAAACATCGAGACAAACTGTCACTCGCAGAATTACCTGAATGAAAGCTTTCTCTTTGATAGTAGTGTTGTTCTTCATTGCCCCTTTCTCGAGCATTTCATGCAATGGCTCCAGCACCTTTAGCATTCCCTCAATGTTATGTTCACCAAAATATAAGCGACTAGCTTCTTCCAAAGCCTCATGCCACATTTCATGCCAAAGTATTGCGACCCTTATCAACTCCTTTGACACAAGTTGTGCCTTCACAAGCAGAACCAGAGAGATTAGTTTAATACTGCAAAAACCACCAAATCATCATCACAACAATCATTACAATTCACCTGATCCACTAGTACACCGCTATGCTGCCGAACTTTGTCAACAACTTCTTGAGCTGCAGCTTTGCGTAGATTGCTTATCGATTTACACGCCACAAGAAGGGGATACATAAGAGCCTGTGGAGTAAAGTAAATTAATGCAAACCATGTAAATGCCAAAAGGCTTTATTGAACAGAGTCCACAGAAACAAAATAATAAGCAACAGGGCGGCTATACAGCAGTGAACATTTTTTAAAAATTACTAAAAAAGGTTGAATAACTGCAGGCAGAAAAACGAGCCCAGGTAAGATAGTCCAAAAACGAATTAGTCAGGGCTTTATGACCCGACAAGTCTTGCAAAGCATAGCTTTCAAAGGCTTTAGGCAGAAAAGAGACCCTAGGTAAGATAATGAGAAAATGGAAGTTAGTTAGGGCTTTATGACTCGGCAAGTCTTAAAAAGCACAAATTCCATGGCTTTATAAATACTTAAATTTCAGCCTCTCTAACATGGTATCAAAACTTCTAGATTCAAATCTCACCGCCACCCTAATAAATTAATGATGTCGACGTGCTAGGCTCGAAATTAAGGCTGTGTTTGACCCGGGGGGGGGGGGGGGGGGGGTTAAAGTATATATACTTAAGTTCCATCCTATCTAACAGCTTAAGCTTTTAGAGTGAATGATGATTTAACACTTTTACATTATCTTGACTAGCAAGCAGCAAGGGCTTTGTAAGACCTATAATGTAATACTAATATTGCATATTCATAAACCTCACAAATAAACTTAGATACATGTCCAATGCTGTGCAGATTCAGGGTGTGCAACAGTCAATATAACTCGAGTTTTTGACATTTTGTAGACTTCTCGTAAAGACATTCAATGTTCTTAATACTAAGTTACCTTTTAACAAGACGCACCTCATCACACTAATATTATATCATCTGCAATCGTTCTTATTGTACGACTCAATTTGTTTTTGCCATTTAAAATACAGATGGACTCATTAAGAAAAGAGAATCGTAGTAAGATGCAGGCACTTCCATGAGACACTGTTGGGGTACTTCTACAAGGTTAATACAAGGTTAGGAGTCTTAGGATACTAGCCAGAAGGTAGGTTACAGAATTAAAACGACAACTGGATAAAAAGAATAGGAAAGGCACAGCAACAGCACACATATATTGCAGAGGGTTAATAGCAGTCCACGTGGCACTTTTGGTTCCATCTTACTACAAATTGAATGGTTTAAGCCATTAGATTACATTAAGCTTCAACCACTATCGAATTTAGATAATTGCTGTCTTTTCAAAAATTCATAATCAAGCATCTTACCCAATATCTAGCTTTGCATTTCTATTTTGGTTGACTTCCATTGTTTTGTGACAAACACTTTTTTAAAGCTCAAGGGCATAAAACATCATCATAAAAAAAATTATATGTAAATCAATGAAATCAATCATCGTACAAAATTTCATTTTGATACAGAATGAACAAATCGAAAGCCAACCTGAGGATGACTCTGCCCAATTCGCACCAAAAGTGATTGTATGAGTTCTCTAACAGCTTGGTTATTTGAATGTATCCTGGCAATTATTTGAGGCAAAACAACCAACCATGTGTTGATATTAACATGTGCAAATCCTTTCTGTAGTGCCATTTGTACTTCTGTGGAAGTTCCATGGTTGAACCACAAAGTGAGAAGACGAAGTATATCCTGAAAACCAGAAGCGCAAAACAAATTATGAGACGGAGTAAAGGTCAATCAGAATATAGGACGGTTACAACCACCTACTGCACCTAATGACCAACACATGGTCGATGTCATGCAGGAGTGATTGATCTCCTATGTCAACATGCAACAAATCCTTGGAATATTAGACCGGAAAAATGTGAAATGTGGATATGTCACGTCGACATGGATCCAAAATTATGTACTTGCGTACATATTCATGTGCTTTCACATAGAGAAACTGAGGGTTGCCAACATCAATTAACATCAAAATCAAAATCCCTTATGCATCAATCAGATATATATAACAGTTACGCCAATATAACATTCCCCCAGGCAGTAATTTCTTTTATTGTCACTGGGAGCATGAGTAGAGGTCCCAAATATACTTGTTCATGACTAAATCAATTAATACAAATGATTTCTACTACCCTCATTCCTTCGGAGATAGGAATTTGTACAGGGTCTTGGTGTATTGTGTTTGTCCTAAAAAGAAGAGTGAGAATAGCTCATCTATATTCCAAGGATCAGTACTGTCCTTCAAGCATGGAAGTGGCCAATTATGACAGATAAGGGAGGAAATAATTGTCCAGGGTTACTCAAACTCAACTCAACATAGCCTTGACCCAACATTTCTGGGGTCGGTTACATGAATCTTGTTTCACCATTGTTCTCTATTAATGGCAATGGCTGTGTAAGTAAATTAAAAAGTTACCCACGTCCCCCAGCTACCATTGTCTGGTTCCCCTAAAGATTCAGCTCCATTTCAAAAATTTGCCATAAAGGTAGTACCGTCTTCTTCAACATTTAGAAACAAAACACAAGCAACTCCTCATCTAATCAAATAAAATTATGGGTAACAGTTAGCTGAATAGATCCTGGCCTCGACATGCTTGTGGATGAGCACTAGGGAAATGTAAATAGTGCTCTTACCAATCATAAAGTAACAAACTTTCGAACCTAAACAATGTTGGTGGCTGTCAAACCTAGCCAGCCGGGCGTCCATATTAATACCCATGATTTTAATGTACACTTGTTATAATCCAGAATCTAAACTAGTATTAATACACCCTAAGCATACCAAGAACTACTTAAGGTGAAAGACACACTGAAGCCCTAAGAACTATGGGGGCCTAGGCTCGAGGTGTGGCACGGGCTGCATCAAAGCGAGGCCAATGATGTAGAAAACACAAAAGTCATAATAATTCACATCTGATGTCACAACCAAAAAAGGTAAAGGATACTAAAAAGAAAAACACTCCAAGCAAATTACGTAAGTAAACAATCCAAGGCAGCAAGGCTCGAAGCAAATTACATAAGTAAACAATCCCAGGCAGCAAGTTTCCAAGAAAATTACAACATTAAACGGTCCAAGGCAGTAAGACTCCAAGCAAATTACTCAATTACCAACAATCACAAGCAATTAAATTACGAATTATACAACTAAACAGTCCAAGACAACAAGACTCCAACAAATCACACAACTACCAACAATCATGAGCAGTTAAAAAGTCCAAGCAGCAAGGCTTCAATCAACTTACCCAATAAAAAAATTAGATAATCACACAATTATGCAATTAAAAAAACAATCAATAAATTAAACAAATACGAAAAGCTCTATTAGGCAAACAAAGAGTATAAATGAGTAAACTGATTAAGTGATTAAGAAAACAAGAGATGCCAAAAATAAAGGAAGATCACGAAACCAAAAAATAAAAAACAAAAACAGAATAGACAACCAGGTCCAAAGTCTGGTTGCTTAATCAGAAAGAGAATAATCCAAAAAATCAGAATGCCAAAAAAAAAGTTCAATAACTCCAATTTGTAAAAATATGAAGAAGAACGAGAGAGACAAATAAATAAAAATCAGAAAGAGGTTGTCTGAAGAAGATAAAGATGAATAAGTGGTATGAAGATGAGAGGAAAAAAAGAGGGGGAGGAGGAGAATATATTAGTTGGCCAGAACACCTTTTGCCACCCGAAAAGAACAAAGAGGGAGAAGAAGAGGAAGACGATGATTAGTTAACTCAACTTAGTTTGTAAGAAGAAGAAGGAGAGGAAGGGAGAAGACTCACCCAATGGCTCCGATCCACCTGGCTTAGAGAGAGATTATGGACTATTCCTTCTCTCCTTCAGTTGATTCATCCATACTGTCAATTGACGATCAGCCAATGGGTAGAGTCAGGTACCAATGGCCAAGATCTTTTTTTGGTGTATAGTGACATCAATGCCAGATCAGATCACAAAGGAAGAATGAAAAAAAGCCCACATGTCATGTGCCCCGGGCTTAACCCCGAGGCGTGCACCTCATGTGCCTAGAAAAGGCTTTAGCAAGACACTTCACCTCAGGCCAAATGATGCACAAAGACTGTGATCCACCTCGCTCGTGCCTAGGCCCGCACCTACACTTAGTTTTAATAAGCCTGAGCATTCCCACCATGTAATGTAAGTTGTGCATGTCTCAAATCTGGAATTCTAGAGCATTTGTAACCATTGTAGCTGTAGGATCTAAGCTCAACAACAAAACTTCATAAGCTCCCGGATAGCACGCCCCAAAATTTAAGGCAAAATTGTCATTAAGTCCCACTTTTCCACACAAAAAATCAATAAGTCTTACTATATTTACATTATGAGACTCGAGTCCTACATTTGAAAATCTATATGTTATACCAACAGCGGGAGCAGACATGAAAAGATATTGCCATGACGTTCTAAACCAAATCAATAGTATGTTTGTTCCAATTTTACCTTTTGCTTTAGGTAACTAATTTTAGTCTAGATAAAAATCAATTTTTTTTATGAATCTTTAGATACCTGAGATTCTGATTAACTGCATCAAGTCTTTCAACGGATCATATACCTCGTTCTGAATCTAAATCCAATTTGTCAGATATGGATTTATATTTTGAATGATTCACAAATTCTGATTTCAGTTCAAACTTCATTATATCTTATTTAACGGATTCAAATTAGACCTGACAACATTCGATCCAGGTATGATTCAATCAAAATCATTTGTATAAATATACACACAATGTCAAATCAAACTACTCTTCGCTGAAATTCATTTAAAATTCAAAAGTAATTTCATAAATTTTATCTCGAATTGAATTATGTGGATTGGATCAAATTCTTCAATAAAATTCTAATTTTTAATGGATTCAAATGTAGATAGTGAACTTGAATCCTGTTGGATATTTGGACCAAATTCGGTTAAGAGTTTCTAAATTGGATTGAATAATTTGATCTGTTAACTGGATATTTGGTGAGATGTCGTCACCCAAATCTAAATGACATTTTGTGATTTAAAGTTAAAGGGCAAAGAAAAAATAGAATGAAATTAGGACTTTACACGAATAAATTATAAAAAATAGAACTTGATTGTCATAATAGAAATATATTAGGACTTAATGGTTTTTATAACCAAAAGTAGAACATAACTATAATTGTCCCGAAATTTAAATAAACCCGAACCTAAACCTAGGTGATCTATCTATGACCAGGATGACGCTTGGGTAAAACTAAGTGAAGGTCCGAACTGAATGATGTTGAAGAATGAGCGTATGAGTTGTGGTTAGGGATGATATGTGACTTGAACCCGGAGCTAGTTGGTTCTCCACAAAATGCGGGGAAGAGAAATTAAGATAATCAGAAGTTTTGACGAAAGAATTTGCTGCATATTGAAGTGTCGAACAAGTTGATCTCACATACAAACAAAATTGACTTTTCAATACAAACCAAATAGTTTCTCATAACCAGAAAATGAAAATATCAAATCATTGAAAAGTCAATTTTTTACTATCAGATAAGCAATATATGATCCATCAAAGCCTATCTACCTCAATAAAACAATATTATGGATCAATACAGTTTGCACTAGTTGAATGCTATGATATAATAAGTACAATACAAGTAAAACCACAGTTTTCTTTAAGATAATTTGTATCATACTAGGAGATAACTTTCACAGGTATGGCATCAACAGGAATGCTAACAAAAAAAGTACGAACCAGGTCCCCAGCACGCAATAAGTGCACAAGGTTATACTCTTTACCTTATAGATGGTCAAGTCTTCAAATCACACTCTTACTACTAAAAACCCTGTCGTAGAAAAAGGGACACTAGAAGCTTCGTTAAATAGAAAATAAGTGTTGGCTTCACTTTGGTCCAAAGCTTCCAGAGCAAGGTTTGCCTTTGTTCGATCTCCAACGGAATTGAAAGGCAGTGTTATCTTAGCTTTCATTGTGAATGTCTCATTGATATGTTTTTTGCGTCTCTTTTATTTTAGAAGATATTTTGTCCTCCATATTGTAATATGTTTTCTCCTCCTTCCATTCTATAATAAAATTCTTCTTTTATCAAAAAAAAAAAAAAATTAGAAAATAAGTGTTGCCAGTAAAAATGTTTTGATATTAATTTTTTCTTGAAAGATAGACCACAGATCCTTAACTTGAATTGCCAATTTGAATACAAACTCGCACTTATTTGCCCGAATAATAAACTTCTACATATGGAAGTGTGTACACACGTATGAATATACAAATAAATACAGAAACACATGTAGTTTGATGCACCCAAGACATGTTTGTTCTTATAAAAATTATGTAGATACGTACATGTGTCCATGTATATAAAATTATGAAAATCACATCTTATATACACGCATATGCATTCATGTACATGTATGCTAATACAGAGAACAAATGTTTATTTAGTTTATATTGTCAATGCATGTTAGGAGTTTTGTTGAACTTTATTATTCGGAAAAATTCTTTTACAGACTTCAAGCAAACACGTAAAACATGAGAAGGAAAACCATTCGTTTACAAAAAAAAGTTGTCCGTGAGAGATAATTTCAGATACAAAAAGTTTTCACTGGGGGAAAAAGGATCAATTGAGGATCTGAAAGGCTAGTTTTTAGGAGGGCTGGTAGAAATAATAAAAATTAGGAGGAGCAAAATGATACTGTAAAAATATAATAACGAGTTGGGGAAGGCAGTTCAAAATAAATTTCATATTGCATAAAGCTTCTAGACCAAAGCAATGATTCACCTGTAAGCTATCATCCACACCCTTAGCATGTGCTGCACAAGCTATGGAGTGAAAATATCCATCAACTGCAGATACAACGAATGGCGCGGCAATACTAGGAAATCCTCTCAAAGTATAATGAGACATAACTGCTGTATTGAAGAGTGCCCAAGCATGCCACGCTGTCGCCCACTTTGTTGCACAATGGGTGGCATTCCTGAATGCGCTATGGATTTCTGTGTACACACCAAAAGTGAAAGACTGGTGACACATCAAACACAAACACACATATAAGGCTGAAGAGAGAGAACATTCGGCTGATTACCTTGTATAGAATCATCATCCAATCCAGGATAAAGTGCCCACTGCCAAGTCCCAAGTTTCAGATAAACACGGGCAATGAGTGGCACATTGGAAGAACCCAAGCCACTTGGTGTAACGGCCAGAACATTTGGTGCGCTTGAGAGCTCTATAGCTAGATCCTATAAATTACAAATAGGACATTCACATGGAAATATTAGTAAGCAACAGATGGTGCCAGAAAAATATGCAGCTCATTGAGTTATTTTAAACCTAAGGAAAAGGCCTACTGTCTGTCTACCTGCAATCTACTGAAGGCTTCCTTGCGTCTATGGTCCTCACCAAGTGACCATTGGTATTTTAAGTAGGCTAGCATTACTTGTGGAGGTCCATGATACCGCACATTTTCAGGAGTTGTTTCAGGGTCAAACTGAAGATGAAAAGAATAAATCATATTAATCACGTACTTGACTAAGATAATATTGCCAAATTTAGCATCTCTGTTTTTTCCTGTATACATGCACTACTGACCTGCAGAAGTTTAACTAAAGTAGATCTAGCTTGACTAATCCTGCCACTTTTACGGCAAAGTGAAACAAACTTGAGCCATGTTTCAGTGTCTTCTGTAGGAGGTAGCACAAGTGCTCTGACCGCTAAGAGTGCATGCCAAACCTATAATATGATTTCAAGCATTACATAAGAGCAGAAGCAGTACAATTCTACATTACATGCAAACAAAGATGGGATGCAAAAAAGCAGACTTCAGCACTTATAAGAAAGGCCTGTATTCAGCATCACTTTAGTGGAACAGACTGTAGAAACCATAATGCCTACGTATGTATAATACTACACTGATGCATGTGTGTTCAAACATGCGAACTTGTCTTCGTAAATGATACTAATTGAGCCCTGATAAGAGGCACACCATTTCTGTTGCTATGTGTAACATCAATTTCAAATCCTCTTGAGCCTTCAGTCACTGCCTCTGGCCACTACTTTGTGCGACCTCAACAAGTTATTATCATCATTGTTGAGAGTATTATCATGATTATTATTATAGTTGTAATAAGTATACCTCTCTAAGGGTATACTAGTCATTTGTGCTTTATTAGATAACTACAAATACCAATTGATAGTGAGAGGTGGGGTAAGTTAGCATCCTCTCTGTCTCTCTCGTATTGTGTTCATTCTCTCCATTCCTTTAAACTTAACATGGTATCAGAGCATTATTGATTCAAAATTTGAGCTGGATTCTTATTCTTCCCGTCCACTTTCTTTCTTTCCCTCTCTCTTTTCTTTTTCTTTCATCGTTGGTTCCATATACTGTGCAACCCATGACCATGGGCTAAGGTCAGGGGTGATGGTTGAACATCGATGTCGCAGTTTGTGTATGTCCATCCATTGAACTTAAGGTGCTATGAGCGAATCAAGTGTTGAAAATCGATTCGGGTACTATTCTGTCGCCGGAAACCTTGTTGGGTGTGTTGTTGTGATCGCCGGTGATTTGGTGTGTGCCATTGTCGATGTCGGAGTTTTGTGATCTTCGATTGAGTTGGTTGTGTCGTTTGTGGTCGCTGGCAGTCTGTGGTGGAGTTGTTGTTGTCTTCAAACCCATCCATCTTGTTCAGGTCCAGCCCAAGTGCACCTGGTCAAGCCCATCCATCCTGTTCTGGTCCAGCCCAGGTGCATCTGGTCCAACCCAGCTAGTTTATTGAGGTTTAGGTCCCCTTTAGTCCGGTTCATTTCGGTTCAGTTATTTTAACACCGGTTCAATCCGGTTCCGTGGGTTTCTAGTAGGTTCCAGTGGATTTCTGCCAGTTCAGAGGCAGTTTTAGATCCGCTTCACCCCAGGTTTCTACTTTTTGAGGGTTTCAGGCCAGTTCAGGTCCCCTTTACGCCAGTTCAATTCGGTTCAGTTCTTTCCCCATTATGCCAAGCTCCTTTTGCATCAGTTCAGCCCTCCTCATCTGTTTCTCTATAAATTTCACCTCGGATTTCCTAACCGTTGACTCCTTTCGCACTATTCAGGTGACGTGATCTAATTTTGTTTGGTTTGTCTCCACAGAGCCTAAGACCTTGAGTTTGGACTGTCACCTCCACCCCACCTCTTCCCTTACCGTCTGCCTAATCTATTACCACCCTCTTCATCACCCCAGCCTGCTCATGTCCTGCTCCATGTATATTCTCGTCGTCCATGATCATCGACTGAGGTGCCCTTACCGTCTTCCTTGCCGTCGTCTGATTCTAGTGTTCTAGTAACTGATGCCTCTTTACCCATTGCTCTCAGTAAAAATATTCAGTGTTGTGTTACTCTGCATCATATTACTAATTTTGTTTCTTATGATACTTTGTCTCTTGCCTTTTCTAGTTTTATCTTTCGGCTGTCTACTGTCTCTATTCCTAAGACATTACAGGGTGCATTATCTGATCCGGGTTGGGAGAAAGTTATCGAAGTTGAGATGGATGTCTTACATCATAATAGGACTTGGGAGTTTGTTCCTTTACATCCTGATAAAAGCACTGTTGGCTATCGGTGGGTGTATAGAGTCAAATTTAATCTTGATGATTCTATTGAACGGCTCAAAGCCAGACTTGTTGCCAAAGACTTTACTCAAACCTATGACATTGATTATAAAGAAACATTTTCTCCTGTTACCAAAATTTTATCTGTTCGTGTATTGATTTCTTTGACTTCTAATCTTCATTAGCCTTTGTTTCAGTAAGATGTGAAAAACGCCTTCTTGCACGGTGACTTGGCTAAGGAAGTATACATGGAGCAGCTACCTAGGTTTGCGGCTCAGGGGAGTATCATAAGAGTGTCGGCTAAAGAAATTTTTGTATGGTTTAAAGCAGTCACCGAGGGCGTGGTTAGATGTCAGACAGATTACTCTATTTTTCATAGACATACTAATTCTAGATACATTATACTGATTGTTTATGTGGATGATATTGTAATTACTGGTGATAATTCTGATGGTATTGCAAAGTTGAAAGTCTTCCTCCAGAAATGATTACATACTAAAGGCCTAGGCAAACTCATGTATTTCTTGGGTATTGAAGTTGTCAGGTCTACGCAGGGAATTTTGCTCATGTGTAATTGATCCGAAAAGTGTCACGCTTCTTAGGCGAGCGAAGTGACCTTCGTGAGAAGAAAGAAGCTAATAGAGTCATAGAAGATCTCGAAAAAGGCGAATTGCCAAAAAGTTTCTCAAATCCGTATGTATCAACGAAAGTATGTACTTGACATGCTAGCAGAAACAAATTTACTAAGGGGCAGACCAATTGATATTCCTATGGATTCGAATCAAAAGCTATTGATGGATGATGATGTATTGTTTGAAAATCCAGATCGCATGTTGGTTGAGAAGCTAAACTATCTCAGTATTACTTGACTAGATATTGCATATGCACTTAGTGTTGTGAGCCACTTTATGGGATACGCGAGAATACCACATTGGGATGCAGTCATCCACATTCTTCGATACCTTAAACGTGCTCTTGGACTTAGATTATTGTATCGAACTAATAGACATTTTAGAGTAGAAGGCTTTACCGATGCTAATTGGATTGGCTCTTCCTCGGATCGAAAATCAACCACAGGATATTGTACCTTCTTAGGAGATAACGTAGTTAAATGGAAAAGTAAAAAACAAATAGTTGTAGCACGGTCCAATACTGAGGCTGAGTATAGGGCGATAGCACATACCGCTAGGTGAGTTGACATGGTTACAACACTTCCATTAGGAGATTGGTTTTTCAGTCCAGCTTCCTTTACAACTATTTTGTGATAATCATACAGTTATAGCTATTTATATTAGCCTCCTCTTTATCTCTCTCATATTGTGTGCATTCTCTCCATTCCTTTAAACTTAACAATCATCATTATCATTTCCAATCTCTTAAGGAACTAGCTGTCCAATTACAAAATCTAACATAGCTTAGCATCTCAAAAACCATGATACACTTGATGGATCCACTTATAAGTTCATCCACAATAAGTTTTCCCACAGTTTTGGCAGATAGCTTTATTCTGGTTTTTCTCACCAATTGTATCACTTTTTTCTGGAAAAGTTACTGCTTTTCCCCTAATCCAATAACATTTATGTAATTCACCCACAATCTTATAACAAACGTGTTTCAACTATGTAATTTAATTCTGAAGCATAAAGACAATTCATGCATGAACCCACTTCGAGTAACATCCTCACATAGATTTTTTTTCATGTTAAGGTGGATTTTACTGGGAACTATACTAACATGCTGAAACATAAGAGCCGTTATTGTAGAAATTGTGTGTTTTGGGAGCATCCCCTCTTGGGCACCTTTTAATGAAACAACATTCATAACAAAAAATAACTTCCCAAATTTTCTGAAGAGTAGCCATCCAAGGGCCAAAATCTGATTTAGAAAGAACTCGCGACAGTAAAAGTTGACCGCAAACCTAACACCGTTCGATAAAGTTTGATAAAATTTGATGCATGACATCTACTTCATCTCTGATACAAACAAACACCCAGGTGTTAAAAGGACAAGCCAATGGTAGTTCATAGTGAAAGCCAAAGCCCAATTCAAATATCTATGAAACTACTACTTTCTAATGGAACCAACATCCCATCATTTGGAGTTTCAGAGGAGGGTTATGGTAACTATACTGAAGAGTGTCTCAATTGGCTGGTCAATCCAAAGATTTACTATGTTGTGCTATAAAATTTTGTATTTGAGTCTCTCATGTTTTTCATATGCTTATTTCACCTTGGTCAAGAATTTTCTTAGTAACTTGTGTTAGTCTATCTTGCTATTGTGCTTTTGCAATGGAATCTACTTTGGATAGGTGTTCGAAGATTACACTATATAAGGATCCTTGAAGTGTTGAATTATGAAAAAAAAACTTGGCATTATGAATAATTAAGCCTTTCACTTTTAAGCAGAAGGATTTCTTTTATTTAAGTAGCTCTACAACCCTCTGGTGGATTCCATAGGGTGGTTTTTGAGTGTTGCTTTGTGTTTCCTCCCAAATTACCATAATCTAGCATTAGAAGCCAAAAACACACACTAAGAATTGTCCCCTACCTCCAACTTGCAATTCTGAATGACTCTTAAATGAAAGATCACAAACTTTCCCTTTCAAAAACCTTACATAATCCTTCAATATGACCTCCTCCACTACAATCCCAAAAAAAAAAAAAAGGAAACCTCTTTCAGCAATGTCTCCTCGAATAATGTATCTCACTAAACCTTAGCATGTGATGATTTCCTACAAAAAGCTTAATATCACTCAATCGTTCCAGATGCCCATCCCCATTGCCCCAAACCATTAGCATCACTTGAAGCCCAAAGCCCCCTGCATCCACCACCTGTATCCACCCCATTATATATGTTGTACAAAATTCTGTAAAGTCTATTTTCATCCAAAGCAAACCTACTTGCCATTCGTTAGTAGATCTTGGTGATACCCTAACCCAAAAAGTGAATAAAAAATGTTGTTAAATTCAGTTGGGGTTAATCTATAATTTACAAAAATTTAGAATTACAATTGGCATCATGACAAAATTATAAGAAATAGATGGGAGGAATATGAAATTCTATCGAACTTTTGATTGAAATGGGGTGTCAAACTACATGCGTAATGCGTGCACCAATGTACTTTGTTTGACCAGGCGAAATAAACATGCATGTATAAATGCTTGCGTGTAAGTGGGAAGAAAGGAAATATACTGCCAGGTGTGTGTTGTGTTTGCATAGGAAGGACGTCAAACCTTTATAGGATGCCGTGTAATACTATGTAATACTGATAGTGATCGAAAGTATAAGAAACCAAGTTTAGACCAGGGGTTAAAACGAAAATCCAAATGGTGATTGTGATCCAATTCTCATGATATTAAAGTATGTTGTTTGTGGTGTCTTGAGGTGCATATCTATTGGTGTTAGTTGAGGGTTGGGTAAGTGAGTTATTTACAACCTCATTTTTAAATCTCTTTGCGAAAAACAATTCCTATAATTATCCTGAATTTGAGATGATGTTGATTATGTTGTGATCATTTCATGATTCTATGAATTTCTGCTATTGTATCTCCCAAATAATTGTTTCGGAACACAATCACCCGAATACTTGTTTCGAAACAATTCGGTGCCTGTATAAGTGCACATGTTCATAAGTTGTCAATCTATATTCATAAAACGGAGCCTCATGCAAGCAGCTTCAACTCTTCAGTTAGAAAAGCACAATGACAGATCGTTTAGATCCGACGGTTGATGTTATGATTTAACCTCTTAATATTTTAACTACGGTAACTCAGTTAAATTTTAACCTTTTAACTACAGTAACTCATTTAAATTTTAACATTTTAACCATAATAACTAATTTAAATTTTAACTTTTTAATGTACTTTGCACGGGCCACGACTAGTAGCCAATAATCCAAATGCCAGGGTAGTGTGGTGAGGCAGATTGGCAATTGTCATGTTATCGAAATGTTGAGTATTATTTATTTGGCTCTTGTGTCGTATTTGATTTTTAATCACATTTCGGTTTGTTCAATTACACGAATCAATTATTTCAGTCCTATTTTTTAATAATTTTCCTGCATGAGCTATCTAGCTCAGCCCCTTAGTTGCTGGGTGATTTCAGAAACCAAAATCAAGTGTGGGATCGAAAATTTGAAGCATTAAGATTCTGGGATAATCATACCTTTTTGTGTAAATTCATGATTTGAATATTCCAATCTAGTTCATGGGAGGTTTTATTACTTTTAATTTTAGAGGAATTAGATACTTCTTAAATATTCATACTTCCTCCAAAAAACGATCTATGAAACAGGGTGTTACCATATTAATTAAAAGACCTTGCAGGAGATAAAAAGTTGAGAACATACTTGAATACTACGAAGAAATTGCAGTGGATAAAAAATAACAATGATTTGTCAACATTCATAAAAAGGATATTTTTCTACAGTATCTTGGCATTGGTGTCTTGACTCATTTACCTACATAATATAAAAAAAGAAAAAGTAGTAGTAGTAGTAGCAGTAGAAGAGCCTTTGATGTATTTACCTCAACATTTCGTTTTGCACCTTTTATACGTTCATTCCACATGTTACGAATAAGGGTCCGCCGCCCTTCAGCAACAGGGTTTCCCAAAGGAAGAGTGCAGTAATCAATGACCTATTGAAAGAAACAATTCTCACTTTGACCACAATGTGGCATGCTTGTTTAAAAGAAATCCAGTGAGGCAGCAAAATAAATTAAGAAAATAAAATATTGTATACCTCCTCTAATTCTGACAGCTGCTGAACGCGTACCATGTTGGTGTATGCACGGTCATAGCTCTCTAGAACCTACACAAGGGGGTGAACTAGTACTTCATAAGGACGAACAAGTTTAATGATGACAGGTTTTGACACTGGCAATCTACTCCATGCAAAAGTGGCAATCTAATTAACTGAATCCTTTAATTTTCCAAGGTGTCTGGGGCCCACACATTTATCTTCTCTCTGTTAATACTTTGGCTTCATATTTTGGTTGCTGCCACTTTTTTGCTCTAAAAGAATTTTTGGCTGAATAAGGGAAAGAATGCAGACATTCACTTATTTTAATTTTGTAATATTATAATATAATGATATACCAAGTAATTATAACTTATAACAACCAAATAACAAGAAGTATGCGCTGAGCTTCTATATTTTTAAACAACAAATAAGATAAGCATTTAGAATCACCACAAATTAATTCCAATACTAATGAATTTTTACTGTTTAGGTTCCATAATGCATGAAAACATCACTTCTGTGATCTTGTTGAACTAGCACCAAAAGAATAACGCACACCTTTTACTGGTCTTTGGAAAATAAAGTATACCATAACTATGTGCCACGAATAATCCAAAATGATTGAAAAAAGAAACATGAATCACATGCTCTACAGAAAATGGTCAAATGTGAGAGTGTGAAAAAAAAAAGAAGAAACTAACCAAAGCAGCAAGCTCAGTTGCCAGACATTTCCTTGCTCTCTCGACATACTCACGTGCTTCATCATACTAGAAACATATAATCAGAAGTGAATATAGACTTAATAAACATAATTTGAAGTGAACAACAGACCCAGATCAAAGTAGATTACCTTTCCTCGACGAACTAATAGAACAGCCCTAAAGAATGTACCATTACTACTACCATCTCCAGTAGCAGCAGTATTTCCCAAAAGCCTAAGTTTAGTTTCATCACCATCATCCAATCGAGAAACGTATTCGGCCATTTGGTCCCACTCACCCATGTTCCAGGCAGCTTTAGCAGCCTGGGAAAACCATGTCACACACACATTAGCAAAAGGAGTAAGGATATATTAGACAGCCACATAAAAGACACAGACAAACCATGGGTGCCATTTCCAGACGAGCAGCTGGTTCAGCTGGTGTCCAATACTCCTTGCAAAGATTGTTAAGCTCCTCCCAACGAGCCAATGCAGCGAGGCATCGCATCCGCCCTTAACATACACGCACAAGTGAAGGAAACATGATTTTCATAAACAATAAATAATCGAACTAAGAGTTTAATTGTGTTTGCAAAAAGACAATCACCAGGAAAAAGCGAAATAGTAGTAACCCAAGTAATTCTAAATAAATTGATGAATTTTGGTTGGAAAGTTGATTGATTGCCAACAATCAGAACCACCAAAGGTCAACTACAATGACTTGGCCTTTGTGCCATGGACTAGTGAAACAGAGCCTTGACATAAATTTGGACACTGTTGTTGAGAAAGGATAGGCGACAAACATTAAGAAGCAACTATAAAGCCAAAACAAGCTCGCTTTCACAAGCGGCATTTGCTGAGGCCCCAAGGACAAGAGGACACCCAAAACTATGAGAGTGAAAAATCACATAACGACCTAGGTAGTGAGCCTAGATAGCTCAGATCTGTCCTCCTTTTTGTTGGGAAAGTCAAAAAATTGACACCATAAGGTGCACAACCGGGGCATCACACATGACAAAAGCACATACTCAACAAACCTCTATTCCAACTATTTGTGATCAGTTACATGAATCCAATTTCTCCATTTTACCCTATCCAAGGCCATATTTTCCATTTAACCACGAGCTATCATATTTTTTTTTGACTATTTCGTTCAAAGTTATTTTCGGTCTACCTCTCGCATTTACCATCAAATGCATGACAAAAGAACATCTGTTTGAAAATTCATACTTTCGTATTCGAAATGAAATCCTAAGCTACATCGAGGTTGAAAAAAATAGGACATAAACTTAAAGGTTCTTTTGAATAATTTAGAGAACATGCAAAAAGTAATCGGTTATTACATCCGATGATATTGTTATCCTAGAAATTTTTTGGCATGAATATGATCATTTCTTCCTGAACTGCAACAAATGAAAAGGGTCTGAGACCATAGAATGTTTAACTATGAGAGAGTAATGAAATGATGTATGATACAATTTCATACGAACCAAGTGTAGCATCCAAAGCAACATGTGGACTGGATGCTTGAGAGGCTTTGGCAGTGTATGCCTTGAGAGCATCGTCCCATCGCTGCAACTTCTCATACCTTAAAAAGTGCAAAGCTAATGTGAGTATATGGATAACCAAAACTGAAGTGACGAAATGCATGATGGCATAGATCTACAGAGGTTATGCCAAAAAAATAACCATGAAAAAGAACTACTCAGTGAATTAATGAGAGTGGTAAAAATGGATAACGGGAACGATACCATGACTCCTTCAGTTGAACATCCAAATGTTGTTGGGCATAGGTTAATATACCCACAGCAGCCTACAAGAAAAAAACAGCCAATGAGGTGATATGAGGTAGATCATAGTAAAATATAACAAAAAAGGATTTTTGATAATCAGAAAAAGTTAAATCTATAGAGATAAAAAAACCTCATGTTGATGTAGTTGATTATTAATATGAATGAGCGCTTCGACGACAGAAACAGGGTTTGCATCCATCCTCCTAGAGCAAGCACCTTCAAATTCCATCTCTTTGTAATGCAAAGCTTTTGCAAATGCTCGACACTAGAATGAAGAGTTGAGAAGTAAAAGACCACCAAATCAAGACAAATGATAACAGATCTATCATGATCTTTTCCTCTTATCAGGCACAACCGAAAAAAAAGGGCGAAAGCATATGGCTGTACAACTGTAGAACTCCATCAGAAAAGTCATACCTTCTCTGCAAGAGCACCAAGGAGACGAATGTCAATTGGAAGAGGTTTCTCATCGTGCTCCATGAACTCCGCCTAAAAAGTGAAAACTTATGTCAAAACCTTGCAAATTCAGACAAGACACAGGTAGAAAGAAGAGAATAAATCGGTTAGATATTCTCTAATATTGCATGATTACTAAAAATAATTGGACTTACAATAACCAAAAAACTAGACTCCCCGAATGATAAATAAATATCATTACAATCTCAACACTCCTCTCAAACTAATGATGTGACGGTAAGAAGAATCATGAGTTTGTCAAGAATAAAAAAGCAAACACGTGGTATGAGACATTGTGAAGAAATCACAACTGCACAGTGGAATAAACAAAAAGCAACGTAATAGTCTCAAGTTAAGATGGTGGCGCACAAAAAGGACAGTCGATTTCGATATGCTTGCTCAGCTCATGGAAAAAAAATTGTGTGCAATTTGAATGACACTTTTCCTGTCACAAGCTCACAATATATAGGAGTAGGAGCAAAAACAAAAACACTTAGATTGATAAGCAACCATCTGTCCATCTCCATCCGCACAATATTTAGCCTTAGCAGAACACTTACAATCCACAGCATTACCTGTCCAATCAACATCAAAAAAGCAAGAAGCTCCAAAGAAGAAGTGGAAGAAAATAACAAACACTTATGTAAAGTGCCTCTAAGATAACGCAGCATGCGATGCACTGCAGCCTGGTCACAAATCAATTAGGAAGAAAAACTCGGGCCTTTTTTGGTTTGCATCTCAAAAAATTGTACCCGAAAACTATTTTTGGAAAGAGTTTTAAAAAACTATTTTTTGGTGTTTTGTGTCATAGAACTTGTTTGGTTATATGATTCTAAAAATAATTCTACGGAATGAAAAGCAGTAAAACTTATTTGGACAGTAACCCAAAAAATAATAAAGACAAAAATGTGGCGATAGTGGAAATGGGGTGGTGGTGGACGAATTGGTGGTGGTGGACATGTGGTGGTGGTGTTGGGGGAAGGGTGGTGGAAATGTGGTGGTGGGGGTGGTGGAAGTGTTGTGGTGGACGTGTTGGTGGAAGTGTGGTGGCGGTGGCGGTGGCGGTGGGAGGGTGGTGGTGGTGTTTTCTAAATTCTGGAAAGGTTGTTTCAATGTCATCTAAATCTATCCAGTTTTTATTCTCAGTTTTCAAAAAACAAAAACAAAAACCAACTAGTCAAATAACTTTTCTCCTAAAAATTGTTTATGAAAACATAAAACAATTTCTGATATACAAACGAAACAATGCCTCAGTTTTTGTAATTTTTTCGTTTGGTTTTCTTTTGTGAGTATCACTTTCTTGGTAAACTACCACCAATTAAATAGTTAAGTGATCAGTTTAGGTTATAATACAAAGGGGAACATAGAGTGTATGTTGACAGGGATTTTTTGATCTTATAACAATAATTTTAAATTGATTTCTATTACTGCATTTCCCTCTAAATCGCAAGAGGCACACAAGAAGGTTAATTTCATAAAAGATATGTATCTCTCAACCAGCTACAGTGGTTGAAATGTCGTACTTGGCTTGCATATACCCCTTCTTACAAGGTGCAAATAACCAGTGTAGCTGAAAATTTCAACAACTTCCCAATGGAAAGAAACAAAAGGCAATATGTGGCAAATTAACGAAAAAGTTAAATTACATTTTACATCTTCATCCTTTGGCCTTACTATACCTCCCCAACTTTCAAAATTGTAGATTAGTTAAGGGTGAAGAGTAAAATGATGCCCATTAACTTAAAACTCTATTCCCAATTCACATCATTTGCTTCTTCCTGTCATTTTTTTTCTTTTTCCACACACCAAGACCACATTCACCAACCCCACCATCAGTCTCCCTATCACTCCATCATAAAACTGTGTATCCACCCCTAACCAATTCCACTACCCAACGACCTATTACACAATTCATGATAACCATGCATACATGACACAAAGGACAACCACCGTCCACAACCACAAACTACCATAAGAACACGATTTCATGTCAATATCTGTCAACAAACCTGCCCATCTCTCTAAATTTCTCCATCCCTCTCTATATTATGCATGTTTGTTTATGCAGCAACCTAGAATTACCAAGACTCCACTTCAACCGCCACCACAAAGACCCATTATCTACCACCATCAAGATCCACCGAGACCCGGTTGTCATTGATCAATTTTGAATTCCTATTGATTAGTGTTTAAAATCTTTAAACTTTGTTTCAAGTAACAAATTATCTTTCGATTTTACACAGGAATCTCATATATATGAATTGCTGGTAATTTATGATAAATAGTTGTTATAGGTAAGGTTCATTAGGACTTCGAATTCTGGCTAGTTATGGTTTAGTCGTAATGGTCATTTCCTGGTCGGTGGTGATGTGGGTGGTGAGGGGTAGTCTTGGGGTGAAAGAGAGGTCTTATTGAGTGGTAGTGTTGGGGGTGAAAGAGAGGTTGTGTGGGTGCCTATTGTTTAAAAACATATAGAGACCTTTCGTTTAGGAATATAGGTGTAACGAGTGGTAGTCGAGCTGTGAGGTAGAAAGGTTGCATGGTTTCAAATTTAGGAGGAAGTTGAAGAAGGTGAAAAAAAAAAAAAAGGAAGTGTGGAATAAAGAGGTTTTTGGAGAAGTCAAACTTAGTAAGTCAAAAATTTTGAGGGAAATTGAGGAGTTAAATAGTTTGCCGGAGAATGGCGCATTGACGGGTCATTAACTTAGAAAAAGGGTTCTCGGAAAATGTTAGTAACAAATAAATACTAGTTGGTGGCAAAATACTAGATTTAAATGGGTTAAAGAAGGTGATTGTGAAACTAAGGTTTTTAATAGTGTCAACTGGTAGGATGAGAGAGTGGCATTAAAGAAATAGAAACCGAGTCAGATGATGGTATAATATATCCTTTGTTGATTGCTAAGGAGATTACAGAGTTTTAAAAAGGCCTCAACCGAGGATGTTCTTTTTAGGCCAACTATTAAACGTGTCGATTATAGTCCTATATTGTTTGAGAGACCTTTTCAGGAGTAAGAGATTAGAAGAGTCGTCTTTAATATAGGTAAGGAAAAGGTCTTAGGTCCTAAAGGCTTGACTATGACTTTCTATCAGAATAATTAGAAGACTATTAAGGGTGATATTATGTGTGTATTCAATGAGATTTTTGCTAATGGAGTTGTAGGGAGAAATGTTAATTCTACCTTTATCACACTAGTCCCTAAAAAAAATCGTTCAATTAAGGTTAAGGATTATAGGCCTATCAGTTTGGTGACTAGTTTGTGTAAAATTATCACTAAAGGGTTGTCTAGAAGACTTAATGATGTTTAGGATGACACAAGAACTATAGCTCATAGTGATGCAACTTTAAATTCTAGATGCAACTTTAGTGGCGAATAAAATGGTGGAGGCTATTATGAGAAGAGGGAAGAACGAAGTTCTTTTTAAACTAAATTTTGGGAAGGCGTACAATCAGGTAATTTAGAATTTTGTGGATGTTATGTTTAAAAAAACGAAGTGAGGAGAGGTAGAGTAAGAATTTTGTGAATGTTGTGTTTAAAAAAATGAAGGTTTTGAGGAGAGATAGAGAAGGGGTTGTTTCTCTTCTTCTACTTTCTTAGTATAGGTGAATGTAGAGCCTCAAGAGAAGTGCAGTTTCAAGGGGTTGACGGTAAGAGGTCTTTTATCTCCTTTTATATTCACATTGGTGGTTGATCTCTTGAGTAGGATGTTTATTAGAGTAGGGAACATAAGATTGATAGAGGGAATGAGAGTTGGTAGTGATGGTGAAACTATGTCACATTTTTAGTTCGCTGATGGCACTATTTTCTTCCTATCAAATAAAAGAAAGTTTATAGAATGTGCTTTCTTCAATTAAAATTTTTGACCAACTCTCAAGTTTAAAAATTAATACTTCTAAAAGTGGAGGTAGGCATTAATTTGGACGAAGCCGTTGTCAAAGATTTTGCTTTAGAGGCCAATTATGTTGTACATGAGTGGTCCATGGCTAACCTAGTGTTACCATTGGGGGAAACTTGAGATAATCGTATTTTGGAACTCGGTTGTTAAAACAATGAACAAAAGATTAGATTGTTGGAAAATATCATATTTTTCCCCTGAATGAAGGATTACTTTGGTAAAAGTTTGGTTGTGCAATATCTCCTTATACTATTTGTCCCTATTTAGAATCCCAATTGCAGTTCTTACCTTCAAAATGATAGGTGAGATACTTAATCAGGACATAACATAACCCATATAAGCCCTTTCACAGGATTATCCTTCTTTTCTTCCTCTTGACTTGGTATAAAATTGGAGATGAATCTAAAATTCTATTTTTGGGAGAATACATGAATTGGGGACTCATCTTTTCATAATATTTTTCCTCATCTTTATTGTTTATCCTTACTCCATTAGGCCCTTATATCTTTTTTTCTTGTTTTGGGGGACGAACTCTTATTCTTGGGATTTTCATTTCTTTAGATGTCATAACGATTGGGAAATAGCTGATAAAACTTCTTTGTTTCGCACACTATAATTTCCACCTCCGTAACAGCGAGTATTTCTCCTTAGCCAAATTTATTTGGAGAATCACAGTCCCTTCAAATATTAAGGACGTGCTTGGTAACTATGTTTGTTTTCACTTTTTGTCAAAATCAAAAACAAAAATACATTTGGTGTTTGGTACGTACTTTTGGAATTTTTTTTTTTTTCAGCACAATTGTTTTGAAAACTGTCGTGATTTTTGACAACAAAAAATCACATTTACAAAAACCCCACAAAACGAAAATGCGTGTCCCAATTTAATGATGACACTATTTGAAGCATTTTTTCCGATTCAACCCTTTTTCTCTCTCACTCTCTCTCTCTACTCTCCCTCTTTGCCTCTACCTCTTCCAATCTCTCTACAACTCCGAAGCTGTGAATCTCACCAAAGATCTATCTTTTCGAAGCACTCTCTATTCGAAGAACTGCAACTCGAGCTCTCTCTCTCAAGCTCTCTCCCTCCGAAGTAGTCTCTCTCTCTCAATATATATATATATACATGGATTTTTGTGCGTGTGTGGGTATGTTTATCTGTGTACGTGTTGTGCGACTGTGTATGTGTATATGTGTGTCCGTGTGGGGGTGTCTGGTTGTGAAACCGTGATTGTGTCTCTGTGTGTGTGTTTTTATGTTAATAACATCCTAGTTGATCTGTGTGGCTGTCCCACATGTTCAGGACTCTGAGGATTTGTGATATATGCATTAGCTATAAACTAACAGGAGATATATTTTTATAAGGAGTCTATTGCGTTTGTTGTTGCTGCAATTTTTGGTTGTGTCAAAGTCTCCTAGTGCCTCTGAATATTATGCGATATCAGAATATAAACAATAACATGATCAAGTGTGAGCTCTTGCATTTTTGTGACAGCTCCTTCGTTCCTTCTCAAATCTGATTGTAAAATTCTTCGTCTGTGTGTATTGTTGGTGTGCGTATGTTGTTTGTATTTGATTTATTTTACAGCTATTGTTGTTATTTGAATATCGTTTAACACTTGTTGTAGGGTTTAAATCAGGTTTAACACTTGTTGAAATCAGGTTTAACAGTTGTAGGGATAACAAAAATTATACATTGAGTGGACAAAATTTGCATATCCTAACTCTGGAGCTAGACCCAACTACGTGTGTATTGCTAATATGGTTGAGGAGCCTTACAGATTATGTACAATATGTTCTCTTATCCATTTGTCACTATTGCTCTGAAGTCTCAACTGTAGAAACAAAGCATCAAATTATATTGTAATTAGAAAATTAGAGATCCCCAACTGGGTGGGTATTGCTAACATGCTTAAGGAGCCTTATTATCTTGTAAAACTTGGGAGTGCCTTTGATTGTTTTTTACATTGGTTATGTCTATATATCAATTTGTTTTTGGTTATGGTTAGAGTATGTTGGGTTATTTGGTTAATTTTTGTAGAAGGAAAAGGTTAACCAAAGCCAAGAGGATGATGTTATTGAGGTTGACTGTTGACTACAACAACTCTGAAGGGCCATGACCTTTTAATGATGGATCTATTTTCATTGAGTTGATGGACGTGAAAATTGCAGCAAGCAATAGACTACATTACTTTTACAAAATATAGCTGGAACCACTTAACAAAACAAGGACCATACCGTGGAAAGAACATTGTATCAAAAACATAATGTGTGCATGTTCCTTAGACATGCGATTTACATTTGTGATGAGTGAGTGGAAAGGAACTACTCATGACACAAGAGTATTTCCAGAGTGCGTTACTATTCCAGTGAACAAGTTTCCAATGCCAGAGATAAACCTATTCATGGAATTTAGAAGAGTAATATAGACAAATTGTACACTATAATTGTCCTTCTTGGTTTGTGTCACTTATGTTGATGTGAATGTGCTATTTTATCTATTGGGATGATATTACAGTGTTGTTTTGTTTGCAATGCGTGTTTTGGTCGCGAGGACCAAAACAAATTATGATCGATCTTTCTATCGTTGTCCATGGTATCTTTAGCATGACAATTATTTCATATGGTTGATGAGTACCACATAGTGAGAGATGAACAGTATGTCATTCCCCATGCCCATTCGAGATGGAGAGAGAAGAAATAGATCACTATTTTCATGCTCACTAATTGTGGTTTCAATTTGATCATGTATTTAGTACTACTCTTCTTGGTATTTTTACTAATTGTTAGGATTTTAGTTGACCTACTGACATGTATTTAGTATGTTTAATAACTTATGTGATATGAGTATTTTGCTTTTTGTCTTATATGATGAGTCGATGGATACATTAGGACAATGAATTTTGATATCTTTTTCACCGGGGAATTAATATAAAGCTTCTAAATATGACATAAATGGAAGTGGTTACCAAACCTATATTCTGCTTTAGTTTTCATATTTTCTTAAATAGAAATTACAACCAAACAACTTTTTTTTTAAAAAAATTTACTATAAAAAGAACAAAAATTGTTTCTGTTTTCATTTTTTCTTTTTTGAAAATAGAAAATTGACGTCGTTACCAAACACACCGTAAAGCTCCTGTTTGATCTATTGTCCTTAATTGGGTGACCACTAAAAATTTGTTGAAGGTGTAGAGGTCATATAAAGCATTGAGACTTGATATTTGTCTTCATTGTCATAAGTAGTGGAGAGTGGAATATTGGTTTATTCATTCACTATTCATTTTCCTAGGGTTTGTGGAATAAATTATTCAAGGTGACCAGTGAGGCTTGGGTTTGTCCTACAATGAACAAGATGTTGCGTACAAAGTTTTGGGGTTTTAGAAAGAAAAAGAAAGCAAAGATACGATGGAATTGTGTGTTGATGAACTTCTTTGGTGTATTTGGATGGAGAGGAATGTAAGAACTTTCAATAACCGTTATCTTCCTTCTGAATTAGTATGAAAAATAATTGTTTAATGACTTCACTTTAGACCAAAGCCACTAAACGTTTTCGAGGTTTGCCTTGTTGCATCTCCAACCGAATTGAAAGGTCGCTCTGCTTAAGTTTTTTTCCTTACGGCTTCTCTTTGATAGGTATTTTGCTTTTATTCTTTTTTGAGGGTACCTTGTTCTCAACATTGTATTGTTTTTGATTTCTTGCTAGTATAAAATTTTTCTCTTATCAAAAAAAATTTTAAAAAATACAAAGAGAGACTTTTTCAATGGAAGAATAAATGAAAAATGAAAGAAATCAATTTTTGACTTTTTGTTAAAATTGCAAATTTTGTGACGGTTTTCACTTTTCCCACAACAAGGGGTTAACTATATAAATCTAATGTTGAGGGGGATTTAGTGAAATCGGGCCAAAGAAAATGTTTAAATGTAAATAGCACTATTCAAAAGAACCTATACAAATGTCCAACTCCAAAATAGGATCGTGTTGCCACTCATGGCCCTTTTCTTATTTAATGTCTCCAAACTTAACCGAAGTCTCTCACAAACATCTCAAGTTAGTCGTTATCGAGGATACCGATATCATAGATACTAGATACCCCTAAGAAACATGATCTAGGTCGCACGACCCCAACCAACTACACGGGGGATCACGACTTCGATTGTCTAAATTCTCAATCCTAAATTATAACTTTAACCCCACATTGCAACCTTCCCTGGTATACTTTGTTTCTTTATTTTGTGATCTTTAAACTTAGATTTTAAGTTGAATTTTTCCATAAAACAATATATATTAACTTCTACTGTTCACAATTCTTAGCTTATACATTGTTTTGTATTATGACTCATTTTGAAATTGTGATGGCATATACAAAATAAATATTAATTCATTATGGTAGTATGCATGTATAGTTATATATAATTCTATATAATAGTGAAACATATCCAAAATACTCCCACTATCAGATAAATTTTCATTTTCCCAATCCAGAAGTTCACTACTAGCACTCAATATCTACTAACAACACCATCCCCAAAAAATACAAGACCTCCATCAAGCATAGAAGTCCTCGACTCAATATGATATACTTCGTAACACAAACAGGACTTTGGACATGGACTGAGAAGTGCCAACTCAAGTTTTCATCAAACAAGAATTATGATTATCATAAGGCTCCTTTCATACTTGTAATTGAAACGAAGTTTTTTACATTGCATTGATGCATTGGTCATACAAACTACTCAGTTCAAATGAGTGAAATCATCATCACACTATGCGGGCAATATTCTAGATGATACAGCATATAAGCTATTCCATGTTATAACAAAACTATAATACTAGATGTAGCTCATAAAAAAAACTCAGAAAAGGCGTGTGTTCAATAATAGTAAAATCCCATGCCTTTCCCTCCACGTTCTGAGGCAGTTGTCAAGGTGGGTATTGAAAGAAAATGCTCCCCATGCAAGGGACAAAAGATATACCAGGTTAAGAAGCGTTGCAAGAATCTCAGGAGTAATGTTTGGAGCAGAAAATGCCATCTCTAAACTCCGAACTACATGCCTTTGGCTCGCCTCACTCAGTTTCGACCAACAGCTAACAAAACCAGCGGCAAACAACTCCCGTCCAACAAAAGGCTGCAAGGCTAGAATCAGAGACCTGATTCCAAAAGTGATATTGACAGACTTCAAAACAGTTAACAATACCTGCAACTGTGCAAGCCTAGCACAGGTCCGTAAAGCTGGAGAAGGTGATTCCTTTAGGAGTTCAATGCTACAATGCCGCATCCATTCTGCCCAATCTTCTTTTGTACTGCGCTGAGAGGCCTCGCAAGCAGCACGTAATTTAGCATCATTAACCTGTATGAAACTTGCATACGTCATAACAGCCTCCTCTCCATTTCTAAGTTGGAAAACTACGCAAGCCACATAAAATCATTCCTTCAGTAGCCAAATAAATTGTTCAATCCACAACGCCCAGGTCTTTAAGATCTGGGTTTCTCAGAACACACACTTCACACAATCATCTTGTCAAAATAAATTGTTAGTGCCATTAAATCCTGAAGATAGAGTAATCGGGTCTTTAGCAAATAACTTTTAAATAATAATGAAAAAGCTCAACTCAATAAAGAAGAATTCGTCCATAACTTCTCACAAATGCTTGTTAAGAACAGACTCCCATCGTACCAACCTATGACATGACATTATCCATTTCCATAATAAGTAAGAGATGAAGGTCTCAAATGATAAATATCAATGGTCTCCCCTAATCACGTCATTTTAAATGCAATCTGACACAGCTTCTAGAGTCTATATTCATGCAACGGCATCCAAGAATAATGAGCACAAGCAATCCCTTTAGTGCTACGATAAAAAGGCCAGTTGCATGCATTGCCAATAACAGAATTCATCATTGGCTCAACAGTCAAATTTGACATATATCATCTTAGCAAAATAAAAAAATGTCAGATCTAGTTGTCTTAATAAAGGTTAGTTTGAGAATTGGAAATTGCTATCGATAATGCTCTGCAGCCAGCACCATTGTGCAGCCGAGGTATTCAAACTTAATTTGAAAAGTTCTTGCCAAGCAACAGTCCAAAAGTTGTCTTAAACAAAGCCATCCCTTCCCTTTTTCCGCATGTGCAGTTGTGACCTAATTAGGATTGTTATTGCAGCTATCCAAAAGTAAACTGAATACTGATACTGAATGAAACGTTTTTGCACCCATCAGAATCCTAATACTAAGTATTTTGTTTTTCTGCTTATTCCAGACAACAAGATCCTTCTTACCTTCTAGTAGTGTTGGCCAGGAAAACACAATCACTTTCTTATATGTAATCAAAATTTTGGAAAATTGCAAAAACTAGTCATACATTATGAAGTGAAAATTATAGCAAACCGATTGTTAGGGTAAAAAATTCATTAGTTATAGAAAGATAACATCAAGCAATCAACCAACAATCCATTCACCTTCCTTGCAAAGACAACCCCGACATAATCCAGGTTCTGGCATACTAATGCAGCACGATTTTTAGCCTCAGGCAACACCAAATCTCATCGAAAACGTTTGAGTGTCATAGGAAAGAACGATTTCATTGTTTTTCTGCACGTCCCTTTGACATAGGTATGGGCATATTGGACTTCCAAGGAAACTATAGATTCCAAAAGCAATTCTTTTTTTTTTTGGATGGGAAATAAAATGACTCTATTGATGTAAAAGTATTACATTAGAAGATAGAGTGGGCTGGGCAAGCAGTCCACCCCAAATTTAAAAAAAAAAAAAGCAAGGAAACAACATCAACTAATAGATGAATCACATGACACTCTCCAACCAACCAAAACACCAAAAAAGTGGAATTCCATCAAAATCCTTAAAATCAAATCCCAAACTGTCGCTAAAAATAAATCCGAAACCATAGGCCGTCCACCAAATCACATCAGTGTTTATTAGCATTTTGTTCTATCCAAATGGTCAAAACAATAGCAAGGATCGCACAATTCAAAGAGTCACCCTGTTGTTGTGCCTCCTCCCGAACCCTTGAAGTTCTCTACAAACAATGAAGAAAAAGACCAAGGAGTCACCCAGCTCATACCCGCCAAATTAAACATTTTGTTCAACAAAGACAATGCAATAGAGCTCTGAACCGTATCATGTATTAATCTTACCACGAGCAATACTTTATGCACTAACTTACACTTTAATGTGCACTTTAGCCTGCCAAATTATCAAAGATGGGGAAACAATGGACATCAAAGGTCATCAACAAAAGATTAAACGTAGAGAGAATTGAAGCCAACGCCATGGTTTCTCTATCATCCAAATTTCCATTAAAAAATCCTAAAAGACTGAATGACATCTAGACCAAGTCATGGCAGCGAGAGAGGTGTTACAAGCATAAGATATATGATGAAGTCGAGAGAAAAGCATTAAAAAAATTAGCCCTACACCCCAAAAATCCTCCCAAAACTATACTCTCTCCTGGTTACCTTCAACAAATTTAACGTTTTCAAGAAATCTAAGAAAGACTTTCCATGAACATTAAAAACCTCCTTTTTCAACTCCACTAGCATCTCACATATTAGCTTGTAATACACATTTGCTATTCAATACAGAATGCCACAATGAATTTTGTGCAGAAGGAAATCACTCATTAAAGCTTTCTTTGTTTAGATAAAAGAAGAATTTTATCATAGAAGGAAATTAAGAAAATATACAATGTTGAGGACAAGATATCATCGAAAGAGAATAATATCAAAATACATATCAAAGAGTAGCAAAACTAAAATAGAACCGCCATCCAATTCCGTTGGAGATCCGATAAAGGTAAACCTCTCAAACTTCCTGTGGCTTCTGTCCAAACTGAAGCCATGAAAGCAATTCTTTCCGATACTAACTCAGAATGAAGATAACGATTATAAAATTCTTGCATTCCTCTCCATCCAAATGTGCCATAGAAATGCCATAAACGCACCATTCCATGTACTCTTGCTTCCTTTTTCTTTCTAAAACCCCAAAAAAATTTAATCTACAACAACTTATCCACTATAGAAAGACAAACCCAAGCCTCTCACTTATACAAAACCAGATCCTAAAATGTCCAAGACGATAGATTCCCATCCAAAGGAATGTCTAAATACTTTAAAGACCATTCCCCTATTGCAACCCCTAAAATCCCTGCCAGAAAAATCTTCAACCTCTATCTGACTGATAAGTAAAGAATATCTTTGAATGCTATTTTTATTTCTTCACATTTTTAGGTTGCTCTCTAGTTGCAGGTTTTCTTTAGCAAAACGAAAGTGGCAAAAAAGTGCAAATACATAAATTCAGGAAGGCTTCATTAAGTTCGTTACAAGTTGGATTTCCTTTTGGCCGCAATTCAAGGAAAAATATGTTTTGCTTTCATTTCTTTACTAACAGGAACTATTTCTATGGATATCGCCTACACACTGCTAGCAATTTGTAGAGTATGTCCAAAGTGAAGGTGTTATGACACAAGGGAAGCATACAAGGAAGCACAAAAAAAAATTGAACACCAGATCACAGGTGAAAAACACATAGGCAGGCGTGTTGCCAGAAGTGTTACATTTGAAGAAACCATGTACACTCCTGAGAACTAAACAAGCAATAAAAATACCTGATGATTTCTAAGCTGCCTGTGAACATCAATCCCATCGTCATTCTCCACATCACTTAGAGGATCACTGATGACCTCAACATGAAGCTGTCGACTTAATCTTTGGGCAGTTGTGCTAGCCAGGATTAGTGGTTCATGTCTTTGCGAGCGCCCTTCAATTTCTTCAAATTCCTTGTGCTGAAATAGAAATTACTTCTACATTCAAAATCTTCAGACGCACGCCAGTTCAACAAATAAAAATCTGAATATAATAGAAACAAGCATGGGAAACGAAGGAACACCTGCAAGTGATACTTCAGCAAAAGCTTGTGAATTGAAGGGATGAAAATCGTGAAGTCCTCCCCAAGGGCATGAGCAAGACAGCAAAGTGCATCAACAGCATCCTTCCGAAGCTCATCATTTTTACTGCAAAAAGTGTTCAAGCAACAAAAGGGATAACGGAAATATTCTGAAGAGGTGGAGGGGGGAGAGAGATCATTGCACAGTAATCGAAACACAATCTACCAAAAGCTGTTTTGGGTTCTTGTGAGTGGGGGAGAAACCAAGGGTCAGCAGCATAAATTTTATGTTAGCTAGTTCAAATGGCTTAGGAACATATCCCACATTAGTAAAAATTCGACTAACCATTTCTTCCTCAGTTCAAACCTTTTACGGCTTTTTCCACCTATACCACAACATTTTTGGCCTTTCAAGGATCCACACAGCACTGCAACAATTTTAAAATTTTAATAAATACCTAAAACTGTACCATTTTCATCATTATCATTTGCTTCTGTTGTGTGTAGCATCTCCAAGAGTTGAAGTGAATCTTTTTGAGCTTCACAAGAAAAACAAACTTTCACCAAGGCCAGACGGCCTAAGGCAGCTCATACAACTTGGGGGAATTCAAACTCAGGGCACTATGTGATATCTGGAAGACTGGAATGTTTAACCAAGCTGTTGGCTTTTTTAATAGATGGAAGCTAAAATCTTGTCCCAGCAAGCTGCCCCAAAAAATTTAACTGACATGGGGAAAAGTGGGAGAGAGAGAATCAATGGTAAAAGAAAAGGAAATAACAAGAGGTGTAAGGGGGATACAATAATGTACATCTGAAAGCCAAAATCCTGGTAGAATTTCCAGAGACAGAGATATGATCTTATACAAAATTAGCTAAAAACAATAATTCCCTGAGAACCCAACTAGACAGTCTAGCCAGGTCCAAAGACCCAGCAACAGGATTACCATAACAACACCCTCCTGCTATTATTTAACATCCTATGTGTAAGGATTGAGGAGCCACAATAAAAAATAAGCTCGAGACCTTCAAATCTCCCAACAATGCCAGAGGTAAGATTTAATGGGGAACTATTACATGCTCTATGTGGACCGTAGACTGCATACAAGTCCTAAATCCAAATTGACTCGGATGATTTGCAGAGTAAAAAGCAGATTGGACTACCAACTGGACAAGCATCAACGATTGTTAATCTATCTCTCAAGGCACTCACAAAAATCCAACTTAACCACAGCCTGTAAGAAGAATGTCAACTCCAATCACACATGATAGGCTGTAAGGAAACACCATGAAAATCATAAACATGATGTGTCTTTAATAAGAACAATCACCAATATTGGGAAGAAGAATGGACATTTTGGAACAAACCAAGGTCACTTGACAATGGAAAAGCTCAGGCCATCAAAGTAACGCTCTAAAATTTAGAAGGTTATGGGAAAAAAAAATATTACAGAGAATCTATGGAATACCATGTAAATAAGATTGGGGGTAGAAGAAGGGTGAATAAAGATCGACAGCCACAAGAAGCCAAAATAGTAGCATTTTTTGATCTGGGAACAACCATAAAGGACAAGGGAAGGCAACATTTACAAGCACTGGAATGCCTCTTCTTACAAATGAATTTCAAGCTACATGTACAGATCGTCTGAGTAACTGGACAATGGAAAAGCTCAGGCCATCAAAGGTGAGAACACAGGTCCGAGTTCATGCACAGCCTTTCAGTGCATAAAAAAACTGGAAGATAGGGCTCTGCCTAGTCCACCCCTATGAAGCACGGACACACTCAAGAAAGGTGACGTACCATGTCGGACACCGACACTCTTCGGACATTCTTTTATCCGTGTCCATAATTAAATAATAAACTTTTAATTTCGAATGTGTCCGACACTTCTTTATAATGTGTCTACTATTAAACAATAAGCATGCGTTGAAATGTGATTAACAAAGCTTAAAATTTTAACAACATATAATTACTGACACTAGACATGTTAAAATTGTACTCTAAAAATAATAATAAAAACAAAAGATACATAAAAGTTTTAAAAAATAGGAATTGAGAAAATGAGATCAATTATTTAAATTATATATTAGGTACACATTGTCTACAAAAAAAATTGATGATTATTGATTATTATGAAGATACTTTAGTCTAAAAATTCACGACTAGATATAAGATTTACTTAACATAAAATACTGAATCTTTTATGAATTGTATATTATTACAACTATATTTGCAATAAATTTTATAATGTTATATATAAAATACAATTTTTTATAGCATGTCTCTAACATGTATGTGTCCTTTTTTTTTTGAGAAATATCGTGTCAGTGTGTCCGTGTCGTGTCATGTCGTATCCGTGTCCGTGTCCATGCTTCTTAGGTCCACCCCTCCAAGCAGCCCAATTAACAAAGACCAACGCCGGAAAGCAACCTTTGCTTAATAAGTTTCCATAATTGGGAAAGAAGTAGCCATTTTTAGGAGAGATTGTTCCTCTGGAAGCTGGTTAGGAAAACAAAATCTATTTTGCCTACATGTGTGATTGTGAACACTTAATTCCACACATCAATACAACATAAAATTGAATGAGGTGCAGGTATGCATACTTTCTTGTCATATCCTCCTGATTTTCGTATTTCCTTTATCAGTTTTACAATAACAAAGAAGGGGATCAACAAGTAATGCATGGATATAGATGTGGGTATGTCAGTGCATGAATATATACATGCAATATGTATGAGGCTGGTTTTCATATTATTTCCACTTGAAATCAAGGAAAGACAAAACACACCCATCCAAGACAAGCTTCAAATGGTGCACGAGAGCTGATATGTGACCAGTAACCTGACAAAAAGTAGACAGAGAAAAGGAAAGAGCAAAAAGTTAATACAGTAGTGATTACATCACAAGCTAGTGTTCCACAGAACTTATACAGTGAGGAAAGCTTAGTGGCTGACCTGCACACGAGGGATTAATCTAGTCAGTGTCTTGATAGCAGCACGTCTTATATCTACTGAAGCATCCACTTTAAACAATCGAATGAGTGCAGGAAGAAGTAGATGCATGTGTTCATCCAACGTACCTGGAATGTTAACCGATAAGAGAATTTCCAGGTTGGATATATTCTAAGAGAATTTCCAGGTTGTATACATTCTAAGAGAATTTAAATATCAATTGGCTTTGCGCCTGATGTCAACCAAAATGAAAAAGGAGTACTAACCACCAAACACTTCAAGGGTGTGCAGAATATCAAGGACATAAGTGTAGTCATTAAACCGTTCAGCATCAGTCAGGACTTGAATACAGCATGGTAGGATATCAGGAAGATATGTTCTAAATTCATCATTGAGTGCCAAGCAAAGTTGTTCCACTAGATGAAGAATCTAAGATAAAGGTCCAAAAAATGACGATGATGACAATTGTACCATCAACAGGCCATAAGATCAATAGTAAAAAAAATAATATAATCCCATCCAATTGTGCCCACAAGAACCCACACTTACCGGAGATCCATGCACAGGACGGTTAGCTGCTGGCAAACTGAAGGATGACCATAATTCAGATATTAAAGAGAGCAACGCTGGCAGATATTTACGAATGTGCTGCACAGCACAACAACATTACATAAATGATCTCCAAAATAAATGTGACAATCAGAAAACACCAATAAGCACACAACACAATGAAGTCTAAATGTACCTGACGCACAATTGAAACCAGAGTCCCAAGCTTCCATGTTATGAATTCCTTTAGACCATCTTCACATGTACGAACATTGTGAAAGAGATCAGGCAAAACCTACATATGAAAAAAGAGTGTGGAACCCAAAACTTGTTCAAGCATAGTGCAACTTCTAAAACACTATCTGCTGAGCACAAAAGGTATCACGCACGGTCAATCAACAATATATTTGGTTTTTTTCGTCATACCAAATATAGTCCAGCTCCGAAAAACATTAAACAAGTCTTCCGAACAATTACATGATTCATATTTCCAAGATGTGACAGAAACAAAATATGCGATCCTTAAAAAGTAACATAGTTTGATCATTCAATAGATTACTTCGTATAAGACTAACTTATTCTTGTCCTTTCTCCCCACCCCCACCCCCAACCACTTCACCACCCCAACCCCCTCAAAAAATGAGAGCAAAAAAAAAAAAAGGAACTCCGAGAAAGGAGAAAGGGGGAACTACCCCTTTTCCTGTCATAATTTACCATAAGCTTCACAGGATCAATTCTAAGAAAAGGAAAATTATGTTGAAAACCCATAGGGAGTTTCGCCAAGTGTTCAAAAGAGATGGGACAGTTCACATGACACTTATTCCTTCAAGTCTAGGAAGCATGGACACTTCATTTTGGGCAGAGTGTCAGTGTCGGACACGTCTGGGACACAGACACACTTCAGACATGTTAAAATGAGTGTCCAATTTTTTTATTGTTAAATTTTTTTCACGACGTGCGGACGACATACTCAGGATATGTTGGTGACACGCAATACGCTCAAGACACATTGAGGACACAATCAGGATACGTTGGGGGACACGTTTTGAGAACTTTTCAATAATTTTATAATTAAGAGTTATTTTAAAGGGATCTGAATCACAATCATAATGTAAAAGAAGTTATAATCATTACAATTAAACATAGGACATAAATGTAACATAATTTTGAATACGAATACGAACTTAGATACAAATGGATTTAACTTTTAAATATAAAAGTAATGTGAGAAAAAATGGGGTTACAAAATTGGGACTTTTGGAAATTGATGAAAATTAGTGTTACGAATTGGAATATTTTTGAAAATAAAAGTTGTAGTAGTTATTGTCATTGATTGTTGGATCATGGATGTTAATGTTGAATGTGTATCAATATATCTTATATTGTACTTTTTATTGATATCATGATGTTAATTTTTAGAATTAGGGAAATGATGAATTAAAAGATTATTATGATATGTACCAAAAAAAAAAGATTATTATGATAATATTTTTAATTTCTCACATGATTTTATATATATATATATATATATATATCATCTCCGTGTCCGTGCTTCTTAACTTCAAGTAAATGATCCAAAGCCTAAAAAATCATTACAAGCAGCATAGCAATTTCAACAGCCAAATTAATGGACTAACCTTTGGCAAGTATGGAACGCAGCCAAGACCCATTGACTAATCTCGCAGTAAATCAGAAACAGTAAAAAAGGTCAAATGTTGATCAATGTCGAAGGTCAGGAAGAAAAAGGAGGAGGTTTTTCTGAGGGGATACGTTGGAAGAATAAGAAATTTAAAGAAGCAAATGTATTTTTCAAAAAGAGGAAGAAAAAAAAACCTTGAATATGAACATGAGAGATCCAACAACTTTTTGGTGGTAACTAGACAAAGAAGGATCCCTAAGAATCCGCATGAGTGAGCTGATAGCAACCTGGAAATGTAACAGGGGTTAGAGAGGCGAGAATAACAAGTGTCACACTTCTGGTTCAGATTTTACAATGGAATACTGCACCTACAGATTTTGCAATGGAATACTGCAACTACAGATTTTACCGTGGAATAATAATCTTCCGACGTTGCAAAAGATGGCCACAGTTCCATAGGAACTTCATCCATGGACCGGATGTGTTGACCTGCATCACTGGCTGCATGGGTAACCTCACCGTATGACCCTGGCAAGCTTAGCTGGTTGCGCTTATGCACATGGGGATCTAAAGCACCCATTATGCCAAGAACCTGGTGAGCAACCATCACCTTTCAGCATAAAAACTATATCCAGAAAGGATTACACCAGTAGTGAGTATCTAACTACCTTTAAAACTTCACGCCTGGTAGACCATGCTAGCTCACCATTCAACAATTTCAAGAGCAAGCCAAGCAGCTGTGGATACTCATTATATGGAGTGATGACATAACTGTTAACATCATCTAACCAAAACCTTGTAAGAAATACATACTGGGGTACAAGAAAACATAAACCTAAACATTATATACATGACTCAAAAATAAATAACCCTAAGTCCAGCAAAATCCATTTCACGTACAATTTGAGCATTTTCACCAAATAAAACATTAGCACTTACAGGCCTGAATGTTTCCTTCCCCCCCCCCCCCCCCCCAACCAAAAAAAAAAAAACAAAAAAAAAAGAAAGAAAAGCAAAGCAAAGCCTACCATCAAGCTAAATTTAAGGGAGATTCATTTCTTGCAAGGGGTGGAGATGGTGGATTGACATAAAGTTGGAAGTACAGATAAGAGCAATCACAACTTTTTAAATAAAATGGAAATGTGCCAACACATGACTGGCATATATAAATGATAATATGATCGACTTCTATAACTGTATAACTGGCTTCTTTTTCTCAAAATGAACAACAGAAGATTTCACATATCTGACCACTGGCCTCATACAGAGATGGGTAATTTGTTGTCTGGCAAAAACCCCAAGTGACATCAGGGTAATTTTAAAATGTTAGCTGGTGACCATGTCATCATTCCAAACAACAATAGGAACCAGTGTAATATTCCCAATAAATAAATATCATAGAGATCAAAAATAACATATGAAACTCATCACATACCCTGTGCTTTGGACAACCTGACCAAGAGTTGTAACAGCCACTTCGCGTTTCGTGGCAGCAGCTCCATCCAATAAAGCTTCAACAATTAGTGGCATAAGTTGTGAAATATATTGTCTCATAGCAAAACCACCCTAAAACAAGCAGTGGGGAGAAAAAAAAATACAACAGGGCCTTAGTTTCATGGAAAATGGTCTTAATATCTGTTACAAAGTAAAACAAACAACTATCATGGGTACCTACCTTATTCTCACAACAATGTGCCATACAAGTGCACTTAATTGCTCATAAACCACATAGAACTCTTAACTTTTTACAAACAGAAAAAGAAAAAAAAAAGAATAATCAAAACAAGCAAAAATACAATGGAAGGACTTCCACAAAACAAATGGCAAATAACAAGCCAATCAATGACTTGACAGGCCAACCAATGTACCATGATGATCCTAAAATGTGAGAGAATTTGCATAGCACAAATAAGGTGGTGGTAACAAAAATAAACACAATACCTTCTTGTCAATAATAGATTGCAAATCATATATATCATGGTAAATGAAGGATAACAAACATGGATTTAATTTCCACCCTCCCTAAAACACATCACATAATGACTGCATAATCATCCAAAGACATTATTAACTGTCCACTTTGGGTTGTCCCTCATGCATTTAAAATGCATCACACAAGTTTTGACGGCCATTTAAATCTACAGCATAGCGACCTTCCTTAACTAGTCGGTGTGGGAAAGTACATGGACCAGGCAATTCATGAACGAACCTCCTCTCAACCTTTCACAGGGCCTCTTGGTCTGTCACAATTATGGCCAACAGCCTATAAGGCTGCACAAATATCATCTTAATCCTCCCAAAAAAAAGGACCAGCCCTAGTAACATTACGGTTCCAAAAGCCCAACCCAACCAATCCCAAACAAAAATAAAAATGAACTCAACCATATAGAATATTCCACCAAGAAAAAAAAGAGTTAGGAAACGTGCCACAGAAAAATACACCTAGTAAATGAACAAATCAGTTCACCAAGCTCATAGATATGAAGTGTATATCAGGGCAACACCCACTTCTTGTGCATCTCTTTTGAAGCTTTTCATGGTATTTGCTTTCTCACAAGACAGAAGCCACCAAAACTTTATTCGTATGCAGCATCTAGGATATCCTAATTGACATAGATCCTATATGAGCTCAAGTTAAGGAGAACAAAAAGATGGGAATTAGAGAGCACTAAACCCAACAACCCTTAATCACAACTAGCTAGGGCCCGGTTGCAAACATCCCCCTACCTTCGCTCTATTAATGTACAGCTCTCCCTCACCTAATGTGCGTGTTGCTTTTTCTTTTCTTTTTTTGGGGTTTTTTTTTTTTTTGGGCGGGGGTGGCTCAAAACTTCCTGAAATCTAGTTAGGTAGTCGATCCCACTTTATAATGCTATGTATTTATAGCCTATCTGAAATGTGAAACGAGGGGACGACTGTCTCAAAACTCATTGTAACCTAGATATTAACATACTTGATTCAATTTATCAACAAATTGACGAAAATTTTTAAATACAGAAAATACACTAGTGTTCTGGGACTCAGCAGAGCCCACCCATTAAATCAAGTCTGTAACTTTATAGGCAAGATCCACTAGCACCACCAAAAATAGGGTGGAACCATCATACAATACTCTATGAACATATGATACATACATATACATGTATATATCTATATAATAAAACACATAGCAACTAGAATTTTTATCTTCTACATATTTTCTACCCTAAAAACAATCACTCAATTCTATCACATGTTCAATCATTTAATATTTGATTAATTTGTAATTTAACATAATTTTTATTTTAAATATTATTCATGTACGATAGTATACACATATTAAAACAATTTGATATAGTGGGATCGAATTTTTGGACGTTTGAATTTTATGTTCCATCGTGTCTTTAGGCACGGGTTATGAATAGTGTATATTTATGTTAAAAACAAGCAACCAGTCTCCCATGAAGAAGGTAGAAGGAACAATTTGCCCCCCAGAAAGAAGAATAATCCGTAGCGTAATTACAAGTATCCTCCTTTCTAACCAAATAGTTCCATAAGAAAAATGTCAAGCACATCCAAACAATACAGCATCAATGAATTAAGAGTGAGAGCAATCTAATTACAAAAATTACCCACCACTCTAGCAAGATCTCCAACAGTGACAAGAACTCCACTAATAATGCCATTGTTAGCATTCACCCCAGTTCCCTCACAAAGTTTTGCCACAAGTGCCTAAAAAATTGGAGAATTATATGAGCAAGTAAGCAAATTGTGGACCTAGATAACTGGTTTAGACAAGTGAACTACAAACCTTGTGGATTGGAGCAATATAAGGATGTATTAGACGTTCGCAATTGCGAATTAAGCAGCCCAACAATTTGGCACTTTCTTCTCTACATTTGCTATCTGGACTGCTTACATATAAAAACGAATCAATAACTAAAAGCTATAAAAGATATAGACAAAAGAAAAAAGTTCAGACAGGTACAGAAACTCATATTAGTAGCACCCAAAATATTGTCTACTGGATTTCACTGACTGGATCCTCACACTCTACCTGTGTTCTAGATACGTTAACAACTGAATAAGATGGCGACGAAGGGCTGGAAGGACGTAAGCTGGATTCTTTTCTGATAATCTCCCAGCCAATGATATTGCATACTCCCGAACTTCAAAATCCTACGACAGCAAGACACAAAAGCATGATAGATGGTGAGCATGATGATAAAGGTGAGCAATTCAAAATGTGATAATATCATCTTCTAAAACGGACATCATTGTTCACCCAACAGTAAAAGCTTGGACTGGCAAGATCAAAAACAAAGTCAAAAGTCCATGGACATCCAGTCCAGGTAAATAGAAATCGAATACTGGATTTTGGCCCAATCTACAACTTCCACATCCCCAATCAATATGGTTCCTCTAGGTAACAGCCTTCTAATGTTCAACAAGTGTGTGTTGTCCTATTACTATGCAATATAATGGCCACACAAATGTATTAACAACCAAACAAAATATAGGAACTCCATTCCTTCAGAAGGCTAATCCCTACTCACTGTACACACTCTTTCACAATTTCAACAACACCGCATATGGAACATAAAAAAGAGGTGGTCCAGTACACAAGGCTCCCACACATGCTCAAAATATATTTCTTGTGAGAAAATTAAGGATGTAATAAAATAGTGGCTGGAGTGGTGTGTTACTGGAATAACTGCTATCTTCTGATTTTCGTTAAATCACGTGCTTCCTTCATAAGGCCAGCGATTGCGGAAACCCAATACAACTAACTAAAGGCCATTAGCTAGTGTTGGTTCACTCATGCACGTAAGGTTGAAAAGAAGCCAAGAAGCCTGAGCTTAACTTGGGCTCAGCTGGTTTTTCACTCATTTAAGCTCGCCAGTAATATTAACGAGCTGAGCTCAAGCTTAAAGTGTTAACTAGGTTTTTAATTAGCCATCGGCTCGCAATGGTCACCAGCTCCAACCATGTGTTTTTTAAACAAATGATAGCTCCGACCATAAGCATTGAAATATTTCTGAGCAAAGACCAGATGACTTTTATCTCAAGATCCTCACAAGAAGGTTGCGACAGGATTCCGCACCATATAAGTCAAAAGTCACAGAATCACAAGTTGATTAACATGAATATCATGTCAGACAACTGCCTCTTTTACATTATAAGTCAAAAAATGCTCTCTTTTTAGGTACTGGCCGGACCAAAATATCCCTGATTGATAATGAAATACCTCAAAATTGCCTGAATTGCCAAGTAGTAATCCAATTCCTTCGAGGAGAGCTCGATCCTGATTCTGTCATTTACCTCTAACTTCCCATGATTAAAGCCATACACACTTCATATTTGTTAATGTTCCATCTCAATATTCTTGTTTTAAGTGCACTTGTTACACTAGCATGTGTGCTACCACCTGACTTTGTTTTACAACTCGAAAATCTTTAATTCTAAAGCCTCTAATGTGAACCTATCTTGAGCATGGCTACGAGCATAACAACAAATGTAGTGAGCCAAACCTAAGCAACCACTTATTGACTTGGCACGCATCGTTTCCACCCCTACAAGCAGGGTAAACTGGAGACAAACAATTTGCGCAAAGGGATTCCTCTCAACTCGAACTTGCATTCTCACCCTTCGCAATGCAAATATTCAAACCAGAGCATACCGCACGAAAATAAAAAGGAAGAAATAATTAAAAAGAGATAACAAAATAAATATATTGAAGAGAAAAAATCACATGATGGAAGACCTGAAATTTTTTACTGCCATCATTTAGAACCATAACCAACACTGAGGTTACTAACAAAAACACGCACACACGTGTTTGCATTTCAACTATTAGCTGAAAAATTAGGCTTGAAGCCACATATAATCAATTATATAATTCCAAAAATAGAATAAAAAATAGAAGTTGAAATAATACTCATTTATCCGAGTCCTGAAATGTATTACAGCATCTTTTTCCTTTACTTTAAAATGTTATGCTATGCTTCGTTTTCAATTTCCTTAAAACGCACAACCTCAATTCAACAAAATCTTTGCAAAAGAGTACCATAACATAAAAATCAAATACTTAATGAGCAATGCTATATAGGGACCTAATTTGGGGACCTAATCTGGGGACCTAATCTAGGGACCTAATGATGTGGCTTCAATGTAACCATTGGATTAGTTGTAAGTTCCAATGTTAGATGGAACTCACTACTAATTCAATGGTTGTATTGAATTAGGTCCCTAAATTAGGTCCAAATAACATTTTTCATACTTAATTGATGATCATAAAATGTAATCTCATTCATAAAATATCAACACAAACAGACAAACCATCACATGCACACACATGAATACGTGTACTGGCCTAGTGGTAACTTAGGGGCAATTATGAAGGGGATGCTAGGATTACAACCCCCAATTGTGGTGGTTGTCCAATACAAACGATTAGCTCACAACATAAACAGTGTCAAGTTTAATATGCACTTAAAAGTAGTCCTCCATTTTCTTGTCGCTGAGGTTCAGAATACACATTCCTTACATAGCAATAGGTACCATGAAGGGAAAAAGGCAGTATCAATCTATAAATTTGCATTGGGAAGAAGAAAAACAATCACTTTTTGGCACAAAACACCATCCTTTACCTCGCCAAATCCCCCACCCTTTTCTTATCTAAAGGCTTGAGAGGTTTAAGTAAATATACAATCGCTGTATTACATTTTCAAATGCCTGATATAACTACAATGACAAATTTCATACATTCTCAATGTTACTAGGTACCATACCTCATCATTTAAAGCAGAAAATATAGCAGTCAAACTATCAGCTTGCGCTAGAAAATCATCAAATTCTGCATTTCCGTGCAGGGAGGAAAAAATAGAATGTCGAACAGTAACATCAGCATCAGCCACAGCTGCAATAAGAAGCTTTTCCACAATCTGCAGGAAGAACACTATCGTTGAACAATCTAGCAAACGAAATTTGCACATGTTTGAATCATTTTGGAAAAAAAAAATATCGGTCTGTTTAGACATCTTGATAACATGTTGATGTAAGCCTCACACACCATCAAACAGCAAACATCAGCATATCTGATTTCCAAGTCAATAAGCACAACTGCACACGCATATGCGAGCCAGCCAGCTAGAAATCAAAGCCCAAAAGATCATGGAATAAAATAACTTTACAAAATTAAAAATTGATGAATTAATATGCTTCATGATCAGGGTGCAATGGTAGATTAGGGTTAATGTCACCATTCAAACCTTAATAATAAAAACAGAAAAAAGTAATTGGCAATAGAAAAACTAAAAAGGAAATTCTTAAAGCTTGTTAATAGGCACAGGCAACTCGTAGCTGGCTTTCAAATATCTGTATCCACAAGGAGTAAAGCAATACGCATTAAGCAAGACACGAACAATTTTTCTTACTTGGACTTGTAAATAAAGTATTCAAGGAGTTGATCTTCCTGTAACCCCAGTGACATACTTAAAAGAACTTTGTCGACTTATGGATAGGCTTGAGCCTCTGCCTGTGCTTCAAGTTAACATTTTGAGGATAAGGATGGATCTGCCACCAATCTGCATATAGAAAATTAATGAAGCACAGATTGGAACTCCCCACCCTCAATCCATCATGACTACATTTAAATGCTACAAAAGCTTAGTACCCCACACACACACATCCATGTGGACAAGCTTTCGCCTTTTAGATGAAGGCGAAGAGTAGTGCAGGAATATTTTCAGAGGTTCACTTTGTATTTCTGTAGGCAACAGGATGCAATCGTGTGATGCTATGCAAGGAGACCAAGCCACAAAAAAGGACCCATTGGTTCCACATTCAAACTTTAGAAATAAAGCTCACCTGCTACTATCATAGGCACTCTCACTCTTAATTCGAAATGTGATACTTCTGCCAAACCATCCCATAACAACCATTTTCACCTACGCAGACTCCATCTATACTTAGCAATTCCAGCAACTCTCACAACTCACATAAGCTACCCAACAATCCTGTGAATCCCTCCTAAATGTAGTCTCCAAAGCTAACAACTCTCTATCTACCCATAATGATCAACCAGCACTCCCAGCCAACAGCGATCCAAAATATCTGGAAACATCTGTTTCACCAGCACATCTTTGTAGCAAATATCATGCCAAGTATATACCTTAAAGCTCTTTTTCCAGCCTGATCCAGATATTTTAGACACAATAATCCAGATCCACCTAATATAATAGGTTATGTTTAGCCCTGTGATCTCCAAATTCATCCAATCATCTCTGGGCCCTCTGCATTTCCCAGTGACAATATGAATTAAGAGGATACTATTATCAAAATCCCATATAACAGTTCCCCTAGGTCTTATCAAATTTCCTTCAACTTCCTAGTTCCTACAACCCAGCATCCTAACTTCACGGGAGGCTCCATACTAGAGGAAATCTGAATACTACATCCGTCCAATACCAAAGGATATCCCTCTGCTACTTTTCCATCCTCTCTGCCACCAAATGCTGAATGAAGCCACAAAATACATTAGGAGGATACTTCTCACGATAGTAAATTTTACTCCCTTTCACAAGCATTGCCTCTTCCAACAAGCCAATTGCTTCAGAAACCACACCAGTATTGAACCCGCAACTGCCACTATAAAAGAAGATCTCATAAGAAATTAATTGAGGCCCTAACCTGAAACAGCAATTAACAACTTCATTCAGCCTACTTTCCCAACTAAAACACCCCTTCTTTCTTGCCCATGTTTGCTTCAAACCCCACACAGCCCCCAAAGCATAACAATATAAACTACGGCTGTCTAAGCTGATCATACTACTCAAAAAAGACTATGGAATCATCAACAATCCTATAGCTACTTCCGCCACCCTCAACTCAATAAAGCCTTAATCCCAACTATTTGGGGTTAGCTACATGAATCATGTGTTCTCCATTGTGCTCTATCAAAGGTCATATATTTCGTTAAACCATAAATTATCATATCATTTTTCACTATTTCGGTCACCCTAGGAAGCACGGATACTCGACGGGGGTTGACATGCCGGTGTCGGACACGTGGCCGACATAGATACGAGTAGGACACGGCCGGACACGTGTCCGACGCCTCTACAGGTATCCTGAACAATGAACAAGAATTTTTTGGTGCCGGATACGACTCAGATACATGGGGATATAGGGGGAAGAAGAGACGAAGGGACATACCAGAATCCGGATCTGCTTCAACAATCTGTTCGGATATGCTTCAAGCCGCCACCTTTTTTCCCTCTTCTTCTTTCTATTCCTTCTACTTCCTCTCCTTCCTGAGATGGTCGTCTGCCCCATTTGGACTTCTTTATCTTTTTCTTTTTCTTTTTTTCTCTCTCCCACACAATTTCGATTGATCAAAGACGTTCTTTTTTTAATACTTCTCTTTTTTTTTTGGTATAATTTATTTATTAATTGCTAAATAAATTCTCACAGCCCACTTTGGTGTTAGCCCACAACCCAATTTGATGTTAGTCCACTGCCCAATTCTAACATATTAGTCTATTGCCCAATTTAATATTAGTCCATTGCCCCATTGTAAAATATTAACCAACTACTCAATAATTTTTAGGTCTTATTATTAATGCTATTTATATAAGAAAATATATAATATTATTTTAATTAGTCGTATCTTTGTTGTCCTCGTGTCCTATATTTTGAAATTTTGTCGTATCCCCGTATCCGTATCGTGTCGGATACAACACCCCTGTTCATATCCTTGCTTCCTAGTCGTTCAACGTTCTTTTAAGTCTACCTATACCTCTCGCATTACCATCGATATATATCAAATTGCTCTATAAACATGTTTAAACCACCTAAGTTGATTCTCTCTTAATCTATCTCATATTGAGGCTACTTCTACGATTTTCCGCCACCCCAACCACCCCCCCCCCCCCCCCCAACCACCACCACAAAAAAAAAAATAAACAAAAAAAAAAATAAATCAAGAGTAACGAAAATTCAAGGAAAACAAAAGCTTATCATAAAAGTTTTTCTTAAATTCCAAAACCAATTAAGCCCAAATTCCAAAACTAATTAAGCCCCTCAACACACTTCCTTTCTTCTAACTTATCAGAACAAATAAAAACAAAGACAAGAGGTCCCCTTACCCCATGCCTCTTGAGCAAGGAGGAAGGTCACAAAAACCGAGAATCTATCCATTTTAACACACGATCTGATGCGCCTCATCCATCTGTTGGCAAAAAAATCGGATTATATAACTACGTCAAAAATTGGATATCACCTACACAAAATTTTGCATCCAAGTGGACCCCGACACAACCTTGTGGGTGCAGCAAAATTTCATTCCCAGTTCCGCTGATACATGCTTTTTTGAGCAAGAATCCCCTCTTTCTAATAAATTTGCAACAATAAGACAACAAGAAATACCGTAGAAGGATTTATGAGTTTCCAGGACAAAAGAGACCAACAAAAAATTGCACTTCTGATTTTGCTTGAAAATACTAAGCATACAAAGACTCATAAAAAAAAATTTGTGCAACGGTTACATCAACCCTAGAATCCTAGCCTCTGATTACTTTAGAAACTCTTTAATCCTAGCCCTCTAAGAAACTTAAAAGCTCAAATAACAGTAACATGCCTATTTTAAAAAGACTAGGAGCATAAATACTACAGCTCAAGACAAGTCTAGCAGTGGCCCCACTTGCCCTGACCTTAGTAAGCCTCTTAGATGCTCCTGCATTGCTTTTCCACTACCTGTACACATTGAAAGCCAATACTTCATTAAAAGCTTATATGCACTCTAATGGCCAAAATCCATGATGCTCACTGCTCCACACTTCTTCCCACATTAGAACAAGGAAAGAAGCTTTCGAACTCCCTTTAATAAAAGACACAAGTAATCATCCCCATCATGTACTGCCTTTAACTCGTCAGCATTCTAGGGCATTATCACTACTTAGAGACATAAATGCTTTCACTACTTCAACTTCCATGAACAGACACTCCAAACTAGGGGTGTCAAACGTGTCGGGTTAAACGGATGACGGGTGAAAAACATATAAACCCATACACGACTCGTTTAATAAACGGGTGAAAAAACTCAACACGAACACGAACCATTTAATAAACGGGTAACACGACACGACTCGTTTAACCCGTTTAATTTTCATAAAATTATTCTATTAAAATTTTAACCCACACTAAAAAATTATTCTATTAAAATTTTAAACTCCATTAATTACCCACAACAATTGTACTCTCTTAATTAAAAGATTTTCACTTGGTTGACGTTTGCAAAAGCAAGTGAAAAGGTTGAATCACTAAAGAAAGGGGCAGCAGCTTTTTATAGGCATGGGGAGGTCTCCTTCTTTGAATTTGTCGATGTGGGATTCAAGTGAAAAGGTTTCACTATGCATTCACTGTGTAGACCCACAAGAAGACCTTGTAACCTGTCCCATATCGAGCACTACAATGCTCACTGTGGAGACCCACAAAAAGACCTTATAACTTGTCCCACATCGAGCACTGCAATGCAATGGGGTAAAGGAATAATCTGTACTTAATGGCCATTGGACTGTCAATCTCTCATCCACTCAGCAATTTGGTTTCTTGTTTGCATATGTATATAATATTTTAATTCTGATTAATTTTTTTAAAATAAAATAATTATTAATTTATTATTATATTAATTTTTTTTAAACGGGTAAACGAGTGATAAACGGATTGATAGGTCTCACCCGAACACGACCCGTTTATTAAACGTGTTTAGCGGGTTAACCCGTTTATCACTCGAACCCGTTAAGGTCTCACCCAAACCCGTTTAATTCGTGTCGATTCGTGTCGGTTAATCGTGTCGTGTCGAATTTTGACAGGCCTACTCCAAACACCCCTTATCTTCGCCTACATGCATACCCTTCTCTGTGCCAGTTTCTGATAAAATACTAAACTGAATACCAAATAATTGAAGTCATCTACAGATGAACGATGCATGAGCTTTTTATAGAAGTTGATGTTCCAGGATTCAAATTCTCCTGCCCCAGTCATCTCCTGTAATAATTCTATCCATCATTATAGGGTGGACATGAAGTAGATAGCATCTTTGGAGGCAAACACGACCATGGATAATTTGAATTAGAGGGACAATTATAGTAAATAGGTAATGTATAAGCAAGTAGGTGAGAAGAATATGAAGCTTCTTCATTGTGAGGTTGCTTGAGAGTTGTGGAGCCTGTTATATTGGTAACGGTCTTTTTTGGGGGAAAATAGGTCATGCGAAGGTGCTTGGGTAACACCTTTGCCTTGATGGTGCAGGACGGGGCAAGAAGGCATCGACCATGCCCACGTCGCTCGATGTACTATATGTTGTAGCGGAGAGGAGATTTAGAAGGTGTCCTTGACAAGGTGTAGCTTTCAAGATAAAGTCAAAGTGTTGGTGTTGGCACTTTTATTTTTGGCTCAAAGGGCCTTCCCATGCTTTGTAGATTCTTGTGCCTAAAATTGGGGTAAATTCAATTTGATGGAAACATGAAGGCAGCAATACCTTGTAGACATCGCATGTAATTGGGTGTTGCTCCTATTTGGCCCCTTAATAGATTCTTGTTTCCCAAAGGGCCCTAAAGATTTTTTGCTTAAGGATTTAACTCAACCGACAAGAATATATTAGAAACGAATTTATAAAGAACCGTGATAGAAATTATTGGGTCAAAAATCTTGGTATCCATCATAGCGTATTTGATGCATAGTAAACAGAATACAATTGGAGGCTAAATTTAGGAACACATTTGAATAAAACTCCAGAAATTCTTCAAAGATTCTCACTCAATAGTTTTCCAGCAGCCTCAAGAAGAAAGCCATAATGAAGTTGCCAAGATCAGGCATATTCAAATATTACAATTCTAAAGCACCTGTTCAATCTTCAGATCAACATCTACCCCAATCATTAACTTAGCAATCAAATTTACTTCATCAGTAAATAACAATCACCATAACATAAAAAAATCTTATGCATGATAAGATTAATAGCAACAAACTCCAATGTTACATGTGAACCATAAAAAAAGCTATTTGTGTCCTTGATGGATAAACCTTGCTTCCCAATCTTCCAAGTTCCAACCCTAATTTATGACATGCAAGTCTAAGGCTCCTTTACAAGTTTTTGCTTGATTGCTTGCACCTTAGAGACTCAATACCTACGATGTGCTACAAAAAAGAAGACTATTCCTATTTCTTCTAAAGCAATGGTGAATGAAGTGCAAATGCAAGGAGGAAAGCATGGATCACCTATCTTTGCATTGTTCTTTGTCTATAATTTCTGGAGTACGCCTTTGGAGATCTTATGCAGATGTGAGGTTTTAACATTGTTTTGGGTGGTGTGCTTGGAAAGAAATGGGTGAATTTTGAAGAATTAGAGACTTCTTGGGAAAATTTATGGGATACAATCATTTTCATGTCTTCATATTGTTTTGGGAGGTGTGCTTGGAAAGAAATGGACGAATTTTTGAAGAACACAAGACTTCGTGGAAAGATTTATGGGATAAAATCATTTTTCATGGTTTCTCTGTGGTAACCCACATCTAAAGACTTTGAAGAAATGCCATTCTTTTTGAATAAGGATCATTGGCCTGAAGTGTGTGCTGATTGTTGAGGCTTGATCATTTCTTATGCCAAGCTCATAGCTTTTCTTTCTATTTTTCTTATTTCACAAGGACTCATTGCCCTCTCATGTATTTTTTCACGGTTTTTGATTATTAATGGAGTTTTCATTTTTTCCTAGCAAACAAAAAACCTATATAGTGGAAAAGCATGTTCAGCGGCAGATTTCAAAATAAAGGGATACAATTTCATGAATCTTAAGAATTTAGTCTTCATTGATACCAGACAGATTGATAAACATGGATAAACAGTAAATCAATTCACGAATAAGACAGATTGCTTAAAACAAACCTCTTCAACCAGATGGCGTCGCTTTCCCCCAGCTCGACTGGACCTACTAGAACTAAACTGCGTACACGATACGCCAGAGAGAGAATTTGCAACTAATTTGCAGCAACAAAGTGCAGCATCTTTCCGCGTGACCCCATCCTCATCTTCCAAATATCCAAGAACAGATTCCTTTGCAAACTCAAGGAGATCATGACCCTAAAACAAATAGCAGCTTCACAGTGAATTAACAGGAACAACTTTCAGAAAAATTAAGAAAAACAAGAAAGCAGACCTTGAAATTAAAACGCGCAAGGGTTTGCAAAGCAAGTTGCAATAAAGCAGATCCACTGATTTCTGACACTTGCTGAGTGACATGTGTCATATTTCCTCGACTTGTGGAAACAGGAGGCTTTGCCTGGGCATAATGTGCTCTTGAAAGAACTACTGAAATGCATTCAAGTAACCGCTCTTGAATAGTTGACAGCAAAGATGGAATACTGAAATGTCCATTATTTCAGGTCAAAATCCGTCAACTCAACTTATTGCAAAAAAAAAAACCAGTGGTGTGTGTTTCTCAGAAGATAGTATACCTGATGGTTATTTGCTCGAGGGCTTCTACTAGTGTAAAGGAAAGACCAGCAGAAAACATTGCATCCAAAAGACCACAAACATGAGGTTCCATCGCCGGCCCCATGGCTTTTGCGATGCTTCCAACACAAGCCAAAGCCTCAAGTGATGGCCTACCTCTACGAGGAGCAATCTACAAAACCAAGTTATGCAAACTCTCACATAATTTGTTTTCTACTAGGTGAAACAATGGCCATAAGACCAGTTTTATTAATGGCTTAGGTAACATACTGCATCACGTAAATGAGAAGTTATTGTCGGCAAATAATGTACAAGTTCACCATCCAAAGCACCAGCCATCTCCCCAAGAGCAATGAACCCACTGGCACGTTCAGCTGGAATTTTAAGAACAGCAAGGATATGATTCATGCAAATCTGTACCAGAAAAAACATCTCCTGAGTACAAGATTGGGCAATGAACCTCCAAGATAAGTAAACCACTTCCATCAAAGCCTCCTCCAATGAAAAAAATTTGCATGGTATAAGAAGGGAAAAGATGAAAGATAATCTCACACACCGTCAGATAGTTTGTCACAAAACGATCACGCAAGAAATGAGCAATGCGAGGAAGCAGAGAAGTTATGCTGAGGCGAACAAGCTGATCCCGATGCTCTAGGTATCTGAGAACAATTTCAGCAACCTCTCTGTACCTTGACATCATGAACTCGCCTGTATTCCTGCCAGTTGGAAACTCAAATGCACTCTCATTAACACAATCAACTAATAAGGGAGTGATGGATAGTGGGCCATGGGTGCAAATATATATATTACACAAAACTCGAACATATTTCAACCACCAGCTAATTTAAAATTTTTGCAGTTCATATCCCAAGGAAAAAAAACTGCAATAAAAAAACGGAATTCCAATGGTACAGAGGAAACATTGTCTTTTATTTCTTTTATAGGAAACAAGACTTTAATTGATGAAATGAAAAATAACAAAATGGTGGATAAGGACTCCAGCCATGGTTGGAAAGAGAAAACACAAGCAGAAGACAAAAAATTCTATTCCCAAGCTGCTTCCAAATTTTGTACTCAGAAGGAAAGCAAAATGCCTGAACGCATTTGTGACCGAAACAGACAATGGAGCCAAAAACTTGACTCTTTCCCAAAAGAGATCCCTAGATTCAACCCCTCCATCAAAGTGTATCATTTCTTTCCTGATAAATAACCCTAAAAAGGGACACAACCAACAAAAAATAAGGCAAAATCAACATCTCAACCAACCTCAGAAGCTCCCCAACTGCAAGTAAAGAACCATGTATGCTGTGAACAGGAGCATTTCTACCCAAACCATCTTGTGTAGCCTCAAACATACGATAATACCTGTCAAAAGCACAATTATGAGAACAAACACAGAAACAGAAAAAGCATGCATATACTTTTTAACTGCAAGAGATCATCTGAAAGACCGAGTATGAGCTAATATAAACTACTTCAGAACTTCTACGTTGAGCCCAACAGCCCACCAGATACAACAGAAGGCATAGTAAAAGAATCAAAGAAGGAAAAGGGGCCAAGATGGCCTTCACTGTCAAACTTGTCTGTAACAAATCATGAAGCACCTCGCTTGATGGATCTTATCAGATATATAGATATCATTTTAAAAGAAAGAAATGCTCATAAAGCCAGCAGATTGATCAGGCAAATGGAAATTCAAAAAGAAAAAATTCAAAACTGAAATATAAGGTTTTACTTGCAAAAATAAAGGTGCAGACAGTATTGTTCTTAATTGGTTTCCTATTATTGATATAGCCATTTTTCATTCAAGAGATAATAGTTTCTTTGTTAGTCAAGCCAAAAGCAAAAAATGAGAGTGTGAACAAGTCAGTATAAGTTGGAAAACTTCAAACACAGCCCACTTGGGACCTTGTTCAAGCTTGGGTTGAAGGCAAGCCTTGTCTTGAGGCTTTGTTAGGTTTGTAATTTTACATATTCCTAATTTAATTTCATGCATGTTTCCTCAATTGGGTAAAGGTAGTTTTACAACCTTCATGTTCTGTCCGCTCAAGCAAAATAGTAGGGATAGTTGCATGTAACTAGGGGATTTTCGTGTTTTTATTTGGAATGTAATGTTTCTCCTTTGATGTTTGTTCCTCGTTTTGAATAAAAACAACAAGTTAAATAGTGCCAAATTGGGCTGCTTCCTAATATAGATTCATTCAATAGAGAAATAGTATATTGTTATTAAGGCCACCAGGACAAAAAAGAGACGTGAACAAGTCAACATATGTGTGAAAATTATACATAGGCACCACTTGGGACCTTGTTCAATTGCAGGGTGAAAGTGAGTCTTGTCTTATGATTTAGTTAGGTTTGTAACTCTATATTGTTAAGAAAGCTTGTATCCCACGTCGAATAATTAGGACCACCAATGATGGTTGTGTCCTCAATTGGGGTAAAGGTATTTTTAAACCCTTCATGTTCTAGGCCCTTGAGTTAATGTTGTGACACATTGGGTTGACTTGTGAATCATAATTCAATGAATTTTAGAGAACTTTTGGCATCAAAAGTTTCAGGATTTCCCCTTTGGAACTGATCTATGCCTCGGAACTTCTTACACTACAAAGTATCGCATAAGTAGGATCTCCTATTGCACGTTGTTACATGAAGCATTAATAGCTCTAGCATCTCATTAATTTCCAACATAAGAATATGTTCTATGTTTGCTACTAAGGTGATTAATTTGAGGTTTTTAAGATGGAGAACTTGATCAAGCTCAAACTATGCCACAATAGACGCCAACCCCTTTGAAATCAATATTTCATTCATCAAGGTATCGAAGGCGCGGCCATTAACAATCTGGTTCAAAGTGGGGCTGCTGCAGTCTAGTATGGCTATGCAAAACACATCCAAGAACACATTTTATGGGAGTATATTATTAGTTTTTCCTAATGCTACTCATAGTTATCAACTTATCAAATATTCCATGCTGCTCTTTACAACAAAAGTGGGGCTAAGGTGGATTATTTTGAGGCATGGGGTTTGACTAACATGACAAGGGATTTCAGTCTCAGACAACACACTTCAACAATATACAGCCTACGAAAAAGTCAACCTTGTCAATTCCACAACTTGACTTGATCTAAACCTGAAATTGAGAAGTATTCTACAGTGATGTGTCCACTCCACAGAATAGACGGAAACTTGCCAGGCGTTTCAGGGACCTTTTCTACTCCCTTCTACAATCCCTCCACTCGCACCAAATATACCCTGTGTTGATCCGGCCGATGCAGGTTGCTAGGAGCAGTGAACTTAAGTACAAACCTGACATCAACAATACTGGCACAAAGTGGTTGCCACAAGAAACTTCTTTTCCATGAGAAACCATAATTAGGAGGCACCAAATAATGGGAGTGCAATGCATGTACATGCATTGAGCCTCCAAAAATTCCTAAACTCACTGAAAAAAACCATCAACACGTCATAGAACACAGTGACACGACACCTCATTAAACCAACAGTAAAAAAAAGAAGGCTCTTATACCCATCAGCTCAGCCCCTGAAAAGGCCTCCTATACCTTTCCTTCCACGTTTCCCATTACGCACAAAGGTGCAGCTTTCGTAGGCTTCATAAACCTCTTCCTGAGATAAGTGCCAATCCAACTACAAAGCAACGCTTTTACTTACACGGTTACACCCACCAGACTGAAGCAATATTAAACAACACAAAACACGTGTGTGACCAACTCCCTTGCTACATCACCATGAGCATCTAAATCGTTCATTTTCTCCACCATTGGCTTGAGATACAAAACCAGTCAACTAGAATTTTGCCCCTCCACTTAATGTTGTCTACAGTCAAGATGGCATCTAGCATTGTTGTCCAGGCAAAGAAAGCAACCTCCAAAGGTCCTCTGGCCTTAAATAATTATCAAAGTATGCTAGTACATAGACATTATAAAACAATTTGGGGTGCCTATTGAAGACAATGAGAGGAAATCAACAAGCTCCAATAGCATAAGCCCTATTCGATCGCAAGCATGAAAGAAGGATACATGACATCAGAAGATAACAGTTAAGGAATCGGTAGCAGCCTTAAGCACTAAATCTCATACCTCCTTCTCTTGAAGGATAGAGGAAGCAATACTAGTTTCTCTCTCTCTCTCTCTCTCTCTCTCTCTCTCTCTCTCTCTCTCTCAAGGGTAAAAAGTTTCATAAAACATACTCAGCTGGAAAACATGAAAATTAATTATTAAACTTCCAGCTGAATTGATCAGAATCTATGAATCTAAGACTCAATGAGAATTCTTGATCTCTCCATCGAAAATACAGGATATGGCATTTGCCTAAATGATAATCAAGAAGCACAGTTTAGAGACTATTAAATAACCAAAACTTCCAAAATTTCAACCCAAGGAAAGCAAGGGTTCGAAACACAGACTGAACCACAACTGGGGACGGAATTATCTAAAACAGGATCTGCCCACCCAAAGAGTATCTATACCATCTGAAACTCTTTGAAATGAAACACCCTTCAAAAGATTAAATTTGCTCAAAACGCCAATTGAGCCAATAACCCATGATACTTCGTGGAACTGGATTAGTTAAATAGGCATATAAATAGTTAGTTTGGTTTTCACTCACCAAGTCCAAATGGTCACAAGTCATCATAACCCACAACGTGCCCAGCCAACAAACCAGGAGAATGGAAATGGACATAACCTCATTGCCAACTATGGCAAAGCCAGTCACCGACAATTGGCAACCAATCACCATTAACACTATTGACAACTTCGTTTTTGTTCGTTCCAACAATATCCTAATGTTTCAAATCTAAATCATTAAAAAACAGATGGTACTGGTGGCCCTGGTGGTGGTAATAGTTGTTACTCTCTCACTTTGACAAAATAATAACATGATTCACTTTAATTGACCCAACTATTGATCTACTGACCCCGAAGTTAGTGTCTCCTCAAATAAAGTTAAATGTCAAGGTTTAAAAATACTGATGAAGAGGTCTGAAATTTCAGATAATATAGCCAATTCTGACTCTTGATAGGAGATTATAATCTGATTTAGAAGCTTCTATGAAATCTAAAGGAAAATTAGATCTCTCATTACATAAGGAACAAAGAAAAAAGAGAAAAAAAATCACAGATTTATGTTACTGGAATCTTCGGTTATTGATGTCACATTCAACTACAACCAAATAAATTCTCTCCGAATCCAAAAGTTGGGATATCACAAACAACCAAATGAAAGACACTCTAAACAAGAACACTTTTGCGGGAGTAAATTTAAATCTCATTCAAAACCCTAAATCATGGTACAAGTGACAACCACAAAAAGCACAAGCCTGCACGTGTAATAAAAACGGAACTCTCGAAGAGCAATGAAGACACTGTAATCTGTATATCATCCGCAGAAAATAAAGAATTCTTGAAGCTGGACATTTTCACAGAAATTTTTTATTAGTATTTTATAATGAAAACATTCAAACTTGAAACTCACCACTGCACACGCCAACGTGTTTCACGTTTTTCAATAACGCGGAGACAAGCACGTAATGCCTCCACAGCCCTCACTCGAACAGCCAATGTTGGATCCCTCAGAGCAGCCCAGATAGCATCAACAAATTCAGGTACATGAACATTGAATACTGTTGAAGCATTCTCAGCCATTTCCTAGTATGGAGAGAAAAAGTGAAGCAGATGACCTTACGTAATAAGGGCATGACTGGTAGTTGAATGAAAAAAGTTTCCTAACAGAACTAAACTAGGACAACAACAGTCTCTTAGTTGAAACCTGAAAATTTCTAACAATTTCCAAAATACTAAGACGTGTTAAAAATAAAATGAAAAGTGCAAGCACATTAAACACAATTCACATTCTCCAAAATGTAGAAATTTCCGGAGTCAGTAGTTTACTAATAATTGGAAGCAAGACCTCAAAGCTCGAATGCATAGTCAACCACTAATTGTCAAGCCCACAGTTATACTAAACTTACTTTCAAGATTAATACGGCAGCAAAACGACGATACTCAACTCTATCACCACCAAGCCATTCGAGTGCATTTTTCACCTGAGAAAAAGAAGAGGTATCAGATCCTAATAAAACCCCAACTACCATGCAATTAAGTGAGAAAAGGCAAAACCCACCTGGAGTTCCACTTCATCCGCAGTCATTGCCCCGCCAGCTCTGGCTAAATGGCCAAGAACCTCACTAGCAAGAACCAGAATCTTAGGGTCACGCTTCACCTCAAATACAGTTCTCATGTAACTCGAAAACTTTGAAACCTTCGACGCATTCTCTCCAAGTGCTACATCAATCAACTCATCAATGGCCCTTAATGCTCCCAAATTTCCAGCCACGTCATTGCTTTCTAAAAGAGTAGTAATTCGATCATACAACTGATCCATAAAGCGCGAAAAAGCTTCTCCGCTAAGATCACGAGCTTCTTCCTCCACATGTCTCCTAAATGCTAATGCAGCCCCATCCTGTGGACAAATAATCCCATATAACAAATATTTACATACATATATGTGCACAAACACCCCCCCCCCCCCCCCCCACACACACACACATCTTTATATCAGGAAGAAAATAAAAAGGAAATCGAAAGCCGAAAGATACAAAGAATTGTAAACAACAATTGAATAGAGTTAGGGAAATCCAAATTAACCTTTTGATTGCCTTTGGTGCAGAGGTCGGCGAGGACTCTGTTGAGAGCGTCTAGGTTACCGGCAGTGGTGGCAGGGACGGCACCACCAAAACGGATTGATTGTGCGGTGGCTGCCATGTGAGCCCAAAAAACCCTAAAACACTGCCAAACACATTGAAACCCTTGGAATCTCTCCAGAGAATTCAGATTCAAATCTGTGAGAGAGAGAGAGAGAGTGTGTGTGTGTGTGCGTGTGTGTCTATCGATTACATGTAGATGTATAAATAAAGACGCGGTGGTTCGGGAGTGAGAGAGCCTTCTTCTTTCTTCTTTGGTGATTACGACTTACGAGCTCCAAATACACTTGCTGCAAAACCCTCGCCTCTCTCTCTCTCTCTCTCTCTCTCTCTTTCGCTCTCTCTACATAGCGTTTTGCCACTGATTTGACAACTTTGGTAACTTGTCGCTTTGGTAAATTTAGGTCGGTTTTTAGCTCTTGCAAATAAGACACGTGCCATAATTGGATTAGTTAGATTTTTTTGAATTTTGGGGTTTAGGTCATTGTCTTTTTTGTTTTAGGAAATAATTCACTTTCTTTAAGCTTTATTATAAAGCTTTTAACATGATAGTGTGAATTAGCTATTCCCATCAATTAATAAATTTTTAGTTTTTTCTAACTTTTTTTTTTACAAAATTAGTCTGCAATGACTTGATCGTTCAATTTAGCCTCCATCCCAAGCTCTTTGTCTAAACCAACTCGTTCCAAATCAAAGAAAATTAAAAGTAACTACATTAATTTTCCAGCTTATCCTACCTACTAGTCCTAATAAGGTTGATATAAATGATAGGGGTGCAACTCGGGCAAGTTGAAGGGTTAACTCTAGTTCAACCCTACATATATAATCTTTAACTTGACCTGAACCCGACTTCAACCCGAGATACTCAACTTGAGTACTGTCCAAGTTGAATTCGGACGGGTTCGAGTTGAATTCGAGTTTTTTAATTCGGATTAATTTTGGATTTGAATTCGGGTTACAAATCAAATAAAAAAAATTACACAACTCAATCAGGACACAACACAAAGAAATTAAACCAACAAGTCCAAAATATCATAGCCACCCCATTGCCACCACAACCGCTACCCATAGTCACTACCACTGTCACTGCCACTGTCACCACAACCACTGCCCATAGCCACCACCACAACCACTGTCCATCGCCACCACAGCACAACGTCGCTACCCACACGGCCACCATACCACAATCGTTTCCCACATAGCCACCACACCACAGTCACCAAATCTGACCATCGTTGTGGTCTTCGGCGCCACAACCACCAGATCTCCATAAGATCTGAGATTCAAAAGCCACCAAATATGAGATGCAAAAGTCACTAGATTTGACCATCGTTGTGGTATTCAGTACATAGAAGGAGTGAGAGGGAGGTTGAGAGAGAGATGGAGAGAGGCTGAGAACGACAGAGAAAACGAGAGAGAGACGTTGTGAGATGTAGAGAGCAAAAATGAAAAATCCTAGTGCTAATGCTTATATATACATTTTATTTTATTTTAATTTGTCAAGTTCAGGTTGAACCCGAAAATCCCAATGTATCAACCCGAGGTCTACCTAAATTCAATTCGGGTTAGGTTTTTTTAGTCCAAGCCCAACCCAAATATTAAAAATTTCAACCCAAGTCCTATCTTTTTTCGGGTTGACCCACCCAAATTGCACCCCTAAGAAATGATGTGTCGAGCAAGAAGTACGACTTCCGGTTCTACTTCACTAAACTCATGTCCTTATACAAGGAGGAAATCACTTCCACCAGATTGAATCACATTTTTTAAGTAATTCTTTCTTTTTTTAACACGAGCTCAACAAAAGTGATCAGGATGCTCATGAAAAAAATTCGAGAACAAAAAACAAATGCCTCTTCTTTTCTGACTTATTTCTCAATTGGTTAGATTGTCATTGGATTTTGGGCTTTGGGTTATAGCATTTTTTTTTTTGGGGGGGGGGGGTGTAGTTGTTCAATTTCTTTAAGCTTTATTATAAAGCTTTCAATATGATCGTGTGAATTAGTTTTTCCCATCAGTCAATAAATTTTAGTTTTTTCCAACTTTTTTTAAAAAAAATTAGTCGATAATGATTTGATCTTTCAATTTAGCCCAATACATATTTTACTTCTTCACCTGAATGATCAACATTATGTTACTGCTAACTTTTTCCTTTTTGTATGTTTTTTTTCAAATTTTCCAAAATTTGTTGTGGGCAAATAGACATTTTAATTGTTTTCATTTGAAATTTCAACTCTTTAAGTGCTCAACCTATGTATACGTTTAGTATTTGAACAAGTAGTTGCATAATTGTAAATTTTTCCACCCCATTACATATGATATATTTTTTAAATACATTTTTACAATAAACAATCAAAATATATTTGATTGTCTGTTATATATAGTCTATATGCGCCCGCACACGCACTAGGACATAAGCGATACACTTATATACATGCATACATACCTATTTCTTATCTCTCTCTTACCTTTCTCTTATATTATTTTTAATCGATTTAATTTTAAATTATGTAATTAAATAAAAGAAAATAAAAAATAAATTATTTATTAAAATATAAAAATTACACGATTAATACTTAATTTTTGGTATTATATAGTATTTTTGGACACGAGTTTATTCTTAGTATATATACGGTAGACAACTTTGAATATTGGAAAAAGCCCACTTGACAGCCAATTTGAAAGAAAATTTGATGTTATTATTTAGGGGTGTTCACCCTACCCTACAGGTAGGAAATATAGTCTTCCGTCTTCCTACCCGATACTTTGCGGAAGAATTTTTTCTTGGCCTACCCTACCCGATCAGGTGTGGTATTCCTACCCGACTTCCTACCCGATTAATCAGGTAGAAAGTCAGGTAAACACTTTTGTAGCTATTAATTTTTGGATTATTTTAACAATTCAATTAAATAAAATGCACCAATTTAACAACACAATAAATCAATAATACTAAAACCTAAAACAACTATAACAACAATTACAAGAAAACATGAACATCAATCCATCATAATTGTTACACAAATACAATAACAATTATTTTAAGTTTAAATCATATGAAACACATTAAAATCATAACTGCTCCAATAGATCACCAGTTCACCACAAATTATGTAACCTACACAAAAAACAAGTTCATGTTTTAACAACTCAAACATCCACAACAATAACAATGTTATAATATAAATTATACCACACAAATACTCTTATAATTACTAAAAAAAAATATTAAAAAGTTAAATATATTTTTTACGGGTAGGGTAGGGTAGGAATGCGGAAATTGATGGGTATTCCGCATTCCTACCCGATTTTTGCAGCTAGCCGTTCAGTAGGGTAGGGTAGGATAGGAAATTGCGGTCAATCGAAAATTTGAACACCCCTATTATTCATACATATTTTCCAATATCTTCAATTCTCCTAAAAAAAAATTAGTTGAAGCTTCATTAGTTTAAGGGCAGCCCAACAAAAATTGGAGCCTAAAGCGAGAATTTCATATGAAACTTTCAATTTTTTTTACCATTTCGGTTAGAAACACCTCACCTACTTAACGTTAAAATTATGCACATTGCCCCCTTATAGTTATATATTAAAGTGAAGTAATTGATGCTGTTAACGGAATTAAAAAATTATCATAATATCCACGTTTTAAAATCAGATTTTTTGCCTAATTTACTATTAATCATAAAACTAATGGAATATGACAACAAACCAACATATTTTGATCAAACTTGTCAAGTCTCTTTTTCCCTCATGAGGTTTTGTTTCGGAACCGAAAATCACTTATATTTTTCTTACATATTTTAACGTCCGGATTCAATCACGTAATATCCAAAGCGTTAATAACCTTTACAATCACTAAATGATACAATATCCAAATAATGAATAAACTCTGATACCAATTTCATATATATTTCAAACATGTACTTCCAGACTATTATAACTTACACGTCTCAGATATAAAACTCTTTCAACTCAATCCGTATAACATAACACATTTTCAAATCTTCACTAAAGAAAACAAAGAAAACATCGATAGATCGAACATTTGCGGGCTTCCTCGCCACATGTTAATCTGAAAAAAGGGAAATAATGTAGGGTGAGCATCAACAGCTCAATAGAGTAACTCAATTTCCAAGCAAACAAATTTGAAAATAACATAATTTGACATGATTGAGCAAAAATCCAAACGAGCATTTGATACATATATGTCAGCAAAAACGTCATTTCATGTGAAACTATAACAGTTAAATAAAACTATAAAAGAGAGAGTTCGGAAATTTAGGTATAGTACTACACTGGTGGGTAATTCATCTTAATAGACCACTAAGGGTTCATACGAACATACGATCCAACCTTTTGGGAGACTTGCACCTCGAGGAAGATACGATCCCTAGTCAACGTTCAATACCCAAGTTCGAAAACCAACTGGGCCACCCAGACATTTACAAACTCAATGAGTACCCTCTATGACCTCAAACTGGAATGTAAACCCTTTTGCCACTCGACCCGTGTGCACTTATATTTCCATTAAAAAGGATTCCAGAGTTTCATTCAATACGAGCAATTCAAGCAATACTATCATTTCCAAAACATTAGAGCAAATCACACTCAGAAACCCTACATCTGGGTCCGGATCCAAGTCAATATTCAAAACACCCAATCAGATAATTCAAAACATGATAAATCATCATAAATAAATTATGAAATAATTTAGAAACAAATTGAAAAAACATCGCCTGTTCCGAAATTGAGAAATCATACCCGCTCGTTATTTTGATATGAAATAACCAAAAATTAAATAATGTTATTTTTCGATGAAATTTAATACACATACTCAATTCATCTATCTAAGAATGAATATAAAATTTATTTTCTCAAAACTAGGTCAAATTGACCTCGAAGGGCAAAATATTCATTTTACTCCTCATTTTGATCAGCCATCGGATTGACTTGAAATTTTACCGGGACCTTCGCATGAATGTTACGAAAATTTTGGCACAAACCAGAGGTCGATCAGAGGTTAGACGAGGCCAAAATTGCCATCGGATTCCACTGGTATCTCCCACCCTACTTCATCTTCAACCATTGTTTGTTTGACTTTTGCCCTAAGTGCAGAAATTTCTGCTCAACCACCCCACTTTGACCCCCTAGTTCTCCCACTACAGTACACCATCTCCTTTGATTTCAACATCCACATACTCTTTGGATAACCTAGTTTCAATCCCCCTTAGACTCAACCTTCTAATTGAATTCTAACGTCATCAAATTATTGGTCAAAGTTGGCCAAAAACCATTTTTTAAACACAAGGGCAGACCTACAACTGCCCGTTTCACCCCCAAAACGACCTCTAAATCCAATTCAGAGGCCGGAAATGAATTCCTTGACCCCAAATTAGCTAGATCCAAACCCCTTTTCAAAGCTTAAACAAGTTTTTTTTATCAAAATCACATTTTCACTTCTTCAAACCCTCATGCCACTATTACACCACCACACCACCACTAAACAACTCATCGGGACCCCCCAAACTCAACCATACCAAACAATCAACCCAAGTCATGCTCAAATCTCAAACCCGTTTCAAAATTCAAAAACCCACTAAACTTTAAAACACAAATTTATGCATTAATATCAAACCAAATCAAAATCTAATTACATATATGAGTTCCTAACATCCATATTAGGCTGTGAGTATACCTCTTAGTGCTCGAAGTAGTCTTTGCAAGAATCCAAAATTTCAAAGTGTATACTTTCTCTCTCTAACTTCTCTTTCTTCTCTCTCTTCCCGCCGGATCTCTCTCCATTTTATCCCCCCCCCCCCCCCCGAGCAGCTCACTCAGCTTTCCCCAAGCAGCTGGGTGTCCTCCATGCAACCTAGCAAGCCTCCATTAGCCACCTTGCATGTGTAGAAGACCATTGAAGCTTCAATGGCATTTTGGTAAATTCTCAATTTTGTCTAATTTCGAAAATTAATTTAAAATAATATTTTTTTTTCACAATCGCATATATAGTAAATCCAGCACTATAAAATTATTTGTTAAATTTTTGGACATCGAATTGATCTCCAATTTGATCTGCTAATGCAACTCCCGCATTCTTAATTCACTGATACACACTAATTCTACTTCGTCCATTTGTGCTTCCCGACTCATTTCTTTTTCACCAACCACATTCCTACACCTAGAAGATCTCCTAATCATCTCCAGAACATATACGCATCGCTCTACAATCATCAGTTTACAGTCCGGCTATCTGTACTTCGAACCCCTAACCGCACACACCCAACTATTTTTAATTACCGAAACTCGGGTTATTACACATATTTTTGATTTGGAACCGATGTACCTATTTAGATAATTATACCATATATTATAAAGGGTATTTTAGGCACTTAGACAATATTTTTTTAGGGAAACAAAGCTCACAACATGTTTTGGGCGTGTGAAGCACACTTTCTGTTAACTTGGATGATAAAAGTAACAATTTCACTTTAGTAAATAACTACAAGGAGGTAATGTGCATAATTTTAGCTAAAACCACAAGAGGTAAAAAAACAATTAACCCTTTAATATTTTAGGAAGATAATAAAATTTCTTTAATAATTACTAAACATTTTTAACTAGGGGTAACCCGTGTCTGAAGATATAGTGCAATGTGACTGGTTTGGATAGGGATGTCGTTGGATGAGTCTATTTGAGACCGTCGAATGGACTTATTGGAGTTTGTCATGTTTTATATTATAGATGTTTTAGTGATTTTGAGATCGAGTGGGATCAGACAATAAATTGGGTACAATTGTAAAGTAAGGTTTTACAGATAAATAAATTGAATGATGTATTAAAAGAGATAGCAAGAAAGCTAGGGATAAGATCAAATAACCATTTTAGGTTTTCTATAAGGCTTTAGATAGACTTGTAAAATATATTGAGCTTTTAACTTGGTCCGCTTAAAAGGACCTTAAAATATGACGCTGAACTAAGGGATGAAAATTAAATTAGGGCTCTAGGCGACTATTTTAATCGTCGGTCCCTAGGACCGGCCCTGCTATGCCTCCTCCATCGAAGTGTCTACGCATCTCACAACAATCGTAGTCTCTACTCGTCTCTCACTATCGAGTCTTCGTCCATGAAGACGATTAAGTGAGACAAATTGATTATTGGACGACACACAATGATTAAATGTAATATATGTGTTACTCCATATTTTATGCATTTTTTTTAATTTGTCAAAAATCATGTGTGGACCATTATAAAGTACTATTATAGTAAAGATGTTTAATGTTACAGTATGATGTCACATAATTTTTCTTTTTTAGTAATTTAGGCATCTAATAATATATTAAATATTACATATGTGTTATTTCATACTCATGTTATCTACGTGTAACTGTTCAATAGTATAATCCATAAGAATTGTAAATATACATAGATTATCATGGCTAAGTACACTTTTTTTGTGAAACAAATCCGCACAGCTGTTTGTCTCTTTCATCTCTTGCTTGACCCACAATAGAATTGAAACAAATCTATTGTTTCATTACTATTTTATATCCTTCTTATTTGTTTTGTATGCTCTTCATGAAAATTGTGGTATTACATGATTGACTATCAGTATACATTCATAATTATTTGTTATCTTGTTATTGAATTATTTTACTTTTTTAATGATTCTTAACTTGTTTATGTGTGAAACGTTCACTATAGTTTTGTTGTGTTTTATTTTCTCTGTTATCAACTTTATTGAAAGTTTTTTTTTTATTTTTATATTATGTAGTTTTTATTGTGGATCCATTCGTGGCATCGAGTCCTGAAACGTTACACCACAAGAGCACGGTAAGCTCAGTGAAAGAATATGCACATTTAAAGTGATGAAATACATTATTCTAATATGAATACTAGTTTAACCCTGTAAAAGTGAAACCACCAAATAAACACCCTCACTTGAGTAACTAACATAAACATATCATCGCCAACAAGGTCATCTTTGCTATAAAAGTGTATTCCATCACACAGATAATATCCGCCATGCAAGTGTAATTTGTCATTCGAACAATATTAGCCACACAAGCATATTTCGTCACACAAATAATAATCGCCATACAGGCATAATCCGTCACATAGACCATACTCGCTACATAGGCATGATTCAACACAAATAATAATCGTCATACATGCATAATCTGTCACACAGACAATATTTTTCTCTTTTTTCAACACTTTTTTACATAATAATATTATGATAACAAGTAAGCTTACTATACAAACTATAGATACGTGAGATAGCACACTCATCTTGGATTAGCTTCTACCTCAGGTGCGGTCTCCAGTCGGGGATTTGAGTGGAGTGGTTGATGATATAGATGCCTCAACTCCTAACACATGACGGTCACAAATACATTTCATTATAACCTCTGTAACCATAATATGTCGAGTGTTTCTAAATGGATGTTCCCCATACTTGAGTTAATACAATATTAATCCTTTCACTTATCATGTTATGTCTAAGTTTATCACCTTATTGTGCTCAAGCTAACCCGTTTAGAATTGTCTTATAGCCCAATAGGATGCTTTGGAGTGCTTAAGGAGTGAACAAATGAGAGATTAAGAAGTTTTGGCAAAATAGGAATTTAGCCCTATTGTACTGATACAACTATAGTTTGTATTGGTTCACCCCAACCCAGAATACCCTTGTACCGGTACAACTATGTGTTGTACCAATTCTTTCCTTAACCGAGACTATGAAACTTTGACTAAAACACCTTTCATCCCCCTTTCTTCCATAATCAACCACTCGAAACATTTTAACCGTTTTCACCCCAACCACTTATGACTCAAAACACTACCCAAGTGAGGTCTCCCTTACAGAATTCTGTCGAAGTCATTGAGTCGCGCCAAACAGTATTTTGAACTCCAATTCTACCCCAAACCAACCATCATCTTCAAATTTCTTATGTTTAGCTAACACCCATGAAGATCATGAAGAGTAGAAGAGATTAGAGAAGATGACATTTACCTTAGTGAAGTCAAACTCCCTCACCAAAGCCAAAACTCTTCACCGGTTTGGAGCATTCCTTCACTTCTCATCCAACTCCTCCTCAAGATGGTTGCATGCAAGAGAGGAGACTCCCCCCAACCCCTCAATAGCCTCCACCGGTTTTTCCTTCTCAATTGGGAAGACTTGGCCATGATAAGTGGATGTCTTGCATGCTTCCACTATACACTAATTATACTAGCCCCTATCTAGTTTCCCCTAAACCACAATTCCTTATTTAAACTTTCATTATCTAACCAATCAAACCCTATATTTTAATAAACTCCTAATCCAACTCTAATTTAAGTAATCGAAGTTCATAGTTTACACCCTTCGCGTTTCAAAAAATTCTTAATTTTGTCCCACGACTAACTTCAATCTTCTCATTTAGATACATGTTACTATATAAAATGTTATGTATGCATGTTCGGGTCTCACATTTAAACTTCAATTTTTCTCCGTAGAAAGGAAACTCTCTCTCTCATGGCGAGGAAGAGCAAGGGTCGCCAAAAGATTGAGATGATTCGAATGTCAAAAGAAAGCAACCTACTTGTCATCATTCTCAAAGAATCATTCGGGTCTCTTGCAATTGAGCTTTTGCACCCTCTGTGGTGAAAAAATTGCCTTCATCGTCTTCTCTTTTGGTAACCCTTATGTTCAATCCATCATTGATTGGTTTTTGACACGAAACCCACCCCGAGTTTAGGCACTCTGCAACTCATGGTGATTAACGAGTTGGAATGAGAGAAGAAGCAAGGCAAAGAGCTCGACAAATTGAGGAAGTAAAGCCAAGAGAGGTGGTGGTGGGAGGGTCCTATTGCTAAGCTTGGGGTACAAGAACTTCAGCAGTTGAAGGTGGCGATGGTGGAGCTGAAAAAGAACGTTGCCAAGCAGGCGCACATTCATGGCTTCTGCTCTATTTTAAAAAAGAAGGGCGTGGATGCCCATAACGTAGGAGATCTGTGAAGGGCTACAATGGGGTTGGTGTTGGTTGTTCCATTATTATTTTCAATTGAGTATGTCATACTGAATTTAGAATAGACGACAATCGTTATACGACTGATGAGACTTACTCTAAATTTTGCTTAAAGTAAAAAATATGTAACCATCTGAATAAACTCAAGTTAAAAGTTTGTAATATTGATAGGGCTAATAATCGAGCCGAATTATTCGGTTTCAGCTCGGATTTGACTAGTATAAATGATTTGAGTTCGAACAATTTTTTAATGCTCAATTCAAGCTCACAAAACTTTACTCTTTTATATGTAAAATAATCGAACTACTCGAATTCGACTCATTTTGAATATATAATTTTTCAAATAATTAAAAATGCCTTTATTTGTTACAGAGGGCTTACGAATTTTGGATGATATATGGCTTAAATTGCATAAAGGAAATGTTGTGTATCTTTTCTGTCACTATCAACCTTCCTATTTTTTCCCATCCCAATCTTGCAATTTCTCATTACCAATAGTGTCGATTACATTCCCTATATAATTCTAAATTTCCAAAAATTTAAAGACCCATCATGATTGCCAAATCTTTACTAAATTGGTAAAATGTGGGATTCAATCCTATATGTGCATTATAGTCACTACAACTCACTACTTTGGAAGCCCTCGAATCTTAAACTTATCCACATGAAATAGTTTGTATCTATCCATTGGCAAATTAAGGTTGTAAAAGAAAATAGGTTTTTGTTTTTTTGAGGGCTTAATGAGCCTCAAGTTTTGATGGACAAATTTATTTTCTTTTGTCTCGGGACTCAATTTTGTATCAATCATGTCATATAAGATTCATGTCGTATATGAATCGTGTATAACTAGTTTTAAATTATCTGCCCCTTAAACACCCTCTAACTCCTCATTGCAGGTGGCCATATAGAACCATGCTCGAATTGGTTTGACTATCGTTTTAAGTTTAAGGATTTATTGATATAAACCATAAAATGTGAAATTATTAGTTGACTTTTGACTTGCACAAGTAAAGCAGCTTTTTTATAATGCCAACTAATAGAAAATTAATTTCATAATAACCAAACATTAAGAGGACAAAGATTTTTTAACTCCCAAATCAATGAATAATTGCCCACAAAAATAGAAAATTCTAATTAAAACCCCAAAACACAATTACTTTTGGCCAACTTTCACCATTAATCTCCAACCCCTTTAAATACCCCATGTTTCTCCTCTAAACTTCTTTGTCCAAAACCTTCATTCTCAAACATCTTTGTCCTAAAGCTTCATTCTCAAACATCTTGCAGTGTCTTCCCTTGTAGGAAGTACTCTCTTATAAGTCTTAAGACATGGCAAAGAAGCCAAGCATGGGACGCCAAAAGATCAAAATTGCAAAGATAGAGATCAAAAATCACTTACAAGTCACCTTCTCGAAACGCCGGTCAGGGCTTTTCAAGAAGGCAAGTGAGCTTTGTACCCTTTGTGGTGTTGAGATTGCAATAATAGTCTTCTCTCCTGCCGGAAAAGTCTTCTCTTTCGGCCACCCCGGTGTCGAGTCTATCGTCGATAGGTTCATGATCACTCGGAATCCTCCTCTCACACCCTCCCAGACCCTCCATCTTGTTGAGGCTCATCGGAATGCTAGTGTCCGGGAACTAAACTTGCAACTCACACAAGTTCTTAATGAACTTGAAGCTGAGAAAACCCGAGGCGACGTACTTGACAATATGAGAAAAGCTAGCAGAAGCCAACACTGGTGGGAAGCCCCCATAGATGAGCTTGGTTTGAATGAGGTTGAACAACTGAGAGACTCTATGGAGGAGCTGAAGAAGATTGTAACCAGTCAAACTCGTAAGCTTATGGCTGAGGCAGCTAATACACCGCCATTTTTTGATCAATTCGAGTGCAAACCAGGTCAGGTCCATGTTGCTTCGACAGCTTCTCAGGATCATAGTTTTGGATATGGCCATGGATTTTTCTGAAGCTTTTTTTTTGGCCCAGTTTGATTGCAGTAAAAAGCTAGCACCTCACTAGCTTTTATTTTTTGGATTTTTCGCACTTTCTACCCAGAAAAATTTAAGATTCTTATTTAGTACTCTCAGATCAAATTAAATTTTTCACATTGCATCCTCAATATATCAAAAATATTGCAATGTAGTCTTTCTATTAGCTTCGGTTATTTTTTTTCATCAAAAATCAACTCATTGACACTAACGGAAAAACAAACAGAAAACTAACAGAAGGGTCACATTGTAGCACTTTTGATACATTGAGAGTGTATTATAAAAAATTTAATCTTTAAAGGTGAAAAGTGAGAATTTTAAAATCTTTTAAGGTGCAAAGTATAATTTGTCTTTTAATTTTTTTTGGTCAAACACTATTATAAAGAGCGGGATGTCAAGATTAAACAAGTGAGGTGGTGATCATTAGACGAACTGCTAATCTCAACCTTCAATTTATTAGTCTGGTTTTCAGTTATATTTGTATTTGGCATAATGATGAATTTTTACCTGAGGTTTCATTGCAGTGCATTAGTGGACACATTTATGTTTTCTATCAGTTACAACTAAGCTACTGTTTGGATGATGTTTTCTACCTAGAGGTAGCACTTTCTGTATTGTGGATAACTTGGGCCCTGACAAATCGAATTTTTATAAATCTGATTCTCTGAAATTGAATTTCTCATACCTCCTCAATTACTTGAATCAGTTGCAACTCTTTAAAATCCACACATCTTACATAATTTAGATGAAAAATATCTAAATGTGTAGAAAATATATGTTTATAATGTCCAAAATTGTCCCTGTTCAAAGAAAAAAAAAGGGTCCAAAATTGAAACAAGCAACTGCACCAGAAAGCTCAGCCCCTCTTCGCTAGCCAGAACGGAATAGACATATGAGTGATCAATTATTACAAGAGCTCGACCGACAATGATTTCGTTTCTTCTTCACCTCCCGATTCTTCTGCTATTGCTCCATCTCCTCAAGAATCAAAAAACTAAGGCATACTCAACACCAAGGCAAGGGGATTTGAACCCACTTTTGGAAAAAAGAAGTATAAAACTAATACCCTAAACCCTAGCATCCATTGGAAGTGTAATGTAACAAAGGTGAGAGTTGAGGAAACAATATGAAACAGAGAACCATATTTGCAGGTGCAATGTCATAAACATGATACTCAAGTGGGTAATGTGAGACAGAGGTATAGTTGTGCGGGGCAAAGTATAATTCGCCCTACTAATAAAATAAAGTAAAAATACTGACGTTAAAAAAAGCAAGAAACAGATTATACAGAAAACCTTTAATAATATTAACTTGCCTACATTTTGCCTGCAAAGTTGAAACATGTACTATAAAGAGTTCACACCATTGATAACCAAGAAAATAGAAAACAAACCCAAGAACCGAGCAATTGTCTTTTCTGTAGTATTATTCTGCGGCTGCAGCATCTTCCATCTTGCTTCCTTCACTTCTTATCTCTGGCAGTGTTTCCAGATCTGTTCGAACCAGTGTCTTCTCCAAGGGTAATGAAGAATCAGAGGAATCAATGGGGTCATTTTGAACTTCTGCATTCTCAGTTTGTGAGGAGCCCGAATTTTCATCTGTTTTATTCATTTTAATACCCGTGTCTGACTTCTCATCGTGGGTTGCGTCAGTAAGTTCCTCTGTTCCTGAAAACCCAGAGCTGTGCTCTCCTGCCGCTGATGTATTAGGCCTTACCACGTTTTCTGATACAACAGGCACTGGTTTAGTGAAGGAATTTGAGGACTCCCTCGGTTTTGCCTCTGCAGCCTCAGGTTTTGAGAAAATTGTTGCCTTAGAATCAGATTCATGATTATCAGTAGTAATGGTGTTGGCCTGTTCCAGAGCAATGGTGCGCAAGTTGGAACCTTTCCCATATGTTGTACCCCCTACAGTCAAATTCTGAACTTCAGTAAAATCTGATGTGGTCTTTGTTCCATTCTGTAAGGTCAAGCCAAGAGTTTCTGTACTCGCTTCTGTTGAGCTATTGCTTAGTTGCGATTGATCATTGGCCTCTGTTTTTTGTTGACTATTCAACAATGAGACATCTTCAGGTTTTGGAGACACAACCCCAGAACTTTTTTCTTCATCAGCTGTTCTATTTAAAGGACTGCCATTTTCAGCAATTTCACTGTCTCCCATCTTTAAGCTGGTTTTGATTTGGCCAACATCGACTTCCTCAGTGTTGTTGACTTTATTTTCCTGTTCCAATGTATTCATTTCACTGTGCTCATCTGAGTGTTCCGAGCTTACGGTCCCATTTTCAGTCCTAACAATTTGGGTATCATGGGCCACTGCACTAGAAGCATCATCTGCCTTGTAATGCTCCTCTCGTGCTTCATGCGTATTCCCAGCTCCTTCACGATCATGGTCCTCCAAAGAACTATCATCCTCCATTTGGCCATCTTTATCATCATCATCTTTCTCTTCACTTTCTTTCCCATCACCCTCTTTTCTGTCCTCCTCGTCATCTATGAAATCCTCCTCACGATCAATCTCTGCATTAGATTTCTCTTGATCTTCTTCATCAATTTCATCTTCTCCACCCCCTCTCTCTGCATCCTCTTTCTCTTCTGTTCTGTTGCCTTCTTCTTGCTCATCTTCTTCAGACTTGTTCTCTTCTTCCTCTCCAGTAGCCTCTTCTTCTTCTGCTGCTTCTTCATGTTTTTCATTACTTGTTTCTGTTTCCTCCACCCGGGGGTAGAGATCTTTCCTTCCAAATCTTAGGATTTCATTGCCACTTCCTGCGTTTAGTAAGTCCGTTGCATCTTTTTTATCGAATTCTTTTCTTTTATCATGGGAGTGTTTGACTTGGTAAATCAACCAGAAGCAAACAGCAAGCAATAAACAAATTTGCAGAACATGTTTGCCCTTGATTCCTTTCGATCTCGGGTTTCTACTAGGCGATTGCCTGAGCATGATGATTTTTGCAAAAGGTTCCACTTCTGTCTTCTATTACCAGAAGTTATAAAACCTGCCTCGAAACCACGACATCCATCAAAACTCAATAAGAGTTACAGGCTCAAACGAATCAAATCGTAAGTCTAAAACAAAGCAAACATGCTTTTATGTTTCTCTTTCATTAAGTTAATTGCACCTCTGTGATATAGTACCTGTTTAAGCCATTAAATCAAACGAGCAGCACAATCAAACACCAAATTTGAAACAAGCCCATTATTGTCCAAGAACTTAAAAGAATTTCTCTGTCACACCCAAACTTGAATCCAAATTTTTCCCAAGGAAAGAAACTGGAACAAAGATTGAAAATAAGTGAATCTTAAAATTTCAACCAATAAATACTTTATTATATAGGTTCGTCATCAAGTTGAATGTTTAAAAAACCTACTGCTCAATTTACACAAAACTTGAATTCAATCTACATTCAACCAGAAGTCTGAAGCTAAAAACTCAGGCCTAAAAGTGTAAACTACAATTGTTTGAGAACCTGACCAATTCCTAATGAGTGAAACTAATAAAACAATTAGCACCAAAATTACTATGATGCTTTAGTTGGTCTGACTCTGTGGAGTGTGGACAAACGGTTAACATGGTGTATTCCAGATTTCCACTCTTCCTTAGCAACCAAGGACAACAAGTCAAAATAGTTAAGCTTCAAGCATTTTAGAGAAGTAAAATAAAATGAAGGAGCAGTAAACACTTGCTCCCTTAACTAATGCAAACCCAACATTGATCAAACATTTTTCGACAAACCCCCACCGCAAACAAAAGAATACATTGGGGAAGAAAATAAATCCAGGCTCAACAACTTTAAAGTTGGGGGTTCAAATATTGGAGCATCAACTTTATATACATTAATACCAATGCCAAAGGTTAGGTCTCTAACTGATCTATTCCTCCCCCATAAATGAGACTAAACTAGGCTGTACTATTAGACGTTAAATTTGAAAAGATGGCAAGTGTTCATCCCCAGCCAAGTTTGGGACTCAGCCTATCCAAAATGGATCTAAGATTTCCACCAATTACCTCTCCCAACGTTTGCTATAGGCGAGAGTCTCGTGCCCCATGTTTTGCTTTTCTATGGAGAGGAAAAGTTCCAAATAGAGGAAAGTTCCTAGAGAAATGAATAGAATCCACTCTAATTCTTTCACCAAAAGTAGATAGTTGAGTGAATGATTGTGAGTAAGAAGCAGCGAAGCAGCAGAACAAGAGATGAAATCACTCTAGACCAAAGCAGAGATTTTTTCAAACTGATCGAACCTCCAGCACAACTTAGTCACAATCATAGTCCACCAACAAATCACAAATTCAAACCTTCCCCAATAAAAGACTCCATCTTTCCCCAATTTTTTTTTTAAAAAAAAAGCCATCATAAAAAACTTGCAAGAAACTTCAAAAGCAAAAGTTTATGAATCCAGGAAAACCCAAATGATAAACATTAAAACCCACAAACAAACAAACCCTAGAATCCCTCAAGCATTTATGCCCACTTAGTAAAATCCAAACTTTGACCCCCCCTCCCCCAAAAAAAAAAGGAAAAGAAAAAAAAAACCCAAAAGAAACAAAAACCAAATTCAAATCTTTACCAAGTAGCAACCCAATACCCATCTCCAATTACAGTTGATTAACATAAATAAATCAATTTACAAACTCATATACTCCATCACATCAGTAAATCGTCACATATTTCATCATTTCTCTAATCATAAATCACAGAAACAAATTAGTAAGCATATATAAGTGTGAAGAAGAGTAGTGACTATTAATTACAGAATAAAAAATTGAAGACGCTAAAAGAGAAAGATAATAAGGAAAGAGCATACCTTGAGAAACTGAAATGAGTAATAGCCACAAAAAAATCTGAAAGCTAAAGACGAAGTAGAAGAGTCTTTTTGGGTTTCAACCTCTAATACTCGGAAATCTTAGTGCATCCATCTACCGTATAGTTTGAGATATCTTGAGTGGTACAGTGACCCTGTGCCTGTGGGACTGCTTTGAGTTTATTTGACATCTCTCTCTCTCTCTCTCTATTGTGGATCTGAAGAGGACTGGCGAGTTGCGATTTTACTGTACACGGTACTTGAACATCGATTAAAGGGCTGGGTTGGTCGAGTGTGTTAATGAGTTGCACTCCTGAGTCCTGACTTGTGGATTGTGATCCTCCTTTATTTTTTGGAAGAATTATACTCCGGCCCTTGAAATTTATCACTTAATTCTTTAGATTCCTTAACATTTGAATTATTACACACAAACCCTCTAAAGTTTGTCCTTCCATAACATTTAGACCTCTGTATATTTGTTAGTAAATTACACGCAGACCCCTTGAAGTTTGTAGGCGTGTAATATTTAGACCCCTCAAATTTAAAATGTTATACTTAGACAAAAAATAATCCAATTAAAGAGAAAATATCAAGTATTTTAAATTTATAATTAAAATTCATGTATGACATTTATTGAAATAAAATCAAAAATAAAAATCTATTTTTTTCTTAAAAAATCATAATTAGTATACAATTATATTATCAATTAGAATTTAATTTGGTCGTTTAAACGACCAAATTAAACTACCAAATTACCCTAATTAAAACTAGAAGATATTGTGTCTATTACGGCTTGATCATTTATTTGATTTTTTTAGTTTTATTCCAATAGTTGGTATAATTGTATACTAATTATGATTTTTTAAGAAAAAATTAGATTTTTATTTTTGATTTTATTTCAATAAATGATATAATAAAACATAAATTTTGGTTGTAAAATTATATTTTATTCTAAATGACATAGACCCCTTATTTAATTTTTTAGTTTTATTCCAATAGATAGTATTATTGTATACTAGTTACGATTTTTTAAGAAAAAAATTATTTTTTTATTTTTTATTTTATTTCAATAAATGATACAACTGAACATGAATTTTTGTTGTAAAATTTAAAATATTTGATATTCTATATTTAATTGAAGTATTTTTGGTCTAACTATAATATTTTAAACTTAAGGGATCTAAGTATTATATGTCTACATACTTTAGGGGGGTTAGATATAATTTATTAACGGATATATTCTAAGGGGTCTGTGTGTAATATTTTAAGTGATTAAGTGACAAACTTTAGGAGTCTAAGTGTAATTGTCCCTTATTTTTTTTAATTGCAATTTCTGATGTCTTAGTCAGTTTACGCACATTTTGACTAATTTTTTCTCAAGTTTAGTAAAAAATAAGTCATCCACACTGAAACTAGAGAATTTATGAGATATTTATCTCTCATAATCTGTCCCAAAAGAAGCTATCAAGTTTTAAATTCAGAATGACTGAAACTAGAGAATTTATGAGATATTTATCTCTCATAATCTGTCCCAAAGGAAGGTATCAAGTTTTAAATTCAAGATGACTGTGTTTACAGGTATTTTATGGACCCATTCTTCTATTTTGATACAAAAAAAATTGTTAAATTTATTTTATTTTTTTATTTAAAAATCCACATTTGTTTTTGAGCAACATAAAAATGTTTCTATTTTTTTTCTAAATAACGGCGCCAGAGTGTTTCCTCCTGAAGGATAAAAATTCAATGTATCGTTGATACCATGTGATCATTATTATTGACGAGTCCAAATTTAACTGGGTTAGGTTCAATAAATCAAGTAAGCCCAAGTCAGCTAAAAGGCAGCCCAAGTCCGATTCATCAATCCTGCCCAGTCCAAGATCCAAGGAGCCCGATAATATAAGAGCACGTGGGAGAGAGATTATCGGGATACACATTCACAAAGATCAATCCTATCTTAATTGTACTTATCTTTTGTAACTACCTTCCTCGAAGAAGTAGTACCCGCACACTCACGTCACTGTCTCACCATACCTATAAATTGTAAGCTTTCTCCACATGGAGAGGCATCCAAATACATCTCACCACACCACTCTATACATAACTTCTATCTCCTAGCTATTGTGCCTCTCCAAGAGCTTTCTCTTTCTTACTCTATTCATCAATAAAGAGTCATCGGCCACTGTAGCCGTTTTCGAGAGTGGAGTAGGTTACCCGAACCGAACCACTATATATCTGTGTGTTGACTCGATATTTCCTGTATTGTCATTGATTGCTCTATTTATTGTTCATTAATTACACCTTATCACACACTCAACTGTTGATCTTGTACGAGACAATTTTGTACATCATCAATTATTATAAATTTCATTCCTTTACATGGAATAATTATTATATTATATATGATAAATAAAGAAATTTAAGCACTAGTTATAATGGGGGCAAGCGATGATAGTGATGGTGGACGGCAGTGGTCGTGGTGGGAGATGGTAATAATTGTGATGGATGATGACAACTGATTGTAATGGTGACAGCTATAGGTGACAATTGTGATGGTGATTGGGGGACAGTGGGTGTGATGGTGGGATAGTGGCAATGGTGGTAAAGTGGCGGCAATGTTGGTGGTGGTGGGACACTAATGGGGTGGTGGTGGTGGGGTTAACATAGTGGAGGTGGTGGGGGCGGTGATGGTGGTTGTTGTGGAAGAGGTGATGGTAGAGTGACAATAGTGATGACAGTGATGGTGGTAGTGTGGTGATGAGTATGGTAGGGTGGCGACAGTGGTGGTGGTGGGGTGATTTTTAAACATTTTTTTAAAGTATTTATGAGAAGTTATAAATATTAAAAACACTTCTAAAAAGTCACCCTAAACACAATCTTAGGGCCTTATTTTCCATATTAAATTTGGATTGTTAATATTAGCTGTCAGATTAACTTTAAAGTAAAATTTAAAGAGATTTCAACCGCGAATAGCAAAAGTCATTTTGTTTATCTTTTGATATTTTAATTATATTGTACTTTATTATATAATAAGTTAAAAAATTGTGTGAGATTCACTTGTTTAATTATTATTTTTATAATATATGATGCGACTATATAATAATGATGACACGATATTCATTACATTGAATATTTTCTCCCTGTGGACCTCTGTTATCATTTGAATAATTTAGGTGTTAAAAAATGGTAAAAGTTATTGACTCCCTACTATTTGTACAAATAATAGGAACATTTCATAATATTTCAGTAATAACATATATAGAGAGCTCATTAAGTCAATCAAATCCTATTTGCTATCTTAAGGTAATAATCAAATTCATGTTAAAACTATTAATTTTACCCATTATTAGATAATTGGCAAAATTAAAGTATCTCCAAATTTAGTTTTAATTGCACCGGAGGCCCCAAAGTATGGTGTTTGTCTCATTTTTATTTCCAATATTTTAGTTGCATCGTTTTAATCTCTAAAATATTGAATATATTTCTATGTGATCTCCTAAGCAGACAACATCAAAATTACTAACGATTTTTTATCATAAACTTATCACGTGATACCTAAATATGAGTAAAAAATAATTTTGGTAGCTCTTGACCAAATTTTGGGTAATTTTGACAAAAAATGTGTAATATGGATAGATCTTAACCAAAATTTAGATAACTCATGATAAAAAATGTGTAATTTAGGTAGCTATTGGACCAAAATTTAAATAAAAATTTGATAAAGAGTTATTCAAATTATTTTTTTATCCATATTTAGGTATTACATGACAAGTTATAATAAAAAATCGATAGTAATTTGAATGTTGTCTTCTTGAAGGACCACACAAAAATATATTCAATATTTTAAGGACCAAAATAATGCAATTAAAATATTGGGAACCAATATAAAATAAATCCAATACTTTGGGGACCTCAATTACAATTAAACCCCAAATTTATTAGAATACGGATGAGCATAGGCTCCAAAAAAGGCACTGGACCGTGGGTCGGTCACTTAATCCTACATATCAGGCAAATGCAGGCCCAACTCATCACATGGCAGGCCACAGACAGCCCAAAGATCCATTGATTGGCTTATTTTGAGCTCGCAAGGTCCAGTTACCTGCCCTGACTAATGACCATGGTAAAGCCCAATTGGCATGATAGAATTCAAAAAATAATTAAAAATAATAAATTTTATACCAAAATAAAAAACATATTGAAAAAATTAGGTAATTTGCAAAAGACCCATTAGAATTGATCCAATAAACATATTGTAGGTCGTGTTTTTTTTTTTTAAAAAAAAAAAAGACTCGTCAATCTAGTATTATTGATCAATCAACAACCTAGTGGTTAGAACTGTTGGCCTGCTCTGACCACTGTTGGCAGGCCAGGCGCCCGCTTGGTCTGGCCCGAGAAAATGGGCTAGATAGAGAATCTCAATCCCTCGAATTGTTATGTGTTGTATAGCGAAACCTAGTCCTTCATTCAATCTCCCTTCATTTTTGCCTTGTAAAAGCTTCACCAAGGTTTACCACATACCTTTTTGCATAAATTGTCATTACATCAGTGTCATTATGAACAAAACCTAGCAGCCTTGCAATGGTCCTGAAATATTGAGGATTAAAATTTTAAATTATCCAATTAATTGATTCGTGTTCGTTTGCGAGTCGTAGCTAGGGGTGCAAATGAACCCAACCGAGCCAAGGATGGGCGGTTTGGGCTTTGATTCGTTCATTCGCGGAGTGTACTTGGGCTCAAGATGAACTTTACGAATTTTGTGTAGAATTTGATCATTATTTTTTGTTCAAGTACTTGACTTGGCATATCTAATTAAACTACTCGTGCTCAAGCTTGTGTTACAACTTAAACTCGAGTTTGGGCTCGTGTTCAAGCTCAAACAATGCTCTTCTATAAATGTATGGAATATACACATAGTCTTCTATATATCTACGTATATGATTATCGCAATCATATTAGTTTAGAGGCCTTCCCTAGCTATTTTTTTTACAGAATTTTGATTTTGTTAAACCAAAAAAAGAAAAAAAGAAAAAAGACATTCTCCAAATACAATTTTCAACATGCTATAGTAATTACTCATCCAACTTATCACACACCATCTATAACTTTCCACTGTCTATCCATTCATCTAACTTCTCAAACCATCTATAACTTTCATATATTCTCTTTCAACTTCTAATTTCTCCAAAATATTAAAAGTGACAGAATTGATAAAACATGATTAAAATATAAATCCCGTGCTCGCACAGGCCGCTCACTAGTAATATGTTGCGGACTTAATGTATTATAGTCATTGAATTGATAACGGGTCCTAACTAATAGTAGAGCCCACTATCAACAAATAGCATTGCTTAATTTTTATAAGGCCTTGATCTGTGTTTTGCATTTGATTATCTTCAGTAGATAATGATTTGTAGTTGGATTGAAGCCAAAGTTAGCTCCTTTTGCTTTGTTCTTTACCTTGTATAAGATAAAGAATCCAAGACTAATGATGTTCAATGTTCTATTTAACAAGTATTAGGACAACTCAATTGCTCATATGGATCAGCTTGCTCATGAAGATAGATAACTGTCATAATCATTAAGTACTCAATGTATAATATTATTAAAGGTGCTCAGAGCAGATGTTTACTAAACAAGGAGATTAAAATCATCAATTAAATGATGTGATGTTATCATAATGAGATCAACAATATAATTATGATAATGCTACATCATTTGGTCCTTGTTTTCAGTATCTTTTATTGACCAGTCTAACATTACTCTTAAAAGACAGTTGTTTTTACTTATATATAGTTGAGGATTAATGAGAAGGCAAATTATACTTTGAACTATGATCCAGATCTCAGTTTGCCCCCTCGTTTATTAAGTTTTTCATATTATCGAACAAGTACTTGAACTGATTTGACATTACTCCAAAACCAAACATCCTTAGTGTTTTGGATGAAAAATATTCAACATGTAGTGAATTACATGTTTCCAACATCTATAATTGGATAAGTGTGAAACGAATAATATTTAAAGTTGTAATGTGAGAATTGTAATTGATGGGCCAAGCCCAAGAGCCCAACTCATGTTATGAGCCCAGTCTAAATTAATAGACTAACTCCAAGAGATCCAACAAGTTCAGCTCAAAGTGGTCCATGACCAGTTAAGCTCATCAGGTTCGAAGAGCTACATCAGCAAGAGAGCATGCAAAGTCATCTGAGAGCCTCATCCACGCCGCCTTGGAAAGAGTCAACCCCCATGTCATCATTTGACCGAATCTTATGGAGAGTACCGTAACTACCTCATCGGTTGAGAAGAGGGCGCCAGCTCCATTTAGTTACTAATAACTTGCTCAAATCTGTTTTGAGGCGACTATAAATTGTAAGCCCCGCCAACACTTGGGGGGCAGATCACATTTAGTCGAGCACATCTCTGTAATTCTCATAGCTTGTAACTCTCTGCTCTTCCTAAACTCCTTGAAGTAATAAAACATCCCGACGATCCTAGCCATTCAAAGTGGACGTCGGTCACGATTGACTGAACCACTATAAATCCTTGTCTTACGTGTGTCTTTATATCTCTCTACTTTACTACTGTATTTATTACATCTGACAGGTGATGTATAAACCTAATTTGTGCATCATCAGTAATATTTGAGAAGGCAATATGAACCTAATGCTTGTAGTTCGTAGTGCAATTTAAAAACATAATAGTTCGGGGAACAATGGGAGACAGAGGAAGTTAAAACGATCTATAACGGTTCACTTTACTGGGTTCAAAACAGAGGAAAAGAATAATAGAAGGATGTGTTGAAGGAGTATGGAGAAAGAAGCATAAAAGATCAAGTTATGCTGAAAAGAATGTCCAAGAGAAAGGGAATCCCCTGTCAGTGTATTGCTTTCCTGTACTTTCTGCGAATGAGATGTACAAAAAGGCCTCTTGTAGATAAAGCCTATGGGCTAAGAGTATGGCCAAAGCTTGGAATGTATAATGCTTCTTCATTCGAGAAACTTGAAAACAATATACAACCATTGCAATTCCACACACTAAAACTACAAATGTGTGTGTTGGACAAGAGACAGGAACTAAGGTACCATTGGATGACACATTTTCTAACACTTTTTGCATTTATAAGTACTTTTCGAAGTCGTAAAATTACGTACACCAGTTTTATGTACACCAACTCCAAGGTAGTTTAAGTGGTAACATGAGTGACAGTAAATTCAGATGTCCTGAGTTTGAATTTTGGCAACTCTTGGGGTCAGGTCATGAGAGATTTATCCCACATAAATACCCTAGTCTCGGCGTGGATACTTGCCTTTCACTGGACTGAAGAGGAGATTAGTTGAGCTACGCGTAAGCTGATCCGGACACCCCTGGCTGTTAAACCAAAAAAAATAAAAAACTACGAGCACCAAATGATGAGACATAATCTTATTCAGTGAAGCGGGACCTCGCATTCCAATAATCCACATTGATTTGGTGAATAATTTGGTGTGCATTGCTCTTTTCCAAATACAAAACGTTTGTCTCGTATTTACGGATGGAATGTGCTTTTGTTTTTTTGACGAAAACTATTTTTTAACTTAAAAATGTTATCAAACAATGCACAAATTTATTATCCAAGATGGAGTTACTTAGCAATGTTTACTTCTAATCACATCCAAGTGGGACCCTTATAAACCCATGAAAACTAAAGCCCCATACAAGATTCTAACAGACTCATATTCGTTTGCTTCCTTTGAAAGATATTCTTTCTTAACAAAACTTTCATTAGGTCTCTGCACATTATGACCATCATACCATGCAATATCTATATATAGCTTTCACAGCCTATTCTTATTATCTTCCACAGCAAACTTCAGAGGGAACCATGAACAACTTTCTGAGACTTTTCTTCTTGATTGGGATATTTCATTTGAATTTGATTCAGATTTCATTAGCCTCTGTTATTTCAACAGGAGACTTCACCAAGGATTTCTTTGTAACATGGTCTCCTAGCCATGTGAACACTTCTGATGATGGCCTTGCAAGAAGCTTGATACTTGACAAAGAATCAGGTAGCCTCGAGAATCAAAATTTCGTTTCAGTGCATTTTTTCAGTAGCTTTGAAATTGAGATGTTTGAAAAAATGTTTCTGTAATGTTTCGAAAACCAATTAGAACTAGAGAAGAAATTTGAAAATTTTATTTCAAAGATACATCTTGCGATAGAGAAATTTCTATATTTACTCACATATTCGATTTTCGATTATCATTGAAACTGACAATTTTGGTGGAAAGAAAACGAAGTTTTGATATTTGGGTAGTCTTAGAGGAGGATCACAATTTCGTTTCGGTGAATTTGAAAACATAAACGTTTTGATAATGTTTCGAAAATATTTCAGAAACAAGATGGAAACAACGAAAAAAATTTAAAATTTATTTCCGAAACATTAATTGGTCGAAACAAAAGAAATATTTCGAACAATAAGTTGAAACTCATCGAAATACCTCGAAACACACTGAAATACTTCAAAACATAGGAATTTTGATATTCAATCATTGATTTATTTCGGTTTCCACAAAAATAGAAAGGTTTCGACACTAAATGTAATTCCTTGGTTTCATAAAGATGCAAAAAACCTATGCCACAAAATTATTTTGACCTTAATTTTTTTTTTTTTTTTGGGCTCTTTGAACTTCTCTAGGTTCTGGAATTGCTTCTAATGACATGTTCTTGTTCGGAGAAGTTGATATGCAAATCAAACTGATACCGGGTTACTCTGCAGGCACAGTTGTGGCCTTCTATGTAAGCAATTGTTTCTCGTTTTACAGAATCTTTTTTCTTCATTATATGTAACCCTTCCCAGATCCCGTAATGACGAAAATCTCGTGCATTGAGTACGACTTTTTATATGCTTATCAAAAAATTACGGTTTGTCAATGCAGCTCACATCTGATCAGCCAAATCGTGATGAGATAGACTTTGAATTCCTTGGCACTGTGCCTGGCCAGCCATACATTCTTCAAACAAATGTTTTTGCTGATGGGTTTGGTGATAGAGAGGAGAGGATTACTTTGTGGTTTGATCCAACAGAGGACTTCCACACCTATTCTATACTATGGAACCTTCACCAAATTGTGTAAGCCATTTTGAACACATGCAATTACCCCATGTTACCCAATTATCAATGAAAAATCTACATATGCAACTGTCGGGGCGAGTTGAACGGGTTGAGAGATTAATTCGGGTTCAACCAAAATTATAAAATCGTTAACCCGAGTTCAACCCCAGCATGAATTCAACCCAAATCTTTCTACTTGAGGATTGCCCATTTAAAATTTTTGAACTTAGATTGAACCCGGGTTACAATTTGAGTTAAAACGGGGTTCAATTTGAATTTGATTCTTTGAATACATAAGTTGGGCTAAAATTTGGGTTCAATTCTAGTTGAATCCGAATTTGATTCTCGGGTTACACAACTCGCGCTAAAATTCAAGTTCAATTTAAATTGAATTGAGTTTTTTTGGTTTGAATTGGAATTCATTAATTTGGGTTGGGCTTCGAAAACCTGAAACCTCAATTCTATTACTACCCAATTTAAATGAAGTTATCATCTTATTGCCCAAACCCAACTAAAATCTCTACCCAAGTTCTGGAGTTTTCTGGTTGGGCTTTGGTTCGGATTAGTCGGCCTAAGTTGCACCTCTATGAGACATTTATTTCAGGACAACTTTAATAGAACAAAAAGTTCATTATTTGTATATTTATTATTTCTACATAAAATTCTATCTTCTTGCAGATTCATGGTGGATTGGGTTCCAATCAGGACATACAGAAACCATGCAGACAAGGGGGTGGCATATCCTAGGTGGCAACCAATGAGCCTCAAGATCAGCCTATGGGATGGTGACAGCTGGGCAACGAATGGTGGAAAGGACAAGATTGACTGGTCAAAGGGTCCTTTCATAGCCTCATTTAAAAACTACACGATTGATGCTTGTGTGTGGAAAGGAAATCCAAGGTTTTGTAGGTCAAAGAGCTCAACAAATTGGTGGAACAATGATAGATCAAGCTCTTTGACTTCGATGCAGAGAAGGTTGTTCAAATGGGTTAGAAAGCACCACCTCATATATGACTATTGCCAAGATAACAAGAGGTTTCACAATAACCTTCCAAAGGAGTGTTCTCTTCCCAAGTATTGAGGAATAGAAAAGATTTAAATTGATTATAGGTTTTACATTGTTGTCTCAGCAAAAAATATTTCTTTTCGTCGCGCTTGTAACTATGATTATTGATTTTGTATTGTTCCAATTATTGATGGTAGAAATGTGTATTTTACAACACACGTTGGACATTTTTATGTTCGAACAGAAGGGAACTTTGGTTTCGTAGAATCAATTTCAAGTAATTGGGGGACAATTTAAGAAACTCAGCTGTTGAGGGGACAAACTAAGATCGTGGCCATTGTTAAGGGGTCGAACAATCTTATCTAATTTTTATTAAATAAGAACCAAACCTAATAGGGGTTTTCCCCTAATTTATGTTTAGATATCCTAAAAATGTCAAAGAAATGAAAGGTTTTGATGAGAAGAGAGGTCTACAAATTGGTGGAACAAAGATAGATCAAGACCCCGAAAGATAGAAGTTGCTTTGCTTCTAAGCTCTTTTGTTTAAAGGGTGAGTTAAGGTTTTAAAGCTCTTTGGTCTAAGCTCTATTGTTTAAAGGGTGAGTTAAGGTTTTAAAGCTCTTTGGTCTGCATCCTTAGAAGCAAAGCAACTTCTATTTATCTTTTATATAAATTTTAGGGCAAATGACAGTTTGCACCCTGAAATATTCAAAAATTCTCAATTTGTACCTTCAAAGATCAATTATTTCAAATTACACCCTCAATTAAATTAATTGGTAGTGATGTGACCCCAATCATAACGTCCATTGCGATTTTCATCAAATTGATAGTGTGAGACGTACGTGAAAAGGGGAAGGGTCATAATTTAATAAAAGTCATCATGTGCATTTCATATGGCTGTCAATTTGACGAAAATTGCAATCCCAAACATAATGTTTATGTCGATTTTATTGGATTGACAAACATGTGAGACGCAAATGAAAATGGAAAGCGTCATAATCCGACAAAAGTTATCACGTGCATTTAATGTGGCTGATAATTTGATGAAAATCGTAATGAACATTATGGTTGGGGTCACATTGCTACTAATTAATTTAATTGAGGGTGTAATTTGAAATAATTGATGTTTGAGAGTGTAAATTGAAATATTTTTAATCTTTCGGGGGTGCAAACTACTATTTGCCGTAAATTTTAATCATATATAATTGGGTCCTTTTCGGGCTCCGTATTTAGGTTTATAAATTACACAAGCGCTAAAGGTTAGGTTTGCACCCAACTCTACCTTTTTTTTTTTTTTTTTGTACGAGGGCATAATTTTATTAAATATGAAATAAAAAAAATTATACCTAGTCAGGAGACGGAATAAGCCTTACCCCTCAAGTGCATAAAAACTAAAGAAAAGCTATAAAAGCATGTAAAACGTTACTTCAAGCTTGGATGGAGATGTATGAAATTTCTTCAAATTTTGGAGACGCAAGAGAGATCTTCCAAATCTTGCGAGAAATCATCACCTTTGAGCGCGATATTGTAGTTGGTTATTTAGTACTAGAAGTCTTCCTTGGATTGCAAAATCCTTACAACCCTACCTCCATCAATTCTCATCAATTGAAACTAATAGGGAAGGCTAACCGATCTAATAGACAATTCTTCATCATGTTTGTTCAATTTGTTACCTAAACCATCTTAATAGAAACAACATTTTTGTCTTCCCTTTAAATGTGGGTTAAACAGAGCTAGAGATAGAAGGATGAACTAAGATGAGGTGTTGGGTTTCCTGAAAGATTACAATTCGATCGCACGGCGACTCTTTACTCCCTCAAGACTTACTTCTTAGAACAACTTAGTGTACTTGACTCCTATCATTCCAGAGTTTGAGAAAGGTAAATTTACGCAATCTTACGGACATTCAGAAATGCTGTTTCTCCTACTCCAAAACATTATGCCCGCTTTAGTCAAAATAAAAAAACGTTATCACTACGCTAACATTCAATCCTCGAAATCCAATATTTTCTCTCTCATCTTCAATGTTTTGATATAGGTTTACGTTATGGGTTAAATTTAGTATGATACACTTGGTGGTTGTTGATTATGCATGAAGCAAGATGAGATCATTGATATCACAGCAACTGCCCATGCTCACACACATGTCCATGACATGACTAAAAATTTACACGTTCTTTTCTTACTATAGAGAGCAAAATGCTAGCCAAGTGATGCTCTCACCAACTCTAGCATTTTATCCTTGTCAATTTGGTAAATTCTACTTAAGGTAGGTAGGTAGGATACAATACAAGGAAGAGAAAATTACACTTTAATCTCTTAATTATGGCCTTTGTCTCACAATATCCCTTTAACTATTATGTTTCTCACATTTCCGACTATGGTTATTAATTTTTCATTGGTCCAATTTCCAGTTGTCTAGCACGAGTTGGACGAAAATATGTCATTTTACTTTCCAAATTGTGTTATCTAGCCGCTTTAGAATTTTTCGTGTAAAAAGGAATTTTTCCTTCCATTTGAACAATGCTTAGCTTAGGTCGATTAACCGAGCCCCGGTGAGATAGCTTTCTTAAGGATTGGTTGTCCTACAACTCACGCTTTCCATGCCATGTACTTCCTCCAATATTGGAACTAGGGCTGTCGTATATAGTCAAGCCTGGTCCTCAACAAGCGAAAGTGGAGGTTCTGTTAAGAATTCGAGATCTCGGGGTTGGGTTGAGAAAGTAGCAATAGTCAAAGTCAAAGTGGAAAGAATTCGAGTATTAGACGAACTTTCACATGCAGTTTCTTAACTTAAGAAAGATTGAGACTTTTAGAAAAGTTTTCAAGCGGTTGGGGGCAACAAGAAACTAAGTCAAGTAATTGGGGAAGACAATGAGAGAGACTCAATAGTGGAGGGTACAAGGTAATTCATAGTGAAATTTACCCTATAATCGATTGTTTTTATGAAGCCACAACAAGCAAATTAGGTTAGTTGATTAGACCCTAAAAACCTCTATGTCAAATCTCGTGGAAAATATGTCCAAAGGGACTAATATGAGGCCATTATTGCATCAAAAGAGCAATGCTTCACACAACTGTCAAAGCCTGAAATATAGCCATTTGGTCCAAAGTTGCCATCACCTTGCCTTTAATTTTAACAGAAACAATCTTCATTGTCTCATAGTATTGACTTTTAAGCAATACTTTAATGGGTAAGGCTACGGTATTCACGTGCCTCTATAGATCTCGGCCATCGATTTCAAATTGAATGATCTGTAACTATTAATTAAAAATAATAAGAATTATAAAACAAGAAAACTATAGACGTGATACATTTCTACTAGTCAAAAAGTGAAGATACAGTACTAAAAAATATTTTTCGATACCGTAATGGATAGGCTTCGGTGAAGAAGTGATCAGCAAAAAGCTCAATCTCATGAACTGGAAAATAGTTAATTACCCCAAAGGGAAAATCCCATTTTACCAGACTCACGAGAGAGAGAGAGAGAGAGAGAGAGAGAGAGAGAGAGAGAGAGAGAGAGAGGAAATATGCAGCTGACAGGAATGTTGACATGTAACAAAAAACCATCATCTTCTTTAGTGGTAATCTTCACGAGTATTGTTTTATTAAAAAAAGCAATGTTACAAAACTTAAATGAAACCCAAAAATTTATAACTCAAATGCATATCATCCCTTGGATGAGCGGATCCCATCAATTTTTTCAATGAGACCCACTCATCTCACACTCATTCTAGGGATGATATTCATTTGAGTTTTAATTTTTGGGTTTTATTTGAGTTATGTAGTATTTTCCTTTATTAAATTTATTTAATCCATAACCAATATTTTTTTTTTTTAACAATCATCTATGAGCGTGTTCATGGCACATATAAATTACGTATATTTAGATTTGTATCGGATAAATTCATGTTTGTGCTAGCCCATTTATGAATGAGTTTGTCTGGTCAACCTCGTTATGAAGCGAGTCTATTAAGGGCAAACTCATTTAGTAAATTGCTGTTGAGGACGGACTTTAAATCCTACAATGACAGTAGTCTCGTATATCGAGTTAACGGGAAAAATAATAAACTTGTTGATGGTTAAATAAATAGTAACATATTAAGAAAGGATTCTACCATAAATGTAATCCCATGATATATGTAATTTGCAACAGATATTAATGATGTGTTCCATCAAAGCTGACTCACAGAATTGAAGGGTGTGTGAGACTAAGGTTAGTGATTCAAAAGAATATTACTCCATCAAAACAATGTCAATATCAAATATCCTTAGTTAGAAACAATATCCATAACCTGCTACTGCTAAACACACACACACACACACACAGATATATATATATATATATATATACTACGCATTCATCTTCCATGTAAGCCCAAAGTGGGGTTAACTTTACCTATTTAGAGTTTATTATTGATAATAACATGGTATATTCAATATTCTCTCTCCCCATGGTTGTATATATATATGCATCATCTGCACTGGCCTTTTGTCATCCCAAGTGGCTAAATTCAACAAAAACAATGATAAAATATTTCAAATTTGATACCATGATCTGGGTTCTTACCCTGAGTTTGGTTTTAGCTGGGGTAGCTTCTGTTATTTCAACAGGAAACTTCAACAAGGATTTCCCTCGGATATGGTACCCAAGCCATGTATATACTTCTGCTGATGGCAGTTTGAGAAGCTTAAAGCTCGACCAAGAATCAGGTACTTCCACAAAGATTCATATGTATATATATATATATATTATACAAAGATTTTTTTTTGGTTCAACGGTCAGAGTGTCCGGATCAACTTAGGCGTATCTCGACTAATCTCTTACCCGATTTGGTAAAAAACAAGTCAATTTACACCGGAATTAGAGTATTCACGTGGAACAAAGATTTTTAAACCTATTTTATGTTTAATCCTCTAACCTTTGTGACTTGAAATTTGTCTAGGCTCAGGGTGTTGGACAAATGAACAGGTCCTTTTTGGGCAGATAGACATGCAGATTAAGCTGGTACCTGGGTACTCGGCAGGCACAGTGGTGACCTTCTATGTAAGCTACGGTAGTCCCTTTAGTTCAAATTACACTTTGACCCCATCAATTATGCCCCCTATCTTACATTGCCCTCAACAATCATATTTCTCATATTTTACATTCAAACCTTTTTTTTTTTTTATTCTTTTTCGAAAAAAATGGCTACTCCAATCAAAGATAAAGAACATTTGTATTTGTGGCAAGGTGAAAGCCAATTCAAATAGATTATGGGGTTAAAGTGAGAAATTCAATATATATATTTACGGATGTGAAGTCGAATTCATAGTTGGTGGTATCAAAGTATAATTTTCCCGACGTGTTTATAATCTTGCTCACATGTTTGTTAAAAACTCTGGATTGGTGGTGTTGCAGCTCATATCTTCGCAAACAAATCGTGATGAAATAGATCTTGAATTCCTTGGCAATGTCACTGGTCAGCCCTATGCTCTTCAAACAAATGTGTATACAGATGGGCATGCTGACAGAGAAGAGAGAGTTTATCTGTGGTTTGATCCAACAAAGGACTTTCATAACTATTCTGTACTGTGGAACATCCACCAAATTGTGTACGTAAAGCCTTTCTCAAAACATTTTGCTCTGGTTTTTTTTTTTTTAAATAATAGTGTTATTTGGATTTAATTGTGTACACCCAATATTTTCTCGCAAGTGAGGGAGGTTGGACAGGTTACGAGGTCAAATTGAGCTCAACTCAAGTAATAAAACGTTTGACCTGAGATCACCCAAATTTGAACTTAACCCGAATATTAATTGTATTTAAGATTTTGAACCCAAGTTGAACTATAGTCACACAACTCGGATTGGAATCGACTTTAATTCTTGGTTTACACAACACTCAAATTGAAATTTGGATTTTATTCTCGAATTACAACAATCTGGTTGAAATTCGGGTTGAATCCAAAAGCACTAATGTGGATGGGGTTCTTAAAACCTGAGTATTGCTTGAATTTAGATCTAGTTAAAAATTTGTAACCCAAGTACATAGTATTTGGGTTAGCTTCGGGTCGGGTTCAAATTGACCCGCTTCAAGTTACACTCCAAAGTCCTACCACAAGAAAATTATGGTTTAACAACAGTTTGGAGTATTATAGTGCTCATACTAATGGGTACCATGTATGATAAGTGCAGTCATTGGATGTTTATTCTTCCTGCAGATTCATGGTGGACTCTCTTCCCATTAGAACATACAGAAACCATGCTGACAAGGGAGTGGCATTTCCTATAAATCAACCAATGAGCCTTCATCTCACCCTATGGAACGGTGACAGCTGGGCGACGAGGGGTGGCCGGGACAAGATTGACTGGTCAAAGGGCCCCTTCATGGCTTCATTCAGGAACTACAAGATTGATGCCTGTGTTTGGAGAGGAAATACAGGGTCTTGTATCCAAAGTAGCTCTACAAATTGGTGGAACCAGAACACATTTAGTAGTCTAACTTTGAAACAGAGAAGTTCTTTCAATTGGGTGAGAAAAAACTACCTCATATATGACTATTGCCAAGATAATCAGAGGTTTCAGAACAAGCTTCCAAAGGAGTGCAATCTTCCTAAGTATTGATCATGGTGGAGAGAGAAAATGATTATTCTGTTTTTATTCTTTGATCTTAATATGAATTGATCTCATGGTGGTAGATCCAATACCAAATATAATGGTTATAGCTCTTTTGGGATGAAGAAATCTGTCTTGGACGTGAAGTTTAAACTCGGGCTCATACAACTTGCGCGGATTGGTTCAATAGTCGAATAAATGGCGAGCCGTAAACATGCACGTTTGATTAAAATCTAGAAGACAATTAGTTTATGGGAGATTGCGTGTTTTAGATTTTTACGTTGCAGCCATGAGTCCAAAAAACGCATGTGGTTGAAATGATACCCAAAAAAAAAAAAGTTGATTCAATACAATTGAATATTATAATATCAGTGTGGACCAAAACTAACGTAAACCATACAAATGGTTTAGAGTTCAGGTCCAAACCGCCTTTATTTTTATCACCATTTACCAAACCTTGTTGAAAACCGGATTTACCCGTTTTGAAACAACCCATAACCCGATTAAGTACTCGGCCCCTTCAATGTTGAGTAATAGTAAAAGAGAAAGTGTCCACTATAAAATTGTACCAAACAAATATTTTTGTATCAAAAAAAAATAGTGCCTAATAACGAATTGATTCAATACATGGAAAAATCCAAATTCTTGAAAATCTTCATAATTGTTTCAACAAGTTTTTACAAATAGTATTTCAAATTTCTTTCTCAACATATGCAGCCAAGTAATCATTCATCAATTGATTTCTCTACTTTTTACTATGTTCCTTGGTAAGAAGTATTTATCGAAAATAATTCATTATTCAATCTCAATAAATCAAAATAGTTTAGGAAGTCAAACATTTTTTAACATAAATACAAGTCTAGTAAATCAAACTTAGACATACAAACAAACCTAATTTCTCACAATCAAATTTCTCAAGCCCATCGAACCAAATGGTTTAATCCAAAAAATAGTTCATAACATGTAAATTCTAAATATAACAATCCCATTAAATTTAATAACTTGTAATTTTCTATATTAATTTAACATATAAAAATAGCACAACAAAAACAAATATATATTTGTGATCAAGGAGACCAAATCCGAAATTGTAGGAATGAAGTTCTTGAAATCACTGTGATATGTGAAAAGTAAAAGTAAAAAGACTTTTTGTTGTTGCTAAAGACTAAAGAACCCCACATGTTTGAGAAAATATATGACTAGTCTTGAGTTTAAAATATTTTCAATGGGGGCAACTTCGAATAGATGCTAAAATTTCAAACATTTCACCTTACTCCCCAAATATTTTTAAAATTCTAGTGGGGGCAACTTTTAACAGATTCTAACATTTCACCTTACTTCCCAAATGTTTTTAAAATTTCAGTGGGGGCAGCTGTCCCCACTGTAAATCCGCCTCTGACTTCATGATTCTATTATGAGAGTCTATCGGAGTTTGAACGCTCTCCTTTATCCCTACCTTTTTTTTCAATATCCCCAAAAAAAAAAAAAAAAACTTTACGTCTTACTCACATCACTATCGATTCATAATATAGTTGGATTCATCCCATGGATTGGATTGGTTATTCATAATGAGGTTACTGATAGAAGTTCTTGTATGAAGGTGGATCAATTCCATTCCATCACAGCTTTTTCAGTAGACATTTCTCTACTCTTTTTACTTCAATTAAGCTTATAATTGCTACTCAAATTAATAGCTTATTTGTCAAATATCCTCTTATAACATTAGCTGCTTAGGCAGTTAGTTAAGCACCTCTCTAATAAGGGCGCTGCCCAACATAGTTGCCTGGAGGATCATAGCTACAAATGACAAACCACCATCCATTGTTGCACTGAACCCTAGCACACCCGAGCCGAACCGAGTTGCGCCACACCACCTGCGTATAATGCAGACATTCCCCCCCAACGCAGGAGTTTGTGGTATAATTGTAGCAAGGCTTTTCTGCAACCCACAAGTTCACAGCAGCAGTGCCTGTGAAAACACCACTACCCTTTGCAAGGTTCTCGCCATAAGTCCCGTCCGAGTGCACGAGATTGCAATCACTGATCCTCTGATTGGCATAGTTTTGTGCATAGGCTGCAACAGTGTTGTTCCAAGTAATGTTCGCGACGCCCACCTGCAGTGACAGAACCAGAAATTTTAAAATTGAGAAATGTAATTAGAAAAAAACGAGTATGTATAATCAAAAATTTGAGGGGACCAGATAATTTTTTTGGAAATCAATGGGAAATTTTGGAGATGTAGGGGGGCCATCGCTCCCCTAGTTCATAATCTAGTTCCATCCCTACGCACCTGAGCACGAGCTGCATTATGAGCATCAAGGTAGTCTTGTGGTGAGTTTTGGGCATTGGAGGGACTAACAAGGGCTAAACTTATGAAATAAACAAGAGCTAAAGGAATTTTGTAACACCCCATATCACTTATGGAAAATGCAATGCAAATGATGAGATTCTTATTGTTTGATGAGTAAAAAATGCTTACATTCTAGGGTATTTATAGACCTATATATAGAATGTGAGTACACTGTACCTTGGAAATTAATAGCATGTGGCAGAAGTGCTAAACACTCTTCATTTTTCACTTTTAAGCAACCCTATAAAGCCATCAAAACATCCCCTTTGGACTTAAATACATCCCATCCCATTAGACTATACCATAGAGGTGGCTCAATTGAGTCGTAGCGTATTATTTTGAGTTGTATTGTTTCGCTTCGTGTGTATGTCAATATTCAAGTTAATGAAAAACTATTTTTTTTTTTTTTGATCAAGAATGAAAAACTATTTCAATAATAACAAGAAGAGCGTCTAAAACTAACTCGATTACTTTATTATGATTTTAATGGGTGGTATCATTTTTTAGGGTTCATATCTTGTTCATGTTGAAGGGTAAATTGGAACCAAGACTGCACAATGGAAATTCATTCTGACCAACTTGAATATTAGTGGCATGTGGCAGAAGGGCTATAAACACACCATTTTTTACCTTTAAGCAACCCTAAAGGCACCAAACCATCCCCTTTGGACTTAAAACCAATGACTTTCGTCTGCAGGCATGTTTAAAAGATAATGTAATAAAAAAAACTGGGCACTTGACTTAAGATAATTTGAATATTTACTTTTATAATAGAAGAAACTACGTAGTGCTTAAGTCAAGGAATCAGAAAATGCAAATAGAAAATCAAACAATCACTTTAACGTATCTAAGTCCTATTCGTTACACTTTTATACTATTTTACTCAATAGTAGATGATCAACCGTGTATGAGTGAGGAGTCCATATATAAATAGTGGGTCTCACTTGAGTATATGGTGGATGATCTATCATTAAGTGAAATTGTATAAAAAAGTAATAGAGAAAATCTCACGACTAACTCCCATAGAAAATGGTATAAATCATGGTGTTTGATAAAAAAAGAGTGGTTTAATGCACGAGGCTGTTGTCATTGCAGATAATGAGGAGGGTCGATATACTGATCAGTCTTACTCTCATATACAGAGATGTTGTGAGTTTCAATTTTAGAGTGAGTTTATATATCTTGAACGTTAACGTTAGAGATGATAATGTGTAAAGAAAGAAGGGTGAAAGAATGCGCGTTGGACTTTATGACCCAAATGTTTCTTTTTTCCCACCAAGGTGTGCCATATATGGAGCACTTTGTTTGCTTTTACATGTTGGTTATCTTCATCAAGTGTTCAATGGTTCACCACCATTTAAAGCAAAAATGTACTATAATGGTTCACCACCATTTAAAGCAAAAATGTACTATAGTGTAATGGATGGTAGAATAAACAGTGAAAGAGATAGGGCTTTTAAAGTGGTCACATTCAGTATACCCCAGATTAGGATGATATGATCATTTGGGATAATCTGATAACACTTTTTATTTCCTTTTTGTTTTGTCTAGATATGATTACAAGCTAAGAGGGGTGGATGATGAGGTATGTATACTTTGAAACTAGTCAATCTATTCTTATTATTCGGTCGATTGATCCATTTTTCACCCAATCCTATTTAAGTAGAAGTTTACGGTACCTAAAACATATTTTCTGTATTGTATTACCATGTATAAATTTTTAGATATTTTGTATAATTTTTGGGCTCATATATAACTTTTTAGAATTTTACGAAGATCGATCGTAAGTATCTTAAAAAATTATAATTTGATACTAAAAAATATTTACTTGAACCCTAAAAGCTAAAACATGACCCAAAAATTATAAATTTTGTAGAATCGATCCAAACTTCTGTTGTTGTAAACAAATCTTCAAAAACTTTTTACCTCAACCTAAAAACCTTGTAAACTTAACCATAATACAAATATCAAATTTCTTCTTTAATATTCCATGACTGTCGAAGTTAAGCGTCGTTTGTGAGTTAAAAAGTCAAGCGTAGACTTCACGTAACCCCAAAAACTCGAGTGTCAAAAAGTTGAAGGAAAGTTAACCTTAAGAGGTAGTTCAAGTGATAATAGTGTCGAACTATAAACTTAGATGTCTTGGGTTCGAATATTGACAATCCTTTGGGGCCAGACCGTGAGAGATTTATCTCTCATAAATTTCCTAGTCCTGGTGTGGATGACTTACCTTTAATCGGACCAGGGAGAACATTAGTCGAGGTGCAAGTAAACCGTCCAGACACCCTGACCGTTGAATCAAAAAAAAAAGTTGAAGAAAAAATATAAAACAAGAGCAACTAAATAATAATATACCTTATTACATTAGATCATTGAATTTATAAGGTCTTTTTGTAAAAAAAAAAAAAGAGAGTAGTCTTGCCATAAATATGAGATAATTTTCACCAAAATGTATGGAATACCATGTAGTCTCTCTCTCTCTAATAGTTGCTTTAAGGTAACAACAATAATACTTTGACCAAATTTATTGACTAAATTCATTATTGTAGTTCGATTAGGGGTGGTTTTTTTATAATAAGTGGGGTCCACTCTCAAATATACGACACCGATGAAATTAGTCAATAAATTTGGTATTACTGGTAAGTTACTAATAAGGGCGTTCCCCAATCCAGTTGCCTGGGGGATCGTAGTTGCAGGTCACAAACCACCAACCACTCTTGCACGGAACCCTAGCGCATCCGAGGCGAACCGAGTCACGCCAAACCACCTGAGTATAGTGCTCGCATTCTCCCCCAGTGCACGAGTTCGACTTGTAGTCATACTTAGGCTTCTCTTTAACCCACATGTTGACAGATTCGGCGCCGGTGATGGCATAACTGGCCTCGGCAATGTTTTCACCGTAGGGGCCATTGGAATGCAACAGATTGCAGTCACGAGTCCTCTGGTTGGCATAGTTTTGTGCGTAGGCAGCTACTTTGTCGTCCCATGTCATAGGACCAACACCCACTTGTGCTCGAGCAGCATTGTGAGCAATGAGGTAGTCTCTGGGTGAGTTTTGGGCTTGAGAGGAAGGAAATACTACTAATACCATGAGAGAAACAAGAGCTATTGAAATCTTACAAAACCCCATTTTGGTTTCTTAAACAAATATTCCTTGGACGTAACACCAACAATAACTTAGGTCAACAAACTAGGTCGGAACAACATTTCTGTTTTTTGAGATGAATAGGTCAATAGATATGACTTATGAGAAAAATTCTTAGGGTTATATAGGAGATACCAACACTTAAAGATGGAGAGTGATTTATTATATAATGGGAGAATTATATTTTGACCCTTTAATTATCTTATATTTTCCTATAAACTATCATATTTCTCACAATACGCCTCCATCTATATTAATAATTTCACATTGCCTCAATTATTAATGTCCTTTACAAACTTAACAAAAAATTGTTTCATTTTGCTCCCCACACTATGAGTTTTGTTTCACTTTGCTCCCGACACGTCGACAAGTTTTATCCAAAAGAAAACGGATGTTTACTTTGGGGACAATGTGAATCAATTGATGTAGTTGAGGGATAATACAAAGAATTCAATAGTTCAAGGGTCAAAGTGAAATTGAGTCCATAATTAAGAAGGTCAAAGCATAATCAATTCTTATATAATTGCCATAATTTCCTATTTTATACACCAAGATAAGGAAGTCAAACTCATTCACTGTCCAACCCCTTAAATTGTTTCCAATGTTCTTCACCAAGATAAGATAGTCAAATATGAGATTGGTAAATATTAATTAGTTGTAATTTAATGAAGGCAATGATATAATTTTCTTAAATCGGACTTCCGTTCATTGATAATTAATTTTGAGTTTGTAAAACATAAGCTGAAGATATAGTCCAATAAAACATGCATGATTTATTTTCATGTAGTTAAGATGACAAAATGTAGCTAGGCCTTTAGATCTAATAACGGCCCCGTAATGGGAGAAATCATCGGACTCATTATAATTAGATAGACTTGGTCTCCTCTCAACTTCATTACCGTAATTTGACTTTGTCTCATTCATAGCCATATATATGGCATGTTAGTAAAGATTACATGCACTGAAGAAGTAATAGTTGCTTTAATGTAACAACAATAATATTTTGGCTAAGTTTACTGACCAAATGAATTGATTAAACCCACTGTTGTTGTTCGATTTGGAGTGGTTCTCTATCGTAAAGGGGGTCTACTCTTGACTAAATGACAACGATGAATTTGGTCAAAAAATTTGGCAAATAAATTTAGTCCAAGCAGTAATACTCGTAAATTAATTGAAATGTCTCTACTTAGGATAAGGACGTTATTCAACCCTGGGTGATTATAATTTTTTTTTGGTAAGTAAGTTGAATTTTCATAGAACTAAACCAAATACAAAGGCGTATTCAAAGGGATGATTGATTTTCTAGACAGTTGGACAGAAGATCCTCCAAGACAGAAGAGAGGTCTGTGGGATCGTAGTTGCAGGTCACAAGCAACCACCACTCTTGCACTGAACCCTAGTGCATCCGAGGTGAACCGAGTTGTGTCAAACCACCTGAGTATAGTGCCCACACTTTCCCCCTATGCAAGAGTTGGACTTGTAGTCATACTTAGGCTTCTCCTTAACCCACAGGTTTACATCTTTGGCTTCGGTAATGCCATAATAACTGGCTTCGGCAAGGTTTTCGCCATAGGGGCCATTGGAATGCACCAGATTGCAGTCATCAGCCCTCTTATTGGCATAGTTCTGTGCATAGGCAGCTACTTTATTGTCCCATGTCATAGGGCCAACACCCACTTGTGCTCGAGCACCATTGTGAGCAGTGAGGTAGTCTTTTGGTGAGTTTTGGGCTTGAGAGGAATGAAATACTGCTAAGACCATGAGAGAAACAAGAGCTACTGAAATCTTACAGAACCCCATTTTGGTTTCTTAAACAAATCTTCATTGGACTTAATGCCAGTAGTAACCTAGGTTAACAACTTAGGTCGTGTTGTTTCAGATAAACAGATTGATAGATATCAGAACACTTCTTAGGGATTTATATAGGAGATGACTTAAAGAAGCGCATTGCCTTTTTTTTCCATGGATTTTACCACAGCATAGGTATTGTAAGAAAACTGACCCAACTTGGTCATGCACTCGTGCTAAAACAAAGAAGTTACAATTTAATGATGTCAAGTTCGAGTTGATTCATAACACTTGGATCGATTCTCACTTCGGATATATATACTGGTGGGTTCACATCCTAAAGCTCAGAATTACTCATGTTGCTTAATAATTATGGATGTCATATAGATAATAAGAGTTATAGGGTAAAGTACAATAATAGTTGCTCAAACATAAGCTAGACAAGTCTCACTCTTGCCCTAAATAAGAATCCAAATGCGAAGATCAACTTGATTTAGGTCATAAAGGTAATAAGTTTCTATCTTACTTGAAGATAAGGAATTGATATTTCACTTAATGTCCCTACTAATAATTGAAAGAGCTTACTAAAAAAGCTAATAGGACTCCAAAAAGATGGATATCTTCCGTGTTTGACGGAGCAGGAAATAGAGAGTCAACATGTTATCTTAGTCATCCCTTCTTTTCCATTGTTTCACTTTAGCCTGTCAATTTTCAATATTTGTCACTTTAATCCAATTGAAACGATGGTTTGAATTGAGTAATGGATGTGGATACGTATGTCTCACGTTGGAGGGACAATCACTTTGGTCCTTCAAATTTGTGTCACTTTGATCCTTGAAAGTTTGCAATCTTTGTCCCTTTAGTTCCTTGAAAAAAAAAAAAAGTGTGATTACATGAGATGTACGAGTTATTTCTCTTAATCAATTTAAACTAACATACATCAAATTGACACGAATTTAATAGAAGAGGTACTAGTGTGATACCACTGCGAAAATGAGAAACAAACTGACACAAAACAAATTTTTGAGGCATGGTTACTGTATTTCGCCAAAGAGTAATGTTAGGGACACCCAATAGAATCCCAAACGATTCTGGATCCTTAGATCAGTGGGTTTTGCTAACTTTTTTCAACTGGACCCATTCATCCAAGCATCCTTACTCAATTGGGATTTATTGGAGATCCGAGTTTTAGATCCATAGAATTTTCCTTTACCAAAAGTCCTTAGATTTCTTAGCAAAGCATATTAATTTTTTTTTTTTTTGGTTGAACGGTTAGGGGTGTCTGAACCAACTTACGCGTACCTCGACTAATCCTCTCCCCAGTCCGATCAAAGGCAGGTCATCCACGTCGGGACTAGGGTATTCATGAGAGATCAATCTCTCATAACCTGATCTCAAAGAGTTGCCAAAATTCAAATTCAAGATGTTTGAATTTACAGCTCGTCCCTGCTATTACTTGAATTACCACTTGGAGTTAAGCATATTAAATTTCCACACAAAGAACACAACATAATTATATAGATCGAATAATAAGAGATACAAGGCTGTTTGGTTAAGGTAAATCATCACTCAAAAGCACACAGCATAGTCTTATTTATGATCAAACACTATTAGCTACTAGCATTTGCTTTAAAGATTATTAAAGAACCATCTCTCTCTAGTAAGGATGCTGCCCGATGACATTGCCCGGTGGATCGTAGTTGCAAGTCACAAACCACCAGCCGCATTGAACCCTAGCACAACCGAGACGAGCCGAGTTGCGCCAAACCACCTGAGTATAGTGCCCGCACTGCCCACCAGTACAAGAATTGGAATTGTAGTCATAATTAACACTCTCACCGACCCACAGGTTCACGGCATCGGTTCCCGATAAGGTGGGAGTTCCGCTGGCCAGGTTTTCGCCGTATTGGCCTTGCGAGTGAATGAGGTTGCAGTCATTGATCCTTTGATTTGCATAGTTTTGTGCATAGGATGCTACGTTGTCGTCCCATGTCAGAGGACCAACACCCACCTGTGAACGAGCTGCATTGTGGGCATCGAGATAGTCTTGGGGTGAGTTTTGGGCTTGAGAGGAATGAAACATTACCAAGCCTAGGAGGCAAACAAGGGCTAGTGAGGTCTTACACATACCCATTTTGGTATCACTCTATTGCTTAGCAAAATCTTAGTTTATTTGTGAAAAACTAGGTAGGAGATGCAAGGCCTATATATAGGTGAAAGAGAAACGTTTTTCAGGCGGTTTAGTCATAACACATTCCACAGCAACCGTGATTGGATGCAGTAATTTTCTCTACATTTATGACGAGAAAGTTTGATGATGGAATGATGACGAGAAAGTTTGACGATGGAATGATGTTATTCAATTTAATTTATCGATTTAATTCACTTTAGTTATTGAATTAATGTTAAGTTTCTGTGTTAGAAGAGGTTCACTCTCAATTCAACGACCGTAATGAATTAGGTTAATAAATTATGAGCAATATTATAAAACTCAAATGAAACTCAAAAAGTTACAACTCAAATGTATATCATCCTTTTAATGAGTGGGTACCATTAATTTTTTCAGTGGGACCTATTTATCCCACACTCATCCAAGGGATGATATGCATTTGAGTTATAATTTTTTGGGTTTCATTTGAGTTATTGTGCATTTTCCATAAATTATACCTAAATAGTATTTTTTTTTTCTATTTTTTCGCTAAGTAAGATGAATATCATAAAAAAGGAAAGAGGTTCATGTACAATTTATAAATGAGAATCCAACGAGATGATTCATCTTGTGAACAGGAGAAATGAAAATCCTCCATCCCTAAAATAAAAAGAAGACAACAATGTTATTCTTGATGATATAGTAATGTTACTTAAACTTAATTTATTGACCTAATTCACTACAACTGTTGAATTAGCGGAAGTTTCAATATTGGATGTGGTCTACTGTCAATTAATAGATGTAGTGGATTAGATCAGTAAATTAGGTCAATAAATTAAGTGATGATAGAGTATTATCTTGCTTGAACTTAATTCACTGCAACTGTTGAATTAATAAAAATAATTAATATTAATTCATATACATTGGGTCTTGAAAGGGCCCGATAAGACTTTTTTAACTTAAAATCAAAGTCACTGTCCAAAATACAAAAATTATCTCTTTTTGCACATGAGGATAATGCTACATACGTCTTATCCTTCTTATATTCCATAATTGCGGTTACCAAAGTGGTTTTTTTTTTCTCTCTTTCATACTCCTTTTTGCCCCAAAAGCTCTTGTTTTCCCAATCTCTCTCTCTCTCTCTCTCTCTATATATATATATTAATTTTGTAAGTAAATTTTTAATAACATAAACAAACAAATCACACCATATTATTTACAAAAGATTACGAGACTCTACTCTCTCTCTCTCTCTCTTATCTAAGTTCCAATGGGCAATGCTTATTTACTTAGATTTATTTTCTTGGACTCTTTGTTTAAGTCAATTTGATCTTAATATAATTATTTGTATTAGATATTTGTTCAGCTAGTAGTTTTTCATCTTAAATATACGTACTAAAATTGTGAATTTAAATATCAGACATTTTAAAATAAAAAATTAAATTGACTCCAAAAAAAAAAAAAGAAGAAGAAGAGATTTTGTGTTCTCATTTCAAACTTTCGCCTTGTTACTTGTCTTGTTGTGTCTCATTGTAATATCTTTAATTTTTAATAAAAAGTTATTCACTTTTAGTCGGAAAAAAGAAAAAAACTTAGAAGTCTTTGGAAAATGAAAGTCTTGAGTCTTCCATCATGTTTTTCTTGCCAGACTTGTATTTGGCCCACAAGACTGACAGTTGTGGGTGCTTTTTTTTTTTTTGGGTATCGATCAGATTGCAAAATATAAATTTTTTGGATCAAGTTATAATCTTTTTGGTGTCTTTGGAATCGAGCTTAAAATCCTAAAACCAGTCGAAAATACCCATTAGAAGTCACCGATACAACTCTCGGTTAGTAAATCTTGATATAAAAATATTCATATTCACTTTCCTAATATCACCCCAATTCCAAATAAAGTTACATAAAGAGTCGTAATTTGTTTACAAAACAAAATCTAAAGACCTTAAACCATTGCAACATAGAAGGGCTATACACATTAGAAGTCAAGATCTTCAGTAGACATTGATTTTTGGCGACGAAAAAAATCGTACCAAAAAATATTTTTTGTTGTAGTGATTAAATGCACTTTTGAGTTACTGGTTTTGTGAATCAACTACTAAAAACCTAAAAACCTACATGCTTGAACCAATAACTTGATTAGGTTTTTAGTAGTTGATTAGGTTTTTAGTAGTTGATTCACAAAACCAGTAACTCAAAAGTGCATTTAAATTTTGAAAGAGGTGTGAAAGAAAAAAGAATTACGACTCAAGTTTTCATTCCTCGTAAAATGTGTATACATCCAGCGTCCATAAGAGGAAGGTCATTCACGCTGGGGTTAGAGTATTCATAAGAAATTTATATCCCTCATGGCCTGGCCCCATGAGACAGCACCAACTAGGCATAGCATGTTTGAACCATTCTAGTGCAAGTCTGAGTATAAGAATCATCTCAATGGTGTCACTGTAAAAAAAATATTAGGTTTTAGTATCCAAAGACGAAAGTGGTGGATATAAGAGATGTCTTATCCCATGCGTGGGCACAAGGCTTGCATTAGTGAGGCAAACATTGACAACTTTGGTGGAGTTGTTTTTCTTTCATAATTCAAACAGCTCGAGAATGCATGGTTTGGCTTGATTTTTGGTTCATTCATGCTTATTCAAATAACATAGCGAACTAAAATCGATAAGATTTCTGAGTTCATTTTGTAAATAGGTCAAATTGAAGCAATGTGTGTCTTGGATGGAAAAAGGTTACTGTCTCTAGATAATCCTAATTTGTTTTCAAACAACCCTTATTCGAAAATAACTAATTCCGAGCTTATCTGAAATTACCTAGACTTCTCTTCCCTTTTCTTCTCCAATAAATTCTTGAAAGTTTAAACTTCTAATGTTTGTTCAATGTAGGATTGTTATTTAGAAATTGATTTTTTAGGCTTGATTATCAAGTCAAGAGTTTTTTGGTAAATTTCTATGGAGAAATCGATCGAGTTTTGTTTAGAATTTTTTTTTTTGCTAGAGTTTTGTTTAGACTACAATACTGATCATAAGTTTCTGTTGAGCCGAGCTTAGGTAAAAATCTAAGTTTGACAATTGAACTTGGCCAATCACCACCAGATTGGATCTGAACATGCTCGAGCTCGACTCAATTCACACGCCATTACCGAGAAACAAAAAAAATAAAAAAGTAGACATTCACAAACAAAGGAGAGCATATGTACTATGGTAATAGGGCATAGCCATTGCACTTATTAGGCCTCAACATAAGTAGAAGATGAGAAAACATATTATTTCTTTAGTTTTTGCCACTACAAGTGTAGCTTATTACATGCTAATAATTCTATTAGCAGGTATACCACATACAATCTTAATATGGACGCTGACCAATGTAATTACCCGGTGGATCATAGTTGCAAGTCACAAACCACCAACTATTGTTGCATTGAACCCTAGCACACCCGAGGCAAACCGAGTCACACCAAACCACCTGAGTATAGTGTCCACACATCTTCCCTTCAGTGCAATTGTTGGAATTATTGTCAAAATCTACCTTCTCTTGCACCCAAAGGTCCACGGCCGCCTTTTCGGTGAAGTCACCGTTGCCAAAGACGATGTTCTCGCCATACAGATCGTCCTGTGAGTGTGTGAGGTTACAGTCTCCCATCCTCTGATTGGCATAATTTTGTGCATAGGTTGTCACATTATTGTCCCATGACATATCCCGATGCCAACCTCGGCACGGGCGGCGTTGTGAGCATCGAGGTAGTCTTGTTGGGAGTTTTGAGATTGAGAGGAATGAATAATGTCCAAGACTAGGAGGCAAACAAGGGACTGTGAGGTCTTACACATGCCCATTTTTTGGTTTCACTATAATGCCTAGGAAAAGCATAGGGTATTTATGAAAAGCAAGGCAGGATGTGGAGGGCAATATATAGCTGAAGGATAAGACTACGGTATCGCAGAGGTACCATACCGAAATTTGATCTAGACCATTGATTTTAATTTGAGTAATTTGCAATCATTGATTGAAAAAAATTGTGAAGTACTAAAAAATAATAAAATATATGAAAGAAAAGAGGTACCTAGTGGGTTTTTATTGGATGAAAAATAGTGACAGAGGTATAGTACCGAAAAATATATTTTGATGCCGTAATGGGACTCATAGGTAGGGGGTTAGTCAAGTAAGCAGTGTTTTTGCATGCATGAATAAGACTTAGTATATTTATATACTAGGAGTAACCCATGGTTGAAGGCACGGTGCAACGTAAACCAACTGACTAATTTAGAAAAGTGAGGAGTAAAGATTCTAGACAAAGAGTGAGGAGAAGAAGATAAAATTCAGTGTGAATGATTTTGAGAGGAATGTTAGTGACCGTTGGATGAGTTTATTTGAGATCATCGAATGAGTTTATTGAAGTCTGACATGTTTTATATTATAGATTATAGATATAATATATTTCCTTCTCATACTCGCAATGGCAGAAATTGTTGGAATGTTGTGATTCTTTCCTTCTATTGTGATTCTTGCCTTTCCTAGTGCCAATAGAAGGAAAGTGAACTTGCAAAGAGCCATCGTGTTTCATTTCCATTAAGTTTGAATAAAAGCTCAGTTTCTTTTATGGTCATACATTCTGATGTTTGGGGTCCATCTAATGTTCCTACATTGACTGGATCTCGTTGGTTTGTTAATTTTATTGATGACTGTACAAGGGTAACTTTGGTGTGTTTGATGAAGTCTAAATGCAAAGTGAACTTATTATTTCAACAATTTTATAAAATGATTTGTACTCAATATAACGCACAAACTCAGGTTCTTCGCAGTGACAATGACGGGGAATACATGAGTTCTGAATTTTAGCAGTACTTGAAAGCCCATGAAATTATTCACCAAACTATTTGTCCCAATACACCCCCAACAAAATGGGGTAGTTGAGAAAAAAAAATCGCCACTTGTTGGAGGTTGTTCGTGCTTCGTTAATAGAAGCTCATATGTCGTTATCCTATTGGGGAGAAGCTCTTACTTATGCAGCTTATTTAATCAACCGGGTATCCTCTAGCACTATTGCCTTCCAAACGCCATCCCAAGCCCTCGCTGAAGTTGTTGTTTCTCCAGCCACCCCAAACTTACCTCCTCATGTGTTTGGGTGTGTAGCATTCGTACACCTACACAAGCATCAACGCAACAAGTTGCAACCTCGGGCATTGAGATGTGTCTTTCTTGGGCACGTTACTCATCAAAAGGGGTACCGGTACTATCATCCTCCAACTCAACGAATGTTTGTCACACTGGATGTAGTTTTTCATGAAGACTCAATGTATTTTTCTTCTAAGTCTAAACTTCAGAGGGAGTACCAGGAGGAAGTTCAGACTCTAGACTATGATGTTCACATTTCTACAAAAGTTCTACCTAATAATCAAGATCTGAGTACAGTGGATACTATAAATTTGGATGCTAGTGGTGATACAAGTGGTATAAATTTGGATGCTAGTGGTGATAATGACTCACAAACTGGTAACCAAGATGTGGGAATCGTGGATGCAAGTGGTATAAATTTGGATGCTAGTGGTGATGATGATCCACAAACTTGGCCGATCTATCAAAACGAGAGTGAAAGTGATATACCAAACTAATCGCTTGTTGAGGATGTTCCTGTAACTGAGTCTGGTAGAACACTACCACAGCGTCACACCAGGGGTATTCCTAAACCCACATATGAGCCTGAACTTTCGAGTAAAGTCAAATATCTCATGAGTCATTATGTGTCTAACCATCGTTTGGATGAATCAAATATGTCATTTGTAAATCAATTATCTACTGTATCTATTCCTAACAGTGTGCAAGAAGCTTTAGCAGATCCAAGATGGAGCGCAACCATGAACGAGGAGATAGAATCGTTGTTAAAAAATAAAACATGGGAACTTGTTGATTGTCCACCTGGAAAGAAACCAGTTGGGTGTTGGTGGATCTTCATTGTGAAGTATAAAACAAATGATACAATTGAACGCTTTAAAGAGAGACAGGTGGCAAAAGGATACACTCAAACCTATGGGATCGATTATACAGAGACATTTGCACATGTAGCTAAAATCAATACAGTTCGGGTCTTATTGTCCCTAGCTGTGAACTTGAATTGGCCATTACAACAGTTTGATGTGAAGAATGCCTTTCTACATGGCGAGTTGTCTGAAGAAGTCTACATGGATCTCCCACCAGGATGCATGATACCGGAAATACATAGCCAGAAGGTGTGCAAATTAAAGAAATCATTGTATGGATTGAAACAATCTCCAAGAGCATGGTTTGGAAGGTTCACAAAATCTATGAGAGCCTTTGGCTACCATCAAAGCAATTCAGATCACACTTTATTCCTGAAGAAACAACATGATAAGATCACGACACTCATTGTATATGTAGATGACATGGTGGTTACAGGAAATGATCATGAGGAAAGGAAGAATTTACAGAGTTACTTGTCCAGAGAATTTGAAATGAAAGATCTTGGCCCCATGAAATATTTTTTTGGAATCGAAGTGTCTAGATCTGAAAAAGGTATCTTTCTTTCTCAAAGGAAATATACCTTAGATTTGTTACAAGAAACTGGTATGTCAGCATGTCAACCAGCTGATACACCAGTGGAAGAAGGTTTCAAATTATGTGTTGATTCTAATCAGGTACCGGTTGATAAAGGAAAGTACCAAAGACTTGTAGGAAGATTGATGTACTTAGCACACACGAGGCCTGACCTTGCCTATGCACTGAGTATTGTCAGTCAGTTCATGCATAATCCTGGAGAGCAACATATGAATGCAGTTATGCGTATTTTGAGGTATATGAAGGTTGCTCTTGGAAAAAGAATATTATTCACTAAAAATGCAGATTGTCAAAGTATAGATACATATACTGATGTTGATTGGGCTGGAGCAATAGATGACAGACGATCTACTTCAGGGTATTTCACCTTTGTAGGTGACAACCTTGTTACATGGAGAAGCAAAAAACAAAATGTCGTTGCACGCTCAAGTGCAGAAGCTGAATTTAGAGGTATGACTCTTGGCATTTGTGAAGCATTATGGCTAAGACTTCTCTTAAGCGATTTGGGTTGTCTTCCTAGGCAACCAATTCGATTATATTGTGACAATAAAGAAGCATGTGATATTGCCCATAATCCAGTTCAACACGATCGTACAAAGCACGTGGAGGTAGACAGATTCTTCATCAAGGAAAAGTTGGATGAGAAAATTGTGGAGTTGCCTAAGATTCGATCCGAGGATCAATTGGCTGATATCCTCACCAAAGCAGTTTCAAATCGAGTGTTCTCAAAGTTCTTGGACAAGTTGGGCATGTGTGATATCTATGCATTAACTTGAGGGGAAGTGTTGGAATGTTGTGATTCTTTCCTTATGTTGTGATTCTTCCCTTTCCTAGTGCCAATGTAAATGTACAGTAGGCGTGGGTAGGTTCATTAGACATATAGCTTGATTATAGGAACGTATTACTCTAGTGTAACTTGATTATTGGAACAGAGGCTTAAATGTAGGAACGATAGCTTGATTGTAGGATCGGTATTATTGATCCATTGCTATATATGTACATGTACATCTCCCTTGAGAAAGAATATAAGAAAATATTCTTCCCAATATTTGATTTCAAGTGAAATGGCATGCACTAAGTTCATGTTATGTACAAAACTTGTTTCATTCAAAATTAACAGCTAACAAGACTTGAAATTAATTGTTCATCGAGGACTACGTTGTTGTGAACTGACAGCTAACATGTTAGAACATGCCATCTTATACTCAGAAATAAGACCCCATAAAAAATTAAGTTTAGAAAAAAAAATCTAAACTCAACAATCGAGGCCCATAAAATCACATAAAATCAGGTTTAAAGGTTCCAAAAATCGGAATTAATCATGAAGAAATTTAAAAAAAAAATACACACAAAAGAACACACTCCAATTGATGTATTGAATTGTAATAAAATACCAGTTTTTTATTTCCTGAAAAATGCATTTATTGCTCACAAAATATTATTGTTAATAACTTAAATAGTTGCCCCTATAGACACTGTTTTCCGAAATAAAATTCATAAATACTACCTACAATCAAGTTTTTTGTCAAACCATCAATTAAAAAAATATGTGTTAGTAAAACTAGTGTACAAAAATATAATTAGCAAGTTTACATCTCAAAAAATGGATAGAATAAATTTTAAATTAATTGAAAATAGAAAATATAATCGTTTAGGGTTTTCACTTTAGACTTTACTTAGTCTCAAGCTAGTCCTGATTGAGAGGAGTCAAATATGCACGTAAATTTTGTTGGTATGACAGTAGTTCTAAGAAATTAAGCAATTTCAATCACTGTATATGTATTCCTTTCCCCCAAACAAAAAGAAAAACCTCACAAAATTGATTCTGCCTTGAAGTGCCCTTGATTAGTGCACAACCCACTTGAATGCATAGAACAAATCAGAAGAAAAATTAAACCCTCAAGTCTTCCTGGTTGTACGAGGTGAGGGAATGACCCAGTGGTAAAAGTTCTTTCTCGTCCCTATGTGATTGTAGGTTCCTACCTCATTTTGTGAAGCCGACATATTGGACGAATGAAGAAACAACGGCATGAGTTCGCACGTTGTATTTATCTAAAAGTCGTAGTTGGTGATAATCCAATTTTTCTACCATAAATTAGGTTTTCAAATTCGAACCATGAAAATATAGAGGTAAGATTGCGTATATCAAATATTTCTGAGATATGTGGCGACGAGAGTGTCGTACACTGAGTAAATGTTTTTGTTTATTGTCACCATAAAATCTACGTACGTAAGAAGGCAATGGTTGGGCCCATGAAGACTGGTGCCACATGTTGGACATTTTATGTTATCATCAAGTCTGCGTACATAGAAGGTTAGGGGTGTAACTTGGGCGGGCTAACCCGATTTTAACTCGAGTCCAACCCGAAAAAATTAGGGTTTGGGCTAGGGTTTTTAATACTTGGGTTGGACTTGGGTCAAAAAACCTTAACCCGAATTCAATTTGGGCGGATCTCGGGTTGAGTCATCGGGTTCACGGGTTGAACCCGAATTAATGCCTCACTTTGGGGTTCCATTCATGGGGCATGTAGTAACTATGACAATATGTCTATTGGAGAAATTGCAGCCAGACACCTATTTAATTTAGAACCTGAGAAGTCAGTAAACTATGTGGTTTTAGCAAGCATGTATGCTGCAGCTGAATTGTGGGACAGTGCATCAGGTTTAGAACAACAAGCCTATTTTGGGCTCAACCCGAATTGAATATGTAAAGTAACCCGAAATCATTAACCCGAATTCAACCCGAGCCCACCCGAATTAAACACGGGCAGTGCTTGGGTTGAGTCCCTCAACCCGAGATAGGTTAGGGTTAGAGTTAGGGTTGAAGATTATATACCTAGGGTTGGGCTAGGGTTGACTGTCCAACCCGCCCAACCCGTCCGAGTTGCACCCCTATAGAAGGTCATGGTGTAAAAAAAGGTGGATGAAGTCTTAAGTCCGCATTGATAACATATAAATAGGGATGTAAATCGAATTCAACAATTTGATTTTACAGCTCGTCCCTATTACCACTTCAACTACCACTTGAGTTAAGGGTATTAAATTTCCACACAAAGAACACAACATAATTATATAGATCGAATAATGAGAGATACAAGGCTGTTTGGTTAAGGTAAATCGTCACTCAAGAGCACACATCATAGTCTTATTTATGATCAAACGCTATTAGCTACTAGCATTTGCTTAAAGATTTATTAAAGAACCATCTCTCTCTAGTAAGGACTCTGCCCGATGACATTGCCCGGTGGATCGTAGTTGCAAGTCACAAACCACCAGCCATTGTTGCATTTAACCCTAGCACAACCGAGACGAACTGAGTTGCGCCAAACCACCTGAGTATAGTGCCCGCACTGCCCACCAGTACAAGAATTGGAATTGTGGTCATAATTAGCCCTCTCACCGACCCATAGGTTCACTGCATCGGTTCCCGATAAGGTTTTCGCCGTATTGGCCTTGCGAGTGCTTGAGGTTGCAGTCATTGATCCTTTGATTTGCATAGTTTTGTGCATAGGAGGCTACGTTGTTGTCCCATGTCAGAGGACCAACACCCACCTGTGAACGAGCTGCATTGTGGGCATTGAGGTAGTCTTGGGGTGAGTTTTGGGCTTGAGAGGAATGAAACATTACCAAGCCTAGGAGGCAAACAAGGGCTAGTGAGGAGGTCTTACACATACCCATTTTGATATCACTCTATTGCTTAGCAAAATCTTAGGTTATTTGTGAAAAACTAGGTAGGAGATGAAAGGCCTATATATAGGTGAAGGAGAAACGTTTTTCAGACGGTTTAGTCATAACACATGTTCCACAGCAACCGTGATTGGGTGCAGTAATTTTCTCTACATTTATGACGAGAAAGTTTGATGATGGAATGATGACGAGAAAGTTTGACGATGGAACGATGTTATTCAATTTAATTTATCGACTTAATTTACTGTAGTTATTGAATTAATGTCAAGTTTCTATGTTGGATGAGGTTCACTGTCAATCCAACGATCATAGTAAATTAGGTTAATAAATTATATTTGAATAGTATTTTTTTTATTTTTTTTTGGTAAGGAAGATGAATATAATAAAAATGAAAAGAGGTCCAAGTACAATTTACAAAAGAGAATCCAACGGGATGATTCATCTTCCGAACCGGAGAAATGAAGATCCTTCATCCCCAAAACAAAAAGAATACAATAATGTTATACTTTACGATATAGTAATGTTACTTAGATTTAATTTACTGATCTAATTCACTACAGCCGTTGGATTAGCACAAGTCTCAATATTGGATGTGGTCCACAATTAATAGGTGTAGTGGATTAGATCAGTAAATTAAATCATTAAATTAGGTGCTGATAGAGTAATATGTTGCTTGAGCCTAATTTATTGATTTAATTAACTACAACTATTGAATTAATAAAAATAATTACTATTAATTCTTAGACATTGGGTCTTGAAAGGGCCCGATAAGGCTTTTTTAACTTAAAATCGAAGTCAGGGTCCAAATTACAAAAATTATCTCTTTTTGCACATGAGGATAATGCTACATACGTCTTATCCTTTTTATATTCAGTTTTTCGTTCAAAAAAATAAAAAAGAAGTGTTAGATGTAACAAAATTCATGCAAAACTAACAACTAAAGGTCAAAATGTTGCGAACCATTTGCCTGCACTCCATAAAATCATATGATTAAATTTAAAAATAAAAAATAAAAAAATAGATTTAGAATGTTTTAACAAAGATCTGTTAGTTGTGTCATTATAATGCTATTGAAGGTTAAAGAAGAATATTGGTATTTAGTCTTGACTCTTGACTATGGGTGTTGTGAATCTTGCGGTTTTTTTTTTTTGAACAAAGTCTTGCGGTTACAAAGGTGGTTTTTTTTCTTCTCTCTTTCATACTCCTTTTTGCCCCAAAAGCTCTTGTTTTCCAAATCTCTCTCTCTCATTTCAAACTTTCTCCTTGTTACTTGTGTTGTTGTGTCTCATTGTAATATCTTTAATTTTTGGATAACTAGTTTGTACACACGTGCGTTGCACGTGAACAATCTTAACTTATAGTTATACTGGTAATGTTAGTTCAAAGATCGAGATTACAACATAATAGTCTCAAAGACTATGCCCTTCACAAGTTTGAATCAATTAAAGAATGTTTCATTCAATTGAATACATCATAAACTAATGAAACAGAACATAAGTCCATTGTTTAACTTAATGCACAAAATAAAATTCAAATAAAAGAGTTTTTTTGGGTCAAAATATAAACAAATAAATAAATTAGATAGCTGTAGTATCACTCCATTGCTATGTCCAATTGCTTCTTTGTCTATAACACTTAAACCAGAAACTGAAATAAAAATCATAAGATTATTTTTTTATTTAAAATTTTATCTAGCATATGGGTAAAAAGAATGTTAATTCTCAATTGGAGACTATAAATAGTCATGTTACTTTAGTTATTGAACAATTGATCATATACTTGGAAATGATTCACATAAAGGGACAAAAAATATTTATCAATTCTTCATGGTGTGTGTGGTATTACCCCCAATTTATTTAATGATACCATCTAAATACCAATAATAAAATATTCCATTGTGACCCAAATCACATTCTTTGGTAAACCTCAACAATGTTAGTAAAAAAAATTGAACAAACATAAATGATGTGCAATGTTATTAAGCTACAAATAATTGCATAAATATTTGAAACCCGAATACATCACCTACTCCAATTACAAAATCTGAAGCATAAGACAAGCATGACAGAAGTATCGATACTCCTAATTGGTCTTAAAACAACTCCTTACTTTCAACATTAGAAGACCCACTAAAGTCGAAACAACTCGCACAAGTCTTTCATTGCTAATAAATTGGTAAATCATGCTTGGTTTAATTTTTTAAATAAAATGGCATTCATTGGATAAAACTAAAAGCAGGTTTCTAACAGATCCCAAGTTGGAATGTCCTTCTGTTGTCAATGAGAAACATGCAATCAACAAACAAAATTAATAGAAATCTACAACAATAAAAAAGATAGCAACTTAACATCAATCTTCATTTCATGAGTCAAAACACTTATCTCACGATTTTGTTTAATTTGAGGGTGTGTTGATCAACATACTTAATTCTATCCTCTACTACAATCCATCAATTATTTGAGCATGTTCTTTCCCATGCTACAAAATTTTCAATCACTCACACTCCATTCAATGAGTAAAACCAAACCACCTGAATTCAAAAGAATGATTTGAGATAAACCTGAGGAATGTGATCATAAGAATGTAGCATATAACCACCCTTTCAATCCTTGGACGACATGGAGCAACATTCACATTCTTCAATTGGTTGCCCAACAGTGTCAAATAAGTTGTCTTTGCATTGGTCATTGATGCAGTTATATTTATCTAACATGTCTTAACAAAGTTCTCTATATATTGTGCCTACTATTAACCAAGACAAACCTAGTTTCAATAAGACCTACAAAGATTAGATCCAAAAATCATGAAAAGAGTGATTGAAGATCAAAAAAGCGCTCGGGAAGAGAAATACAAAGCCGATATGAAAAGGGGGAAGAGTAATAGAAAGACAACATGAAAACGTTAGAGAGTGATTATTGAATTTAGGATGGAAAGGTAAAAAACCTTATATAACGGCTATAGGCAGTGAACCACTCACTTCTAGTAATCAAACATTTTATATCCTTAAAATTGTATTGTCTTTGCCTTTTTTTTCTTTAGTATACAGTTTGTCCAACTTCTTATTTTCTATATATAGAGAAAGAGAAATAATCTTTTAAAAATTGTGTCCCTTCATCTCTCTTGTTTCATAAACCGATAATTCAATGGAGAAGGTAGAACATAAGGAGTATGTCATAAATGATATTAATATAATAAATAAATGGTGTATTGTATTGTCTTTATAATATATTTATTCATGATAGTTTAGATAATTAAGAAATGTTAGAGGGTAAAAGAGGAAAATAAAAGTTTTTCAAAGATAGATACTTTTTAAAGTAATATAGATAAAAAGTCATTCACTTTTAGTCGGACAAAAGAAAAAACTTAGAAGCATTTGGAAAATGAAAGTCTTGAGTCTTCCTTCATGTTTTTCTTGCCAGACTTGTATTTGGCCCACAAGACCGACAGTCGTCTTTTGAACCTCTTTTTTTCTCGTGGAAACAATAGAGAAAGAGAAATTTCCAAATATGACAGCTGTGACATGGATATCCTGTGTTCATTGAACCGAGTTTTTCGGGTTTTGATATGTAAAGTCTTATTCGAATTAATTAGAATTGTCAGTTTTATTCATGAATACGACGGAACTTAAATTCATATCGAAGACATGTGGTAATGAGAGTCTTGTACATAACAAGGCAATGGTTGGTTGGGTCCATGAAGAGTGGTGCCACATGTTGGACATTTTATGTTATCATCAAGTCTGCGTACATAGAAGGTCATGGTGTCAAAAAAGGTCGATGAAGTCTTATGTCCACATTGATAACCTATAAATAGGGCTGTAAATTAAATTGAGCAATTCGGGTTTTGATTAGAATTCTTATTTAGCATCCAACAGATCAATTCAATTTGAAGAAAATCAGTTACAGTTCTTGTTCTTGAATTTGAGATAGTATGCAAAGGGACTTTGGCGTTCGACTCGACTCATTTTTTATAATACAAGATCAAAAACTCATGTCCAAATTAAAGGATTTCAATACACAATATTCAGATTAGAAATCAAATAACCTGTATATTAAATAATCCGGTGCTACGATATTATTTCTTCACTAGAGAAAATATGTATATATAATATTGTAAACGAATCAAGTCCGATCCTACCAAGACAAGCGACATATAGTTCGAGTTTAAAAGTTTGTTCATTTTTTTGTTTATTTTTCAATATGAACAAACTTAAACGAACTAAAATCGAGACAAGTCAATCCCTATCCATTCTCCTATAAGTCTATTTTACGTATCCGTTCGTCATCCCTTCCCCCCCCCCCCCCCCCCCCCCCCCCCCCTTGTAGAGCCTGAAAAGAGCAGACTAAGGGAAGATTTAGATCCGAGTGGTCCTCAAAACTAGGAGTGTTCACCCCACCCTACGAGTAAGAAATATGATACTTCATCTTCCTACCGAATACTTTGCGGAATAATTTTTCCTTAGTCTACCCTATCCGATCAAGTGTAGTATTCTTACCCGACTTCTGTCCAAATTAATTAGATAGGAAGTCGGGTAGGAAATCGGGTGAACACGTTTTGTAGTTATTAATTTTTGGATCATTTTAACAATTCAATTAAGTAACATGTATCAATTTAATAACACAATAAACCAATAACATTAAAACTTAATACAATTACAATAACAATTACAATAAAACACAAGAAAACTCAAGGTATAAACAAATACAATAACAAATATTTTAGGTTTCAACTATATGAAACACATCAAAAATCATAACTGCTCCAATGTTGTGTGTATATATATATATATATATGCGGGTAGGGTATGGTAGGATAGGAATACGGAAATTTAATGGGCATTTCACATTCTTACCCGATTTAATCAAAAAACAAAAAATCTTCCGCATTCATACATGATTTTTTATGTTAATCAATCAATAAGATCGAATATGATAGAAAATTATGAGTAATCAAAAATTTGAACAGCCCTGCTCAAAACTCTAATCCCTGTGGGATTGACCTACTGATAAACAGTTAATAAACAGAGTTAAGCCTTGCAAGTGCAGCTTGCTGATTTTTCCCAATGTCCTTGAAGTAGGAGTGTCAATTTTACCGGTGGATACGTATGACATAGACCCAATATGACATGAATTCAAAATGATAAGACAAATTAACACTGATAATAAATAAATTAGATTAATGTTAGACACGAATAACATGTTAGTTAATATTGTGTGTAGAAAATTACGTATTTTATTATTTTTAACAATTACTTGACGTGGTATTATATGAGTTGTCTTAATAGTTTTTTTTTTTTTTTTATACAAATACGTCAAGAACTGAAATTGCACGATCTAAAAATAACACGATTTGAAATGACGCCACACGATACGAATTAACACCCCCTACCTTGAAGTTTTAAATGCTTAAATTGCACCATTTTCAACAGCAGAATAAAGGGAAAAATGTTATGGACTTTTCTTATACGATAAGTCTACGGTATTACAAAGGTACAATACCAAAATTAATATGGAGTGGTAGATTTTGATATATATGGATGAATTACAATTATATCATCATTCAATATTCCATCCAAACAAAGTATTGGATGAGATAAATGTGAGGCCTACTACTTCTTAATATTTGAACCAAACATGAGATGAGAATGTATTATCACTATAATTAGTTCAAGGCCCGAATGGATAGGTATGAAATAGACGGGCTTGGGAGTAGGCGGCGCAAACCTGAATACCCTATAACAAAAAAAAAAACTCATTAATATGAGAAAAGATTTACTATTTATAAAATTAAAATTTATTATTAAATTTATTCATCATAAGGTAGTCTCTCTCTCTCCTCTTACTCTCTTGGTAACCATGCTTGTGTACATGTAAATGAAAGAAAGAAGCCTAGTAAGGGCGTCGCCCCAACAATGTTAAAAACTCATGCTTGCACGTTTTGTTTTTCGCTCTCCAAAATAAACCAATCTCTTTCTCTCTATTTCCTTTCGGTAGAAAAAATAGATTTCTAATGTCTAAAATTATTGAAGAAGGAAAAAAAAAATATATCTATATAATAAAGTAGCTTACAATTCAAATCTCAAAAGATAAACAAAATGACTTTTGCTATTCGCGGTTGAGATCGCTTAAATTTTACTTTAAAGTTAATCTAACGGTTAATATTAACACCCTAAATTTAATAGGAAAAATAGGTCTCTAAGTGTGTGTTTGGATTGATTTTTTAAATTATTTCTAAAAATTATTTCTCATAAGTACTTTAAAAAAAATAATAGTATTTGAAACCGCTCTACCACTACCTCTACCACCCCTAACCCCCACCACCACCACCGCCGCCGCCACCACCACTACCTTTACCACCGCCACCATTGCCGTCGTCGCCACCACCACCACCCCCCACCACCACCACCACCGTCATTGTCGTCGTCGTCGCCACCACCTCCACCGCCGTCACCATCGCCACCGCCGCCACCACCATCGCCGCCCTCGCCGCCACCACCACGGTCATTGCCACCCACCACAACCATCACCGTCTCCTACAACCACCACTGCCGCCCACCACCTCTCACCCCCACTACAAACCGATGCTTAAATTCATTTATCTCTTCTCTATGTTTGTGATTTGATTTTAGATATGAATACAAATATGTTTATTGTTTACCATTGTTTATTACACTGTGTCTTCAGACACAGGCAATAACTAGTATATATATATATATATTAATATTTTGTATTAAATTATTAACTCCATTAATTATTGTACTTTTGCTTTTGCTTGGTAGATTGTTCATAAACATATTCGACATTGAGTCATTTGGTTTTTGTGCCCTCTCCGATTTGGAAAAGTTATTTATACTAACAGTTGTTTCGTGTGATCTACGAAATCTCAATTTCTTGGCATTGTCATCTAATTAAACTCTTTCATTTAACATATGTAATCACTTCTATCTTTAGTAACAAATTCATATTTATGCATTTTTTCCCCTTAAAAATTAATTTAGTACATTAATGAATGTTTCTTCAATAATGTTCAACTGAGTTTAGGGTGGGGTTAGGGGTAGGGGTATTAATCGAGTCAAGTTTTGCGAGCTTGACTCCGAGTTTGTTCAGCTCATTTTTTTTAAACGATTCTAAAAAATTGTTCAAGCTCGGTTTGTTTAGAAAATGAGTCGAGCCCGAGTAGCTCACCTATTTTACATATAAACGAACCGAGTTTTGTGAAGTCGCATTTTTAGGCTCGTTTTTCTAAACAAGCCTAAAAATTTGTTTAAGTTCAGCTCATTTAAAATAATCGAGTTCGAACCGTGTTCTATTTAAGCCGAGCTCGAGTAACTCATCTCGATTAACTCCCCTAATTAGAAGTGAGTGTGTGGTCCGGTGTAGGGAGTGACAGCAGAGAGAGATTATCACACAAGACAAGACTGGCGATAGTAGTCAAATGTAGCTAAGTTTTCTAAGTCCATATTTTTACCATTGACTATGACAGGCAACGCTTTTGATTTTGAACATCGTGTGAATGTGATTGTGAACAAATTCTACCCTTTTAGAATTTGTTCATTCTTCTCCATAGTGTTTGCATCAACAACTAAAAATAGTAGTCCTACACGAGACTCCATCAAAGTTTAGCGAGAGTTAAATGTATACAACGTTCTTTTTTACAATTTGCATGGTACTTTGTCTAAATATGCCACCGGTATAACACTTCTCATTAATTAAAATAGAATTGCACGCATTCAAATGGGTCTTCCATCAATACACGATGGACGATCGATTATTAAAGAAAATTAAGAAAACGTGGTGTAGAGTATATCCAGATCCCATTGTAACCAGGGGCGGAGCCAGGATCCTCTTTTAGAGGGGGCAGAAAAATGAATAAAAAAAATTCACTAATTGATACAAAAAATTTTAAGTTCAAGCATGGCAAAGTGTTTTAGAATCAAGACTAAATAATTATATGAAACTACAAAATAAAATTTCGTTTAAAATATGATCTATAAATAACTTTTAAATCTCAAAAATAGGTTATAAGTGATTATTTTAAGCTACTTAAACAAAAAGGGTCACGGATAACTTTTCACATTTATTTTCCTCAATCCAAAAATAAAACATTTGTTTCAAGCGGGCGATGAGGCAGTGAGCTACTAAGTTTGTTTAAAATAAAAATAAAAAAAGACTTGGATCACTATTAATTCTCAAAAAGTTAGGGGGGGGGGGGGCAAATGTATTAAGTTTAAATAAAGTTAAGATCCTTAATATGCAAGATGTAGAGTTGATCAAAAGTTCAGTGGGGGCAAGTGCCCCCATACCTCATAAGGTAGCTCCGCCCCTGATTGCAACATTTAAAGGACCTTGGAAAACAAAATTAAGATAAACATTTGTACAAAGTAAAAGACGCCCTAGTTGCTGCGATACATAGGGTTTGTGGGTAACCAAACATGTAGTCATGACGTTTCTCGATTATTTAAAAGATCGAAAACAAAAATGTTAGTAAGGGCGTTGTCCTTCATAATTCCCTGGAGGATCATAGTTACAAGTCACAAACACCCACCCATTATGGCATTGAACCCTAGCACACCCAAGATGAACAGAGTCTGCCCAAACAACTTGAGTATAGTGCAAGCACTCTCCACCAACACATGAATTAGAACTATAGTCATAGCATGAATTCACTATAACTGTTGAATTAATAAAAACAATTTATATTAATTCCTAGACATTGGATCTTGAAAGGGCCCGATAAGGCTTTTTTAACTTAAAATCAAAGTCATGGTCCAAATTACAAAAATTATCTCTTTTTGCACACAAGAATAATGCTACATACGCCTTATCCTTCTTATATTCCACAATTACATGAGAGTCTCATATGATACTGTGTCCAGTTTTTTGTTCAAAAAAAAGAAGTGTTAGATGTAACAAAATTCATGCAAAACTAACAACTAAAGGTCAAAATGTTGCGAACCATTTGCCTACACTCCATACAATCATATGATTAAACTTAAAAAAAAAAAAAAAAAAAAAATAGGTTTAGAATGTTTTAACAAAGATCTGTTAGAGCAACTCTAAATGGCTCGTTAAATAGTCATTTCTTAGCTATTTTAGATAGTTTCTCCCTAAAATTTGGCTCCAACAAACTATCTATTCCACTATATATTTCCCATAATCTTCTTTTCACTCGCTAGTTCTAGCGAGCCACTTATCCCTCGCTGGCGCCAATTTCCTCCTCACTCACTCTCTCTCTCTCTCTCTCACACACACACACACACACACACACACTGAAGCTCCACAGCACCCGAATTTCGTCTTCATCAATCACAGAAGCTTCATCGTCCACCCAGGTATGGAGTTCTCTCTCTCACACACACAGAGAAGCCCTGTGTATTTATATCACAAAAAAATCCACTAAAAATCTCACCAAAAATCCACTGAAATCCCACCAAAAAACCAACTGAAAACCCATGAAATATTTACTGAAATCTCACCCAAAACCCACTGAAAAACCCACCAAAAATCCAGTGAAATCTGTCTCTCGATTCCCACTGAAAATCGACTGAACCATCGTCTCTTGGTTCCAATGGACGTAGAGGTACAATATGGTGGATCAAGGTATTGTAAATGAGGAGGTATTCTCTATTTGGCTTAATCGGGATGTAGAGGCAAAAGGGGGAGGTGAGATTGTTTTTGGCGGTGTTGATCCAAAACACTTCAAGGGAAAGCATACCTATCACACAAAAGAGTTACAGGCAGGTGAGCTAAAATAAAAGATCAAAAGTTTCTAATGAAAATCAATTCAATTTTATGGGAAAATACCATTAATTATATTTTTGTGTCTTGTTCTCAATCTGATTGTTCAGTTTGTTGTGGTCTGTTGCTTGGGTTGTGTGCAATAAGTTGCTTGGGTTGTGTGGAATTTTTCTGGAATTTGTCTGTGATATTTTTTTTGGTTTAGCAATGAATGACAAAATATAAGGAAATGGTTTGAAATAAAAACACAATATGTGAAAATTTGTGAATTGTGGTTGAATTTGTAAAATTGTGAATTTGTGAATTGTGGTTGAATTAGTTAAAGTTAGTTGAAATAGTTAGTTAAAATAGAGAGCGTTGTTGGAGTGAATTAGTAGGAGTTGCTCTTTGAAATAGATAGTGTAATAAAAAAATATATTTTTACTAGCTAGTTTACATAGTCTCCTTGGAGTTGCTCTTAGTTGTGCGCCATTATATTGCTATTGAAGGTTAAAGAAGAATATTGATATTTAGTTTGACTCTTGACTACGGGTCTCGTGAGTCTTGCGGTTTTTTTTTTTTTGAACGAAGTCTTGCGGTTACAAAGGTTGTTTTTTTTTTTGTCCCTTTCATACTCCTTTTTGTCCCAAAAGTTCTTGCTCTCTCTCTCTCTCTCTCTCTCTCTCTCTCTCTCTATATATATATATATATTAATTTTATAAGTAAATTTTTAATAACATGAACAAACAAATTAGACCATATTATTTACAAAAGATTACGAGACTCTACTGGGCAATGCTTTTTTTTTTTTGGGTAAATAAACCAGAAAGTTGTATTGAAGAATATGCATTTGTACAAATCAACTTTCAATTCCAAAAGGGATACAGTAACAAAAACAAAGAAACATGGACTAAGACTGCAGCAACCTACAGTCATCAGTCCATCAAAAGCAGGGCAGAGGAAGTCTGGGGGGTTGCATATTGCACTCCCCACAGATTACATAACTTGTAGACTACAAACCGGATTTACGTCATGTGCAAAACAAGAGTCTGGAAGTTGCCATGAAGAAGCCACCTGTCTATGGAAGAAGGGTGTCCTTGATTTTGGTTGAGAGAAGTCTGCTTCTCACCATATTCAAAACCATCATCTGGGTAGTAACGGATCATTATGCTCATCGGTGAAAATTCTATGGTTTCTTTCTCCCCATATAACATAAATTGTGACAGCAAGACATAATTTTCTAATGGAATTTTGTAGTTGCTTGCCTTTCCATTGGGTGGACATAGCCTCAATGAGACTCTGCCAAGAAGAAGCTTGCCATGGCCAATCACACTTGCTGATGACATTCCTCAAAACTCTTTGAGTATGAGCATTCAAAAAATAGATGAGAGTGGGATTTTTTATCAGCTCTATAACCAATGGGCAATGCTTATTTACTTAGATTTATTTTCTTGGACTCTTTGTTTAAGTCAATTTTGATCTTAATATAATTATTTGTATTAGATATTTGTTCAGCTAGTAGTTTTTCATCTTAAATATACGTACTAAAATTGTGAATTTAAATATCAGACATTTTAAAATAAAAAATTAAATTGATTCCAAAAAAAAAAAAGAAGAGATTTTGGTGTCTCATTTCAAACTTTTGCCTTGGTACTTGTCTTGTTGAGTCTCATTGTAATATCTTTAATTTTTGGATAATAAAAAATTTATTCACTTAGTCGGAGAAAAGAAAAAACTTAAAAGTCCTTGGAAAATGAAAGCCTCGAGTCTTCCATCATGTTTTTCTTGCCAGACTTGTATTTGGCCCACAAGACCGACAGTCGTGGGTGCTTTTTTTTGGGTATCGATCAGATCGCAAAATATAATATTTTTGGATTAAGTTATAATCTTTTTGGTGTCTTTGGAATCGAGCTTAAAATCCTAAAATCAGTCGAAAACACCCGAACTTAAAATGATTTAATCCATAAAAGTTATAATTGTAACATTAAAAATTTAATGTGGTCATCAAATCTAATTATGTATGAAGGTCATGGTGTGAAAAGCACCATGAAGTCTTTCACACCATGATTTATCAAGTCTACGTAAATAAGAAAAGTTCGGGGTGCATCTTTTGAACCTCTTTTTTCTCGTGGAAACAATAGAGAAGGAGAAATTTCCAAATGTGACAGCTGTGACATGGACAGAACTTAAGAGACACATAGGGACCGTCAAATGGAGTGATCTAGTGGGATACCGTCCGAACTTTTAATCCTAAAGTTGAAAGTTTAAGTCTTAGAATTCACATTGAGATTCAGTAGTTGTCTGTTGTACTAGTTTAGCTACGGTTGTTCTTATGAGGAATAACGGTCGTGGTCAAGGACTTCTGATCTTACCAATGAAGGTCTATCGGAATGGTCTCTGCACTCTTTCCTAAGTATAATGTACATTACCCTAAACTAAGCTCCAGCTGCACAGTGCATCCCCCCTCTTCCCTCCCTCCCCTATGAAGACAAAGTTTGCTGCTTGAAGTGGTACACCGAAAAAAAAAAGGCCAAAAATATAAATGTTATAAAATATTCTATAACTTGACAAAATAATATTTTGTTGCCATTGTAAGATTTTTATATTAAATTGGGAAGTAATAAACTAATCCTACATTTCAAAGTTTACCAAAAATCCTATAAAATAAACAAACAATCTTTCACCAATACAACTCTCGGTTAGTAAGTCTTGATAAAAAAATATTCACTTTCCAAATATAAAGAGTTGTAATTTGTTTACAAAACAAAATCTAAAGACCTTAAACCATTGCAACAAAGAAGGGTTGAAGAAATAAATTACAGGCGAAGCGAAGCGAACCTAATCAAATTATTTTTGTGAATCGATTAACTAGTCAGTGTTCTATGGTATTGACTATCGATTAATGTTTTTTGATTTTTGTTAATATTTTATTTATGGAGAAAGTGTATTACCCTTTTCTTTGTACAACATACTCAAACATAACTGGTGATTTTTTTATTTATTTTTGACTAATTGTTTGTCTCATGTCGGAAAAAAATAAATCTAGGATAATATTATTATTTTAATGTGAAATTTCACTAAGTTTGTCTCTAATTAGGAACATACAATTTATGACATGCTTATTTTTTATGTGAAATACAATTTAGGACAAGTTTCTACCCTCAAGGCTTCACGGAGGAGGAGAGAGTTGTTGTGAGTATGCAATTTCAGTTTTTTGATAATGATATACTTATGCATGCAGATCTTTCGAAGTTTGTTGAATATTTTTGACTTAGCTAAATGGTTAATTAAGACTAGAAAATCAATTATTTATCAACTGCTCGATAGATTGGTAAGACTTGTGCTTACACTTTCATTTTCTATTGTCACTGCAAAACGTGCATTTTTGACTATGAATATGTCAAAACTAAACTTCGCAACTAGATAAAAGATGATTTTCTCATAGACCACATTGCAACCACACAAGGCCATATTGCAGACAGGCCCAAAATCAACTTAGTGGGCATGAAAATATGTGTAATGATGCATGGAGAATGGATTATTGGATTTTTATAACTAGTGGGATGCTTTTGTCGTAGTATAAGTTGTGAAATACAATCGAATTATAATGAATTATGAGATTGTTATTCTTAATTTTTTTTTCTTACATGTTTTTAATAGAGAAAAAAAATATAAAAAAAATTATTTATATCTTAATTAGAAGTGGTTTTCAAACAAGTTTTTTATTTTCATTTTCATAATTTCTCACAACCGAAACAACAACTAAAAAAAAAAAACCAAATAAGTAGTATATTTTAATTTTTTACCAAATAAAAAATGAAAACTGTTTCCATTTTTATTTTATTTGTTTGAAAACTGAAAACGTTGACAAATGGCCCATTTTCATCCTTCGAGAAATTGTAACACCTTAAAATCTTGTGTTTAATACAATAAAATTCAGTAGCAACTACTAACAACCTACATTATGTATGGTTTTGAGTGTGCATTTAAATTTTGAAAGGGGTGTGAAAGAAAAAAGAATTACGACTCCAGTTTTCATTCCGCGTCACACACGTGTATACATCCTGCATCCATTATACCACTATCATTATTGTTGTTGTTGCTATTACCAATCTTTAAAACCATGCCCCCCAATCCATGTTTCATGTCACATCATATCGACTAATTCTCTTCCTGGTCTGATCAAAGGGAGGTCATTTACACCTGAACTAGATTATTCATAAAGAATTTATATCCCTAGTGGTCTGGCCCATAGGGTTGCACCAACTAGGCATAGCATATTTAAACCATTCCAGTGTAAGTCTGAGTATAAGAATCATCTCAACGGTGTCACTGTAAAAAAAATATTAGGTTTTAGTATCCAAAGACGAAAGTGGTGGATACAAGGCTTGCATTAGTAAGGCAAACATTGACAACTTTGGTTGAGTTGTTTTTCTTTCATAATTCAAACAGCTCGAGCATGCATGGTTTGGCTTGATTTTTGGTTCATTCACACTTAATCAAATAACATACCGAACTAAAATCGATGAGATTTCTGAGTTTATTTTGTAAATAGGTCAAATTGAAACTATGTGTGTCTTGGATCAAAAAGGTTTCTGTCTCTAGATAATCCTAATTTATTGTCAAACAACTCTTCTTTGAAAATAACTAATTCCGAGCTTATCTGTAAATACCTAGACTTCTCTTCCCTTTTCTTCTCTAATAAATTTTTGAAAGTTTAAACTTTTAACGTTTGTTCGCTAGATTCTGGAGGATTGTTATATAGAAATTGATTTTTTAATCTTGATTATTGAGTCAAGTTTTTTAAAATTTCTATGGAGAAATTGATCGATTTTGGTTTAGACTTGAATACTAATCATAAGTTTCTGTTGAGCCGAACTTGAATAAAAATCTAAGTTTGACAATCGAACATGACCAATCACCACCGGATTGGATTTGAACATGCTCAAGTTCGACTATTCACACCATCACTGAGAAACAAAAAAAATAAAAGAGTAGACATTCACAAACAAAGGAGAGCATATGTACTATGGTAATAGGGTATAGCCATTGCACTTATTAGACCTCAACAGAAGTAGAAGATGAGAAAACATATTATTTCTTTAGTTTTTGCCACTACGAGTGTAGCTTATTACATGCTAATAATTCTATTAGCAGGTATACCATATACAATCTTAATATGGACGCTTACCAATGTAATTACCCGGGGGATCATAGTTGCAAGTCACAAACCACCAGCTATTGTTGCATTGAACCCTAGCACACCCGAGGCGAACCGAGTCACGCCAAACCACCTGAGTATAGTGTCCACACATCTTCCCTTCAGTGCAATTGTTGGAATTATAGTCATAATCCGCCTTCTCTTGCACCCAAAGGTCCATGGCCGCCTTTCCGGTGAAGTCACCGTTGCCAATGGCGATGTTCTCGCCATACGGATCGTCCTGTGAGTGTATGAGGTTACAGTCTCCCATCCTCTGATTGGCATAATTTTGTGCATAGGCTGTCACGTTATCGTCCCATGACATATCCCCGACACCAACCTCGGCACGGGCGGCATTGTGAGCATCAAGGTAGTCTTGTTGGGAGTTTTGAGATTGAGAGGAATGAACAATAGCCAAGACTAGGAGGGAAACAAGGGCCAGTGAAGTCTTACACACGCCCATTTTTTGGTTTCACTATAATGCCTAGGAAAAGCTTAGGGTATTTATGAAAAGCAAGGCAGGATGTGGAGGGCAATATATAGGTGAAGGATAAGACTACGGTATCGCAGAGGTACCGTACCAAAATTCAATCCAGGCTGTTGATTTTAATTTGAGTAATCTGCAACCATTGATTGAAAAAAAATGTGAAGTACTAAAAAATAATAAAATACATGAAAGAAAAGAGGTACCTAACGGGTTTTATTAGATGAAAAATGGAGGGAGGTGTCACATAACTAGCTAGTTTTCTCTCAAGTCTATGGAAGAAACAAAACTGCTCTTTAAAAGGGGAGGGGGGGGGGGGGGGGGGGGGGGTTAGTCATGTAAGCAGAAACACTACATGCATGAATAAGGCTTAGTATATCTTATATTTCCTTCTCGTACTCGCAATGGTAGAAATTGCATGCACTACTCTAATGTTATGTTATGTTTTGTACAAAAAGTGTTTCATTCAAAATTAACAGCTAACAAGACTTGAAATTAATTGTTCATCGAGGACTATGTTGTTGTGAAAAAAATTCTAAATTCAGCAATCGAGACTCATAAAATCATACAAAATCAGGTTTAAAGGTCCCAAAATTTGGAATTAATCATGAAGAATTTAAAAAAAAATACACACAAAAGAACACACTCCAATTGATGTATTGAATTGTATAAAAATACCAGTTTTTTTTTTTCAAAAAATACATGTATTTATTGCTCAAAAAATATTATTGATAATAACTTAAATAGTTGCCCCTATAGACACATTTTTCCCAAATAAAATTCATAAATACTACCTAAAATCAAGTTTTTGTCAAACCATCAATTAAAAAAATATATGTTAGCAAAACTAGTGTACAAAAATATAATTAGCAAGTTTACATCTCAAAAAATGGATAGAATAAATTTTAAATTAATTGAAAATAGAAAAAATAATCGTTTAGGGTTTCTATTTTAGGCTTTACTAAGTCTTCTTGGTTATGCGAGGTGAGGGAATGACTCAGAGGTAAAGGTTCATTCTAACCCGCATGAGGTTGCAGGTTCTTACCTCATTCTCTTCCCTCTCCTTCCCCCACCACCACAAAAAAGAAAATGACAAAAAAAAAGTCTTCCCAGTTTTGTTCTTGTGAGACTTGGTTAGCCCAGAAGACTGAAATTTATTGTGTGCTTCACACTCTCGTGAGATTAGAGGTGTTTAAATTTTCGATTACCCATAAATTTCGATCCTACTTTACCTTACTGATCGGCTACCCGAAAGAATCGGGTAAGCCAACGGAAGATCTTTTGGTATTTTGCAAAAAATTGGGTAGGAATACGGAATATATATATTAATCCCTAAAAATTAAAATCCAAAAATTTAGAAACCATAATATTTTATTGATGTCTATGACTTTCTTGTTATGTTTTATTGTAATTGTTAATATTATTGTGTTTTCTTTAGTGTTATTAGTTTATTGTGTTAGTTAATTGATGCAGGTTACTTAATTAAGTTTTTAAAATGATCTAAAAATTAATAACTAAAAAATATATGTTCACCCGATTTCCTACCCGATTGTTTTGAACGAAATTCGGATAGGAATAGTACACTTGATCAGGTAGGGTAGGTCAAGAAAAATTTCTTTCGCAAAATATAGGGTAGGAAGATGGATAGGGGCAGAGCCAGAAATTTGTTCTAGAGTGGGCATGCTTAACCAACAAAATTTAATTTCTTCTTCAATCAATAAAAGTATTGTGATACATGTCTTTTTTTTTTTTTTAAATCGTGTTGCATATTTAAATATTCATTAAATACAAAATGATCAAACGCCTATATACGTAGTCTATGCAAACAATACTCAATAAAAAGAGGCTAATTATAACCCTTTGCAAAAAATGAAGCTAATTACAACCATGGACTATGGACCCTGACAACTGTTCATACTTTGAAAGGATTGTATGATAACATATGATAACGTTATTAATAATGTTATCGAAAATGTCTTTCTCTATATAAGTAATTAAGTTAATAGTAATCAATTTCAGTCTAAGTCGCATCAATCTTAAAAAATTATAGCAATTTTAAATAATTATGAATAGCATAAAATTGAGAGTTATTGAAAAAGTAAGCTCAATCACTAGTCGTAACTTTTTAACATATTTTCACCTTTCTTTAAGTGAAAAATGTGTCCAATTATTTTTTTGCACAAGATTTAGTTGGTCCAAACTTATTAGAGTGGTCAAATATGTTTGGTTTTTGGTCATGAGGGTGGGCTTAATTCCAACTACCTAATAAAAAACCATAAATATACAAAGGTGAAATTTTTAATTTTTTTTTTAGGGTGGGCATGTGCCCCATGGTCCCTATGTCCCTCCACTCTTGGAGATAGAATACCATAATTTCTACTCGTAGGGTAGGATGAAGACCCCTACATGAGGTAATTGCTCACTAAGCAGCAAGCAATTGTGGAAAAGCCCTGTGAAGCCGACATATTGGACTTGTATGGGTTGGTCTAGTGATCGAATAAGAAACGAGGGCAAAAGTTTGCATGTTGTATTTATCTGATATTGGTAGTTTGCAAATGGTTATTTATAATTTATTAATTTTTCTATTGTGAATTAGGTTTTAAAGTTTACAGCACGGAGATATAGAGGTAAGATTGCGTTAGGGGTGGCAATCGTGTCGTGTCATTACGGATTCATGTTGAGCACTAATCAATCTTAACCCAACTTATTTAACTAACCGTGTTGTGTCGATTAACCTATTTATTTCATGTCATGTTCATATTCGTGTTCGTGTTCAAACTTAATGTTACGATTTAAGTTTAAGATTCTATTATTAATTAATGGAATCCCTACTTATATTTTTTCTATAAATTAAAATTTAACTTAATAAACATAACAATGATAATGAGTAAAAATGTCTCTTTTATACAATAACTATGTCAATTCTTAATAAACAATAACAAGTAATTAGCATTTTATTTCTATAATATTAGTTAAACGTATTAATCATGTCAATTTCGTGTTGTTCGTGTTGAGAAATGATCAACCCTAACCTGCTAATTTCGTGTCGAGTTCGAGTTGTGTTTCTATATTGTATCAAAAATTGTCACTCCTAAATTGCGTACATCAAATATTTCCAAGACATGTGGTAATGAGAGTCTTGTACATTATGCCAAAAAAAAAAAAATTATTTATTGTGGCCATCAAATCTACGCACGTAAGAAGGCAATGGTTGGGTCCATGAAGAGTGGTGCCACATGTTGGACATTTTATGTTATCATCAAGTCTGCGTACATAGAAGGTCATGGTGTAAAAAAAGGTCGATGAAGTCTTATGTCCACATTGATAACCTATAAATAGGGCTGTAAATTAAATTGAGCAATTCGGGTTTTGATTAAAATTCTTATTTAGCATCCAACAGATCAATTCAATTTGAAGAAAATCAGTTACAGTTCTTGTTCTTGAATTTGAGATAGTATGCAAAGGGACTTTGGCGTTCGACTCGACTCATTTTTTATAATACAAGATCAAAAACTCATGTCCAAATTAAAGGATTTCAATACACAATATTCAGATTAGAAATCAAATAACCTGTATATTAAATAATCCGGTGCTACGATATTATTTCTTCACTAGAGAAAATATGTATATATAATATTGTAAACGAATCAAGTCCGATCCTACCAAGACAAGCGACATATAGTTCGAGTTTAAAAGTTTGTTCATTTTTTTGTTTATTTTTCAATATGAGCAAACTTAAACGAACCAAAATCGAGACAAGTCAATCCCTATCTATTCTCCTATAGTCTATTTTACATAGTCGTTCATCATCCCCCCCCCCCCCCCCCCAATATTTCAGACTAAGGCAAGATTTAGATAAGAGTGGTCCTCAAAACTCTAATCCCTATAGGATTGACCGACTGATAAACAGTTAATAAACAAGAGTTAAGCCTTGCAAGTTGCAACTTGCTGATTTTTCCCAATGTCCTTGAAGTAGGAGTGTCAATTTTACCCGTCGATACGAATAGGACACAGACCTGATATGATACAAATTCAAAAATGACAAAATTGATTAACACTGATAATAAATAAACCAGATTTTAGTGATAGACAAGAATAACATGTTAGTTGGTATTGTATATAGAAAAAAGGTATTTTATTCTTTTTAACAATTACTTGACATGGTATTATATGAGTTGTCTTAATAGTTTTTTATTGATACAAACACAAAACGAACTGAAATTGCACTATCTAAAAATAACACCACTTGAAATGACGCCACACGATACGAATTAACACCCTTACCTTGAAGTTTGAAATGCTTACATTGCACCATTTTCAACAGCAGAATAAAGGGAGGGTAACAACTACCAAGAATATTTTTTAGGAAAAATGTTGTGAACTTTTTTTTATATGATAAGTCTACGGTATTACGAAGGTACCGTACCGAAATTAATATGCAGCGGTTGATTTTGATATGGATGAACTGCAATTATTGATTTTGCAGCCTAGAGTTGGGTTTTTTTTTGCAGTATTTGAGAATTATAATATAGTTACAACTTATTTATAGGCACGAGTTGAGAACCTTAATCTTGATCAATTACATAAACTTAATTTTGGTAAATCTAAAACTCATATAATGAATATATATTGGATTCTGCTTTTAGCTCCATTTCACTACGTTTCGCTACGCTCAGTTTAGTCCACTGACGATTGTACTTTCGAGCCTAAAACACAGAATCCTCATGACTTTGTCTAAGTATCTTGGTACACAGTCAGAAGTCAAAGATGGACTTTCTCATCTTGCTTTCTTGACAAAAGAATTAAAATGTATTTTATGGGGTGTTTGGTTAAGGCATTAGAAGGGAATTTTTAGACAAAATAATGTATTATTCTCTTATTTAGATACACTTTGGGCCTGATATTATCACCCAACAATACTCTCGGCCTGGATGAATAGTATTTTTAAACTCACATATAACCTCTTAAATAAACCCACCTATTTGATGGGTTTATATAGTCCGGTTGGGGTATATTTTGGCAAAAAACATTTTGACCCTCAAGAATCTCAAGGATATAAGGATTCTTTAATAATTTAATGTTTATATTATCATTCAATACTCCAGCCCAACAAAGTATTGGATGTGATAAATGTGATGTCTACCAAACATGGAATGAGAATGCATTATCACTATAATTAGTTCAAGGTCCGAATGGATAGGTATGGGATGGACGGGTTTGTTCAATCCGATAAAAGCTAATGTCTAAACTAAACACACCCATTAATATACAGCTCTAATTCAACTCAAATTACGGTGGTCAGTCACTGAGTTCAAATGAGTAGTTGGCGCAAACCAGAACACCCTGTAACTAAAAAAAAACTCAATTAATATACGAAAAGATTTACTATTTATAAAATTAAGATTTATTATTAAATTTATTCATCATAAGGTAGTCTTTCTTTCTCTCCTCTTATTCTCTTGGTAACCATGTTTGTGTACATGTAAATGGAAAGAAAGAAGCCTAATAAGGGCGTCACCCAATAATGTTAAAAACTCATGCTTGCACGTTTTGTTTTTCGCTTTCCAAAATAAACCTCTCTCTCTCTCTCTCTCTCTCTCTCTATATATATATATATATATATATATAAAGAGTAGTAATATTTTGTATTAAATTATTAACTCCATTAATTATTGTACTTTCGCTTTTGCTTGGTAGATTGTTCATAAGCATATTTCACATTGAGTCATTTGGTTTTTGTGCCCTCTTCGCTTTGGAAGAGTTATTTATATTAACAGTTATCCTATGTGATGCACGAAATCGCAATTTCTTGAAATTGTCATCCTACCCCCAACCCTTGTCATCACCCTTGCTCCTACCCCACCCCCACTCCCACCCCCACCATAACCCCACCTTACTTTTATTGGACAATTAGCTATTTATTGTAATAAAATGATGTTTTTAAAAAATTAAAATTTGGAATCGACAATCAAGATGACAAAAAAATTAATTAGGTTAAAAAGATGGTGGGAGTGGTTACATGGCCACAAGGAAGGATTTAACTGGAGGAGAAGTATACATTTTTATTAAATAGTTCAAAATTAAGATAATTTAGTATTTGTAGAAGGAAGACTTCTCAAGCTGGCCCTTTAAATTGATTATTGTAGTGTATAGTAGCGTAAAGTATAGTATGTAGATACTTTAACAATCAAATCCTATTAGAGAAAGCTTGTGAAGTCTTCCCTCCTTAAATATTGAATTCGCGTAATTTTGAATTATGTAAGTTATTCCATCTAATTAAACTCTTTCATTTTACATATGTAATCACTTCTATCTTTAGTAACAAATTCATATTTATGCATTTTTTCCCTTAAAAATTAATTTATTACATTAATGAATATTTCTTCAATAATGTTCAACTGAGTTTAGGGTTGGGTTAGGGATAGGGGTGTTAATCGAGCCGAACTTTGCAAGCTTGAGTCCGAGTTTGTCGAGCTCGTTTTTTTAAAAGAGACTAAAAAATTGTTCAAACTTGGCCTGTTTAGAAAATGAGTCGAACCCGAGTAGCTTGCCTATTTTACATATAAACAAATCGAGCATTTTCGAGCTTGAGCTGAGCTTAAAAATTTGTTCAAGTTCAGTTCATTTAAAACACAAATCGAACTTAAGCCGTATCCTATCCGAAACGAGCCTCAGTAACCTGTGTCAATTAACACCCCTTGTTAGGGGTGAGAGTGTGGTCCGTTGTAGGTAGGGGTGTTAATCGAGCTGAATTCGAGCCTAATTCAAGCCTAATTTACACATAAACGAGCTGGCTCATTTGACTATTTACACATAAACGAGCTTAAAAAAATGTTCAAGCTTGGCTTGATTAACAGCCCTAGTTGTAGGGAGTGACAGGAGAGAGAGAGATTATCACACAAGACAAGACTGGCGCTATAGTAATCAAATGTATTTAAGTTTTATAAGTCCATTTTTACCATTGACTATAACAGGCAACGCTTTTGAATTTGAACATCCTGCGAATGTGATTGCATGTGAACAAATTCTACCCTTTTAGAATTCATTCATTCTTCTCCATAGTGTTTGCATCAACAACTAAAAATATCAGTCCTACAGGAGACTCCGTCAAAGTTTAGCGAGAGTTAAATGTACGCAATATTCTTTTTTTTAACTTACGTGATACTTTATCTGAATACGTAACTAGTATATCACATCTCATTAACTAAAATAGAACTGCACGCATTCAAATGGGTCTTCCATCAATGCACGATGGACGATCGATTATTAAAGAAAATTAAGAAAACGTGGACTAGAGTATATCCAGATCCCATTGCAACATTTAAAGGACATTGGAAAAAAAAATTAAGATAAACATTTGTACCAAGTAAAACAAGAATAAAAGAGTTATGCACTAACATCCATTTCCAATCTCATAAGAGATGCCCTAGTTGATACGATACATAGGGTTTGTGGGTAACCAAACATGTAGTTAGGACGTTTCTCGATTATTTTAGACAAAAAAAGTTAGTAAGGGCGTTGTCCTTCATAATTCCCTGGAGGATCATAGTTACAAGTCACAAACACCCACCCATTATGACATTGAACCCTAGCACACCCAAGATGAACAGAATCAGCCCAAACAACTTGAGTATAGTGCAAGCACTCTCCACCAACACATGAATTAGAACTATAGTCATAGCATGACTTCTCCCCCACCCACATGCTCACTGCGTCGGCCGCCTTTAAATCGCCATATCCCTCTGCAATGTTCTCACCATAAGGCCCTTGTGAATGCTTCAAGTTGCAATCACCAACCCTCTCGTTAGCGTAGTTTTGAGCGTAGACCGATACTGTGTCGTTCCATACGAGAGGTCGAACACCGACTTGTGCCCGAGCTTTGTTGTGTGCATCAAGGAAGTCCTTCTGGGAGTTTTGGGATTGGGAGAGATGAGCCAGGGTTAAGATGATCATGAAGTGTAGTATGTGTAATGAAAGCTTGGAGAGCCCCATTTTCATTGATGTTTTGGTGTAAAATGGGAGATATGATTCTAAAGGGTATAGGAGGATACAACATATTTATAGGGCGTATCGAAAACTTGCAAAATCATTGATGTTTTTAGTCCTTAAAGTATGCTAAATCACGAGTTGTTTCTACAATAATTCATACAATGAAAAATGATGTGCACCCTTTTTAGTAGGCGTGATTAGTGTAAGCTTGTGACATTATAGTTTTTCGTCAAACTTGTTCAGTTCATTCAACAATACAGAGAACCTTTTACAGATTTGTAGTTTTCATTTGATGGCGCTGATTTTTATGATCAAGTCATCAACTTCTTTTGTTCATCGACCCGTTTGTTTCAACGAACTTTTAATTTCCGAGGGGAAAAAACAAATATTGTAATTTCCGAGGTGAGGATTCAAGGATTTAAAACTCAATGCTAGTAACTTTTTTGTCAAAGTTAAAAAAAAGGGGTTGTTTTAATAGCATTTTTCGTTCTTAAAATATGCATTTTTTGCCAGTTTAGTTTTTAATGTATCAATTTTATCAATTTGGTCCCTAAAATATTCAATTCGTGTCATTTTGGTCCTCATATAGACGGACCGTTAAGTTTTTTGACAGAATGACTATGTGTTGGGCATGTGATACCGTCTAAAAAAATGACACGTGACCACATCCGTCAAAAAAATTAACGGCCGGTCTATGTGAGAATCAAAATGACACGAATTGAATATTTTAGGGACTAAATTGACAATTGATATATTGAGGACTAAACTGACAAAAAATACATATTTTAAAGACTAAAAGTGTTATTAACCAAAAAAAAAAAAAAAATGTAGCACTTTATCCTATGGCTAACACTAAGAATAGGCATAATATTGTATGCTCTATCAGTAGAAAATGACAGAGGTTCACATGCCTCAAATAAGCACCTCCAAAAGCGCATCTATAGAGAGTATACAAGTCAAAAAGATAAAGAGAAAACAAAAAGAAAAGTGTCCAAGCTATATTGTTTAAAGTTGATGTTACAACTGCTTAATGAGTATTCATAATCGATTATAATATTTCATGATCAATGATGAATTTATTACAAACAATTATAACTTCACATTTAAAACACATAACTTGGACCTTAAAAAGTTATACAATTTTGAAAAGTAATATTACAATTTATTTCGAAATCATGAAATAGAATCAGATAAAAACTCAAGGATTGAAATCTTGTATTTTTCGTATATCACTCGTCATGAATTTAAAAACGACCCACAATCAGGAAACACCTCTCAATGGGTAGCACAAAATAAAATTGAGAAAAAATATATCAGATCCCAAATTGTTAATGCAGATAGGTACCTCTTCCATTCAATTCCTCTCAATACAATGTTAGATGAGTGACATGTGTAAAATTCTGAATTTCAATTAACAAAAAAATTTCCTTGTAAGAAAATTCATTAATAATGATTAACACTCTACCAACAATAAAATGAATGTGGAAACATCTTATCTATTGAAATTTAAAATCTTACACATGTCACTCATCTAGCACTATATTGAAGAGAATTTAAGGAAAAGAATAATGGAGGGATCTAAATCCGGACACACTCATTTTGTTTGCTTCTTACACAGGAATTGGGGGACCCTTATGGTGGGTCCCACATCATAGATTAATATACAAAAGCCACATTATCTGCACTTAAATGAGTGCCTTTATGCCATGAGTTTCGGCACAATAAACTCTTATTACCTAGAAAATATTCAATACAAATGTGATATCACGTTATCTGCTTACTTGATTATTTATAAATTTATGTCAATTTATCGAGTAAAGATTCAATGTAGCGGTTGTATCACGTTAGCAGTGTCACGTGGTGTAATCGTTTAATAAATAAATAAATAAAATAAACCGTAATTTTTTACACGTAGGTGGTTATATATTATGTCAATTGCCGGTTATTGAATTTTGTAAGAATTATTTGTTCACTTATTTACTAATTAGTGAACGGTTACACCACGTGACAATGTTGTTGTCAATATTTTATCCCTTTCATTACATAAACTTTTGGACTTTCGATCCTCTTTGTATTGAGACCGAAACCCGTGAGTTACGATGTGATAGGGAGGCAATGTCACGCCATTAACGGAAGATTTTCTGCCCCAATGAATGATTTACTGCGCCATTAACAGAATATTCCCAGTTTAATCCATTAGTAAGATATTCTAAGTTGGATTTAATTTTATTTAAATATTCATGTTTTCATTGAATCATGACTCTTAGAAAGAGTCACATGGTGTCTAATATATATATTTTTTATTTATTTCTTGATAAATCGCAGTATATGAATTTAAGTTGGATCCATTGTATAATAATTTATCAAATAATACAGAAAACTAGAAAAAAGACGTACTCAGTGTACGAGACTCTCACCATTGCAGAGTTTGCAGAGAATTAAATATACGCGATCTTATCTCTATAAACAAAAAGATTATTTCTACGACTCAAACCCACAAGTCCTTGATCTCTAAATCACAATGGAACAACCTTAATATTACTTCAAAACCCACCCTCATTTGAATCCATTAAAGGCATATTAATTTTTATATAATTAAATCATCCACAGTTAATGGATTTTTATAGGTCCCATTAGAGGTGTTCAAATTTTTAATTACCCGCAATTTTCTATCCTACCCGACTCTACCCTACCCTACCATACCCTATTGATCGACTAACCAAAAAATCGGATAGAAATGCAGAAGATTTTTTGGTCTTCTGATTAAATCGGATAGGAATGCGAAAGATTTTTTGGCCTTCCAATCAAATTTTCGTATTCTTATCCTATCCTACCCTACCCACATATATATATAACGCCTCGTCGCCTCCTTAGGACCTCATCTATCTCGACATCTTGCCTCTCTCACCTCTCTCTCTCTCTCTCTCAGCCTCTCTTTGAACACCCCTACATAAAATAGTTGTTATTGTATTTGTACAACAATTATGATGGATTTATGTTTATATTTTGGGTTTTCTTGTGTTTTATTGTAATTATTATAGATTTTAGTATTATTGATTTATTGTGTTATTAAATTGGTGCAAGTTATTTAATTGAATTGTTAAAATGATCCAAAAATTAATAACTACAAAACGTGTTCACCCAATTTCCTATCCGACTTCCTACCCGATTAATTTGGACGAAAGTTTGGTAGGAATACTATATTTGATCGGGTAATGTAAGCCATGAAAAAATTCTTTCCCAAAATATTGAGTAGGAATATGAAAAATCATATTTGCTACCCATAGGGTAGGGTAAACACCCTTAATGCCAGTAGACCCCATAAAAATTAACCAATAAAACACACTAACATTAAGACAGAATATTGAACTCGATCAACGCAATTCTACAAAATCTTGTCCGAATATTTTTTAAGGTCGACTACATGATTCATCTTTCACCATTGTGCACAATATTTAACTCGACCAACTTTGCCAAAATTTAGATTTGAAATTATCCACATAAATTCTTAATCGAGATTTAATTTCTCTTCAATATATTTTTTCTCATTTTCTTCCAAAATATAAACCAAGTAAAAAGTTCATTGGCGTCATAGATTCCCAACTGTTTCAAATTGTCCATTTGAATTTCAGTGATGGCTAACAAAGTACAATCTGATTCTAGTCATCTCTAGCTTAAAAGCCATACAATCTAAAATTCTATAAAAATATGTGTATTTATCGCTGCTACGGTGAAAAACACCACATCTATATTAATAAAAAAGAGTCTCTTGCTTAATACAGCTGCAACCTAAAAAGAGAGCAATTTCCAAGTAAAGATTAGTAAGAATAACCTCTCAGTTCGGAACCTTGAAGTTGTTTAGATGTGCTATGAACAAGTCATTCCAAGTATCGGTAGTTCCTGGAAGGCACCAGTGCATACAATCATCGTGTCTCTTTCCACCGGCTGTAGATGGATGGGCATCTGCTCTGAATTCACTCATGTGGGTTATGTCCAACATATGGAAGCGAGATGATCCTTTAAGGGCCTTGAACAAGTGCTGGTTCACAAGGCGCGCCTCCACGTTTGTTCCATTATTTTTCAAAGAGAAAAGTTCTTCAACCTACAAAAATAGCAAAACATTAAACCAGAACATGAGTTTTATAGAATATGATTTCCCCTCGGATTGCAAAAAATTACGTTATTTGATTAAACGATAATCATAGGAAGAGACTGACCTCTTGTGGTAACAAAGGCTGTAAATGTGGACAAGAACCACCTTGGTCCCAATCACCACCTTCAAAATGTCTAGGGGATTGTGTACGAAAAAATGCAATGGTATTCGGTTGGGTTCTTCCCTCCACAAACGATATCTGTTATTGAAAGGCATCTAAAAACTGAGCAAACATAAACAACGAACTTCTAAAAATGTACAGATACGAAAACTACTATGTAGTACTATTGCTGCCAGGATAGGTCATCTAATGATTACTGCACTTTCACTTAATAGGTACATAAATTCGCAATATCTTATTGCGGATAGTTTCAAAATTACGGTAGTACATCTCTCCACTATCTTGTTCTTAATGATTGCATTGGTACACAATGTAAATCCTCAAAAGATACCTCCCTCTCACCCACCCCCCCACCCCCCCACCCAAAAAAAAAAAGGGCAGGGCCTGACCCCCTCATTTTCTGTTCTCTATGTTTGACCATGTCAAAATTCTTACGGTGATTGGATATGAAAATGAACTGATGCTAGAAATTTAAACTGAACAAGTATTCTATATCTTGCACATAAGGAAAACAAGTCGGGACCAAACATAGGCATTGCAGGAAGCCAACATAGTAACATCATATATAGAGCTAATCTGGAATAGTTAATATCATCCTGATATTTAGATAATAATTACAAACAAAAATTTCTTAGAATATCAACCAAACACTTTTGGCGCCGATAATCTTCAGACAGAGCCAATCAAGCATAACCTCCATCTGCCACAATGCTTCTAACCAATATCACATATATTTTACACTATCATGTCTTGTTATTTCACAGATATTCCTTCAAAAAAAATACTACATCGTCATCCAATAAAAGAAAAAAACTATAGCATCCTTCCATACAACTCTAGACCTCAAGTAGTAGCAACAAAGAACTATGTCATTCCATCCATAAATGGCACTGTGCATCCTTCAAAGTATCAAGAAAGCATACATGGACCAGTAGTGCAAAGATATTTGAAGCATAAATTTATCGGATGCAATGTGATTTGTTATTGAGGAGCATTTCTATGTCGGATTCAGAAATTTAGACACACACACACACAGATGTCATACCATGTGCTTTAAAACCATATCAAGACCAGCATCAGGAGGTATTGTAGGCACCACTGGCTGGCCCTTCTCAAAGAAAAGCATGGGTGATTTTACTGGGTCAAATTTTGAAGGGGCCCACCACCTTGAATAAGGGCCAAAACACCAAATAAGGAGTTAGAATAACCTTCCGGTTTATAAGAAGTCTGTCAAAGTATAAAGATGAACAAATTCAGAGCGCCAAGGGAACAGACACAACTAAAGTAACTACTGACATATATCACCTATTAATGAGAAAATTCGTTAGGTCATATATCTCTTGGGTGAAACGGTAACCCCTTGCTCCCATTTTGGAGTCTCATAGGTGAATTAGAACAACAGGAAGAATGTGTCAGTCACTTAGACACCAGAACATGGAAAATTTACCAATCAGACACGCACTTCTCTACAAAAGTAGTAGATTCAAAATAAACTGTTTCGTTGCCACCCAAAGGGCTCCCAGTATTAGATAAAATCTCCGACCCAATTTACTAAAAATTGAGTGACATGCATACATCTTAGGTCTTCACATAAAAAAAAAGTAAGAAGGAAATCAAAACAAATATATTCAGAGTATAAATTATCGTGCCAGCAATGTATAGGGTTCCAAGATGAAATAATGTACCAGTGTCCAGTGTTAAAGATGAGAATATCGTGGAAACTAGGAGCCTCTGCCCAAGTTCCTTCGGGTATGTCAACATCAACTCTATAACCCTCCTTATATCCGAGAGATTCTAGCACACCACCGTTGGCATTGGCTGACCACCTACAGATTATAAGAAAGAAGTAAGCCTGTGTTAAACATGCATACAATAGATGAAACAAAATCATGGCATCCCTCGTAGACAACAACGGATAAGACAAACATTCAAAATTTGGCCCAACAACATATCAGCAATTAAGATCTACACAATCCCACATAAAGAATACTCAGGATAGCATGGATTCGAAGAGTAAAAATAAATAAAATCTTTGTTACCTATCCCAAAAAAAAAAATTCCTTAACACAAAGGTGCTCTTGGAATACATTCGTGAAACAACTTGTTCTTCTCTGCAAGCAATGTCTGATTACTCCAAGCACATGAAGTTGGACCATCATGCGTACAGATATAACTTGGATCATTGAAAAAGAAAAGGCACGCACTCTTCACTTTCTATACCAATAAAATCACCCCTACTCAACTTATAAGACATGAATTTACAAAAATAATTGTCAAATAAAGTACAAACGGGGAACTATCACCTACTGAGAATAGAAGAGCTGCCCAATCTAAGAATTCTACATTATATGAGCTCATCCATAAAATACCTCAGTTTACAAAGCACATAATAGGCCAGCGATCCACAAATTGCCTACCTGGGTCCTGGATGACTAAACTATCATCATGATATTTAGACAATCAGATCTTCAACATATTACATATGGTTTTGCAGTCATTAAGAAGTTTTGTCCATTCAAAAGCAAATGACCTAATAATGCAAAAGCAAGTAGGGATTTGTGGTGGGAGAGAAGGGGCACAATATATAATTGCAGATCCTCTCTCAGTCTCACGTTTAAACACCTTTCTGAAATCCAATCTTTGAAGGGAGCTACATTTAAAGCATTCACATTTGAGTAGGAGAGTAACACTAAAATTAACCTCAAAAATTTAAAGATCACTAGCTATGTAACTTCCAACAGCAGATGAAAGAAGGGTAGCATAAGAACTTCGAGGATTTACACCCCACACCAAAAGAGGAAGTTAAGAGAAGATAGACCATGGACTTTTCAAAACGGAAATGTTTTTTTCGGAAGGAAATGGAAAGAAAAACAACCAGTAGGGATGGAGTATGTTTATAATCTTCGTAGCTTGCAGTGTCTCGGTCACAAAAATGCTAAAATATCTGTTGACAACCTCTTCAAGGATTTGAAGTTGAGAACATAAAGTATTAATCCATGTGCATACATCAAGTTTCAAAACTTCCACTTCCACCATACTGCAGTAGAGAATCCAGTCCATTTGCCATACTAATTCTTTGGAAGTTAGATAATTATGCACACTTCACTGGAATACCTGTATAGGTTGGTTGGAAGGACCTGTTGACTGCTGCACCCAAATTTACTTCCAAAAAAAAAAAAAGAATGGAAACATTTATTGAAAAGTGTAATAAACTCCAGTAATTAATTAAACCAATGATAAACACAATTATGTGTAGCACCTAACTGCTCTATCCAAGTAAGACGAGCAAAGAAAGACAACAAGAAAAAATATAAGTGCTGCAAGTATAAATATCAGTGTTTTAGTTAACACAATCATCTAGTACAATATTATTACCAACATAGCTTACCTACCATAACGAGCCAAAAGGTTTGTGCGATGATAAGCAATTGTAAGGTTGTACTGAAGAAATGTAAACCCGCGATCAGCTCCAGCAGGACGCCACTTTCTCACCTCACTCGACACTTGTTTCAAAGTGCAGAAAAGTGCAACAAACATGTTCCTATTCAAGGAGTCACCCACGAACCCTGCACTGCTACAGATTTACTAGGTCTCCACATAACATGTTATTGTATAAACAGATAAAAAGTCACAAAGAACCCGTGTTTGTCATCCATATAATCATAAGAATATAAACAATATCAGAAAGATGTTGAAAATAGAAAAAGAAAAACTTCAAGTTTTCTCTTTTCCCTTTTATTAGTTTTTATAGAATATAAGATCATAGCGAATTGTATACACTTCAGAACAAAATTAGGTTAACATTGATGTATAATAGAATAAAAACTAAGCAATTTAACATGGATATTTGCGAAAGATAGCAACGCCAGAGTGAACACTTCGCTTAGAGAAACAAGAATAGTGGCCAAAAACATGAGATTTCATAGCATACCACCATAAAGACAGTCTTTTTGTATATAATGAGGTCCGAAACAATTATACCTCAAAGATTTCTGATTATAAGTTTCTTTCTTTTCCCACATTTTCTCAGGAACCAAACAGAGCTCATATAATAAATAAATTACAGTATAAAGTGTGTGTGTGTGTGTGTGTGTGTGTGTGTGTGTGTGAGAAAGAGAGAGAGAGAGAGAGAGAGAGAGAGAGAGAGAGAGAGAGAGAGAGAGAGGGAGAGGGAGAGTTGTACCAATATTGGTGTCTCTGTAATCTTCAAGGAACCGAAGAGGATCGAACTGTGGAAGATCACAGTGGTTGGGCTTCCAACGCCACTTGACAATATCAATTCCATTAGATTTGTTACTGCCAATGCAATTCCAGCCTCTGTATATCTCCTTACACGCCTTGTCGTACCGTGGAGATCTGACCGTCGGATCGTAGATCCACTTTCCATCGGAGTAATCGCACGGCGAGTTTGAGACGCCATTCTTTATCTCGGCGGTTTCGCTGCGTTCGGATTCGAAGTTCCGGTGCTCGTCGGGTTGAGGAGGAGAGAGAGAGGTTTTGAATAGAGAGAAAGCGAGGAAGAGAGATGCGAAGCAGAGGAGAGAGAGAAAGAGGCAGCAAGAGGAGGAAAGAGAATATGTTGTTTTCTTTGAATGGTGGTGCTCTTTTGCAGCCATGGAGGGTACCGAGTATCAGACCCGGCGCTCAATAGCGCCCCCCACTTTCATGGGGTGTTTTTGATTAAAATGAAGTGGTTTTGTTAAATACAACAATGTCACATTTTTTATTTGGTTCAACTGTCTGGATGTCCAGAGGAGCCGGACTCTCGTTTGGGAGGGCATTTTAAGGAAAAAAGGGATAAATAATATATTATCTGATGATGATGCATAAAATTGTCTCGTATTAGATTAATAGTTGAGTGTGTGAAGAGGTGTAATTAATGGACAATAAATAAAACAATCAATAGCAAAACAGTAAATATTGAGTCAACACACATATATAGTGCTTCGGTCCGGGTGACCTACTCCACTCTCGGAAACAGCTACGGTGGTTGGTGACTCTTTATTGATGAATAGAGTAAGAGAGAGAACTTCAGGAGATGTGTGCTCCGAGAGAGGTACAATAGTTAAGAAAAAGAAGCTACGTGTGTAGAGAGATTTGGTGAGATGCCAAAATGTGTCCTCTCATTTGGAGAGAGCTTACAATTTATAGGTATGGTGAGGTGAGGCGGTGCCGTGAGTGTGAAGGCACTAATTATTCGGGGAAGATAGTTACAAAAGATAAGTATAATTAATTCTTGTGTATCCATCTCGATGATCTCTCCCCACGTACTCTTTTCTTCATGGGTTCCTTGAATCTTGAATTGGGTCGGATTGGTGAACCGGGCCTGAGCTACCTTGTAATTGATTTGGGCTAACTTATTTTATTAGGTCTAACCCAGTTAGATTTAGGCTCGTCATTACCTTTTACAACTTGATCCAATTGTACCTAATATCCCTCTCATAAGAATATTATATTACAATAGAGAATGAATCGTTCCTCACGATTATATACATGAAACATTAGACATAACATACAGGAGGGGATGAATAAATTAATTCAAATTAAAGCTTGAACAACCACCAATTTAAAACTTTAATACATCATACTTATCAAATTCAAAATTATTTTTTTCATTTTAGTGCTTGAACCCTTTTTACTAACAAAAAAACCCCGACTGATGTAGTACTATGCAATAAATTGATTAACACTCGATCTCTCCACGACGATTTCCACCAAAACCAATATTCACCAAATCTTAGTTAATGAATGAATAAAATAAGTCAAAACACCGAATTTCGGTATTTAAAAATTGTGTACCTCGAACCCTCCATAGCGAAGTTCCAAGACTCGAAAAACAATTAAAAAAATTACCTAAATGATGTCAGCACGCTGAACATCCCATCTGTTCACTCATTTTCCTCCGAAATATTATATAAAAGACAGTTCAGTGCACGAGTAATATTTATAACAAATACATAGCTTAAAACGAATACATTTTACAGGAGGCAATGTAGTTTCTACCAAAATAATTTAATTGTGGGGAGTTGAGATGCTTGTTGTCACCAGTTTCGCCAAAAACCGGTGCGATAGTCCTATTTTTAATGGTATGATCTGAGATGGAAAACTTGGCAGGCTGGTTTGTATGCCCTCTTGGCTGCAGCCTGCTCAAACTTCTTCGTGGCAGCTTCATTCTCTTCTAAACTGGTCTGAACAAAAAGCCTTATCCACCAAGACGAGCTACGCAATTTGGCCTTCACAAGAAACACATACCAAGCTGGTTAGAACCAAACCAAAGTGTACTTCTCAAAGAAAAATTACAGAAGACTACTGCCCAGCCCCACGTTAGACAGGCAACAAGGGCTGCAAGAACAAAATAAATACCTGAATGTGGCAGAAGCTACCATTTCGTAGAGCATTTCATGTCTATTCAGAGTTTTATACCCCCTCAAGAATCATACGTACCCAAACTTACACTTTCACCATTTAGCAGAGCTTTTCCAAAATGTGTTATGCTTAAATTTGTAACGAGAAAGGGTATATGGTAATTGCAGATCTATATAATTAAATATTTGTGTGCATGATATAACTTTTGGTGCTTTGTTCTTTTCATTTTCCCTTTTTTTTTTTGCTAGGTAATAATAGGTTGATAGGTGACAAATAGCGATTAATCTGCTAAACTTCCACCCAGGTCCTTCATATGACGTTTAAAAGACACTTCTTGATACCAACAACAACAAAAAAAACAAAAGCGAGAGACAATTTTGTTGATAAGCAAAAGACGAGAAATTCAGAATCTTGAACAAACATCGCTTTAACAAAAAACACGAGATCAATGGGAATTTATGCATTGGAAGTTTAAAAGCTTCAACATGAATTGCTTCCAAACAGAATTTAATGGAATCAATTCGAAAATATATAACACAGAGATAACTGATTCTGTTTAACCAATTTGGACTGTAATGCTGTTCAATAGTTAAGCAGCAAAGCAGATAGTCTAAGTCAATAAACAAAAGCTTGAAGACACTTCATTATAATCTATCAACTACATATTGTTAAAATCATCTGCAGATAAATAAAACAGACCAAAGATAACCGAACAACATCCAATAAAGATAGATTACTTACTGGACGGCCAAATTTGGATAGCTCAGCCACTTTAGCTCTATGCTGACCTGGATACCCTAAACATGAAAATAACATGTCAGCAAAACTCCACATAACACGTCTTTGCTATACATTCAAAAACCATCAACTAATGAAACTTTTTCGAAGATACACAAGTAAAACTTGATAAATATGCAACCAATTCAGGGCATTGACAAACATCATCAAGTAAGTCATGGTCCCAATAGGTTAGGGTCTAGTTTTGTCATAAAATCAGAACAAATATATAATGTTAAAAAAAAATATATATATATATATAAAACCAGCTATTAAGGAATTTACCAGAAAAGACAACAAAACCATCTGCGGATACCCTTGCCAATTCTGGAAGAGTCTTGTTAAGGTACTTTGGGGACAAGTAATCTAAAGCATCAGACACTATGACAAGAGAAAATGACTTTGCCCGGTAGGGAAGAGGAAACTTGATATCAGCCACGCGGACAATGCCTTTGTGCACAAGTCTCTTGCATCTACTGTCAACATCATCTAACTCATATGGCTCCACACCCCAGGCTTCAGTATCCTCCTCTTTTAATAACTTAGAGACCACTGAGCAGGTATCAAGGCCTACATGCAATACTTTATGCATACTATCACCATATGCTTTCTTCAGAATGGGTAATGCTCTCTGAACTTCTAATGCGCATGAAACACCACCTGCATACATACTTTAGATCTTTAGGTTGAAAATGTTGCTCCATCTGACAAGTTGTTTACCCATAGTAAAGTTATATAAAAAATTGGCACCACATAAGAATTCCTACAACAAGGATTCAGTAGTGCTTAACATCTGCAATCATCAGGGATCGATCATACTCTTTATCATTCCTCAAGGTATTAAATGAAACTAAGCAGGGATTGCCTAGTATTTGTCCTAACTCAATAAGATCACATATTTTTAAACAATATGATAGGCATTTCCGAATATCAAATCACATGGATGAGACTTTCAGTGAAATTGCTACTCTTCGAAAGAACTTTAGGAGTCAAAAAATTTAATCAAGATAAAAGTGCAATAACAGTTTGACTTACCAACCCACCCAGCCCAAAATGCGGGGAAAAATCAACTTAGTTGGTTCACGTTAAATGCATCATGAAGACCAAGAAAATGGAAGTCCCCAATGTTGATGATGAGGAAAGGGAAAAAGAAATAAATTTCTATCCAGGATGATATGGGATAAGGCATGTAAATGATGATCAAGAGACAAGCAACAATAATGATTCCAAAATAATTACAGTGGCAGAAAGGAAGAAACATAAACAATGCATATCGGATCTCTGGAACTTCCTTTAATCCAATTTCTTGCTGCTAAAGATAATGCTCGGCTACTGATTAAGAGTAATGAGATAGTTTTTGTAGTCATAACATCCAGCCGAAATTAAATCTTTCATCCAGATATAGAGCAGTGAATAAAAAGATGGATAAATTCAACTTCTAATTTGTAATGTGAAGAATCAATTAAGCAAATTGTTAAAATATTCTGCTTGTACACACACAGTGACTTGTACCAAAATTTTCCTCATCAATCAAATTAGTTTTGTGGAATGGTACAAGAAGCAAGATATAGATGGTTTCATTTAATTATCACAGATTGTTTACCTTCAAGCCTACTTAAAGCCTCTGCATTGCTTCCACCTGCAATGGTAAGACTCGATGTTTAGAACACATAGCAGGAAAAATAAACCTCATAAGTTAAGCACAAAAAGTAGTATATCAGTTACAATTGAAATTAGATACAACAGATCCCTCCACCACACTTTCTTTTTCATAACTAGCACAAATCAACCCATAGGACAACAAAGAATAAAACATAGCTCACGATTCTTTTAATTAACTGGTATTTCAAGCTAACTGACCAAATACAAACCTGAACCTCTATACACATAGCCAACTATCAGGATCGCACCCTGAAAATTTCACAACAGCAGAACTCATTTCAGCATTTTTAACTACTAAATCGGAAGCCATAACTGTAATTCTGTTTAATAATCCACCATATATGCTCAATAACCCCCCAAAAGTGCAAATTGTTCTACCATGATTTGATGACAGAAAGTGAGAAAGTATGAGGAACGGCTTGAACATGAATTGAGATATACCACAACCAGAAGTCCAAGAGATAAAAGCGGTGATGGACGAGATTTGGGGTGCAATGAGCCCACAAATGAAATGCTTCCGCCATCAGCAATGCGTCGAGACGTGTTTGGCCTCCTTGACATCATAATTCTCTACTTATAGTAGTAAACCTGCAAGACCTAGCACATTAATTGAAATGAAAATTTGAAACCTAAACTTGTCATAAACAGGGACATGATTTCCTAGTTATAGTTATAAACCTGCAAGACCTAGCACTAATTGAGATCAAAATAAAGCCTAATTTTAGCAGGAGCTGTCATGAACCCAACCGTTGATCCAAAAGCCCCACGACTTGTGGGAGATTAAAACTTATAACTATTTAAATTTAACATTCCACCACGCTTAGAGCCGACAGCCTACTCTATCGACACTAGCCCAATGGTAGACCTTTCACTTTGGCTGCTCCACTCACCTATATGTATTCAAGACGATAGCACTATGCCTATAAATAATACTAAGACATTTTAATCCAATAGATGGTCCCTTCTGTGACTCGAACTCCTGGCGTTGATTTGATACAACTCATCAGTTGATCCAAAAGCCCCAGGACCTGTGGGGGTTAAAGCTGAACTTTACATTCTAAGTTTCTAGTTATAGTTATGTCCCTGCAACACTTAGCACTAATTGAAATCAACAACTGAGATTAAAATTTAGCATAATTTGAACAGGGACATCAGTTCCTAGTTATAGTTACAAACCTGCAAGAACTAGCATTAATTGAAAGAAAAAAATAAGATTCAAATTAATATAATTTGAACAAGGGACCTGAAATCCAAGGAGTAGAGAACTAACTACCTGAGATGTGGGGTTTGAGAAGTTGAATGGGAGATCTTGAGGTGAGATCTAGATCTGTTCGCTCGCGTTTACTCTCAGCTCAGCGTCGGAAGAGAGAGAATGCTCTGTAAATCTATGCTGCTACTTTATTCCAGACGAGTGAGTGCCTGTAAATCTCTCTCTCTCTCTCTCTCTCTCCCCCCCCCCCCCCCCCCCTTCTCTCCCTCTAAATATCTATAATAAGTATAATATTTAGGGTTAATCTCACTTTACACTCGAAAGATACGTCAATTCTCAATTTATACCCTTAATTTTATAAATTGATAGTAATATGGACCTGATTCAGACTGTTGTTCAATGTTTCGTCATAGATTGAAGTACGCGAGTTGTAGGTGTTTCAGACATATACTTATGTTTAAATTCACATATTGCTAACGTCTCATGTGAGTTGTACATAATAAGATTAGTTTTTATCTAATTAATAAAACTCTATTTTTAATACATAAAACCCTGTTAAATTGATCACAAATGAAGATCTGCAACAACGAATAAACCTCATCCTCATATCTGAAGCACTTACACCTCACATGTTTTAATTTATTACGAAAAATTGAACAGCAGTCTAAGTCAAGTTTACATTGTTATCAACTCATAACATTAAGGGTATAAATTAAAATTTTTAATATTTGAAGGTATAAATTAAAAATTAAAATATCTTTTAGAGTACAAAGTGAGATTAACCTTAATATTTATTCAAATTTCAACGCGCACTTACGGTAATCAATTTTTCGGCTGATAGCTTTCGGCTTCTGGGGGATGTTTGGTTGGTTTTTTTGAGAAGGGTTTGGATTGAGTTGTCCAACCCTTTTCAAATTCAAATCTTTTTTTATAAATATGAAATTCAACATTCAATCTTATTTATACTTGTGTTTGGTATGTTCACGAATATATTATTATTATAATAATATATTTGTATATAAATGATTATTTTGTCCCTTCATCAATTTAATTCAAACCTATATTTGTATACGTATATTTTCTTATGTCATTATGATTTTCATATTTGATTATTTTTTCTTCGTTAACTAATGAAAAAAAACATTAATGTTTATAAAATATAACTATTATTTAAAACCATAATAAAGCACAATAAAACAATAACCATACTAGACATTGTAACATTTGGATAAGATTTTGAGGGTATAATTATCTTTTTGTAGTCAAAACCCATTAACCCTCGTCCGAAACCCACTCCATGGGTTTGATGAAACTCATGATCTAGGGTTTAAGTCCGATCTTTGTAGCGGGTTGGGCTTGATAACCCAGCCTTTAAATGTTTACCTAAACATAAGTTTTGTGTATAGTTTGAACTATTCATCTCTAACCCATCTTCTAAAATCCCTCCAAACCTACAAAACAAACAGCCCTTGAGGTTGATGTCCACCAGGGAAGGAGTAGTGGCGTAACACGCACCGTGCGCACGATAGCATAGGGCCCTTGAGTTCTCCAGGCCAGATAGACACATCTGTGTAGTAAAAACTGTAAAAGTTAGTCATGGGCCGGGCCCATTTATGTTTGGCCCGTATAGCCCCACTTTAGACATTGGGCTTGGATGCCCTGGGTATCAAAGGTGGAGATGGCCGGCCAATTCATACCAGGACTGGCTAGCCCTACTTGAGACATGGGTTGGACCTATACATAGTATGGGTTACTGGGCCAACTGATTGAATTGCTTGGTCCATCCTTGTGCCCTCTGGCCCATTGTTTGTTATTTTGCTGCATGCTCTGCCTCCAAAATGATTGCTCGGAGAAGTTATGGAAAAGGCAGGCTAAATGAAACAATGGATTAGTGCTATTATATAGCAGCTTATGAATCACGCACAATACATTTTCTTATATCTTCTTTGTTTACTAGGTGAACAGTTTAGTTTACAACACAGTGTGTTCACCATCAAACTGTGGCTACTGCATTTGCCTTATTGTAATGGGCCCAAGAGATATAATCCTTCGAATTAGACTTTCTTATATCTCGTGACATGGTCATAGAATACAAAATTGTGAAAATTGAAGCTGAGTTCTCCTCGATAGACTTATAATGCCTTGAGTCCTTCAAGAAAACTTATTTAGTGATAAGTCCGTTTTTTATCTTACAAATAAATACTTAAGTTCACTATTTTTTAAAATCCCAAAAATACTTTTAACAGTATTATTCTGTTCAATTATAAAAACCTTAAAGACCTTGAAAAAGAAGATCATAAATCCAGTACAACAAATCTTTCTCCTTAGATATCATTTATTCCTTCATAGCATCAAAATCAGTAGGGTTTGGAATATCATCAACAACTACCATATCTTCTACTGTATTCTGGTCATCATGAACCTCTATGTCAATGGTTTTCAGAAAAAAAAAAAAGGTTGAAAAATTTTCTCAATGTGTTATTAGTTTGATTACCAATTTTATTTTTATTTTTTTGATAAATAATCCCCAAAAATTTTCAATGTTTCATGTTACTACGTTTTTTGTTGACCATGTTACTATTTTTTATTAAGCATGTTCTTACTTTTTCAATGTTACTTTGTTGGATGCTCAAGAATTGAAAGCTTCTTCCTTTGGTTATGGGTTTGAATGCTACTATTTTTATTTTCAATTTTGTTCAATGTTCAATATTACTATTTTTTTTTTTTTGTTGAGCATGTTACTGTTTTTGTTAAGCATGTTATTATTTTTTGTTAAGCATATTACTATTTTAGTAGAACATGTTACTATTTTTGTTGAATATATTACTATTGTTATTTTTTAAAATATTAATATTGAATGTTACTATTTTTTTATGTTTGAATGTTGCTATTTTTTATGTTTAAATGTTACTATTTTTTTGTGTTTAAATGGTATTATTTTTTGTGTTTAAATGATAAATAAATTTTTTTAATGTTAATCAAACTCCTAAAATTTAGGAGTTTTTAATTTTGAATTTTGCTTCACTTCTAAAAGAAATGGATACTAGTAAAATTGACAAAAAAATGGACTTTATAGCAAATAAGTTTCATTGACGGATTTAAGTCTAAATAAGTCCATATAGGGAACCGGCCTCCAAATTTCCCTAGAAAATTTAGCCTAAACCCTTATTTTTCGAGATAAGCTAGCTAGTCTAGGAGGCCGACCCAATCCGTGCCCTCCTCTAGTGAGTAATGTATGAGCTAGGATTACGTAGTGTGCAACACTTGAAGCCTTTTTTGTTTTATGTAGAGGGATTCTGGATAGAAGATTCGAATTTAAATTGTTCAAATCGCCATAAATGATTTTTTGACGTTACAGTAGAATCACTTCTTTCTTCTTTTTAACGTTATGGTAAAATTACTTTGTTTTTGTTGTCATTCTTACTCCTCGTTATAATGTATCAGTGCGATTTAGATAATTCTTCGTTATTAAAAAAGTGCTTAGAATGACTCTCGATTAATTGACATATTGTTACTCCAAAACCCGTTGTTATCGACGGAGGGGACTCAATTGACAAACAGTTTTCAGGCAATTGCTTGTGATGTGTTCAATCGTCTTATTTCAGAACTTCTTTTGATGAATTTTAAAGGGATAAACACACAACACAATAAATTAATAAAAAAGAATTCATTTATTAATCCAGCCGAAGGGATTTCAGTGAAAGAAAGACTGATTTAACAATCTTAATTACAACAATAACTACTTCCTAAAACTAAATTAACACTACCCCTAAAACTAATTTAACACTACTCCTAAAACTAATGTACCGTGGCAAGACAAACCAGTCTCGGACCCAAAAGCAAGTCCTGCAACCAAAGCAAAAAGAGCTACACCTTTTTCTAATAGAAAATTTATTCCTTGTTAGTCATCATGCTTCCTAAAGCGTCAAGAGCTAAAAGAATTATTATCTGGTGGGCCATGCAAATAGTCTAGTTGTTTCGAAGTGCTTTTGTTTACATGTCCAAGTTCATATATGGGTGTAGCGACTGTCAAATGACTGGAGCAACATGTCGGCTGACTTGCCCTTGCTAATTGTAAAATTTTTGCCTTCAAGCTAATACATGGTTCTAACAAAGAGGACTGAGCAGGGATTTGGTTTTCGACTTATTTATTTATACTTCAAGAGACTTGTGGGTTATTTGCCCAGTGCACAATAAGACAGTAACAAGTCGAGAAACACGAATGACATCCAAAACCCGAGCAAAGTCTTTTTCTTGTGTTTTATTTTACTCATGATAGTAGAAAGAGAACCCGTTTACTTAGACGTTAGACGAATGAGCTAGGTAGTCCAAAGATAGTGAACCACACTGTGAGTGATATGCTGAGATATGCACCACATGAATTTTCTATTACGTATATGAGAACACGAGGAACACTTATATGCATCACCTAGTCATGGAAGTATTATCCGAACTCGGTTGAAACATGTGAGAATGACACTTATCGTTGTATTTTTTGAATTCTGTGCACAGAAATAACATGCGTGAGATATCCCGAACTCCCTAAACATTTGAAATGAGTAATACGTCGGTCACCTCTTTTGTTTGCTTAATGCCGATACATCTCAATTTCTTCATTCTGATAGTTTGATTCCCAATTTTATTTTTATTTTTTTGATAAACAATCCCCAAATTTTTTCAATGTTTCATGTTACTACGTTTTTTGTTGACCATGTTACTATTTTTTATTAAACATGCTCTTACTTTTTCAGTGTTACTTTGTTGGATGCTCAAAAATTTGAGGCTTCTTCCTCTGGTTATGGGTTTGAATGCCACTATTTTTATTTTCAATTTTGTTCAATGTTCAATATTACTATTTTTTTTTTGGTTGAGAATGTTACTGTTTTTGTTAAGCATGTTATTATTTTTGTTAAGCATATTACTGTTTTAGTAGAACATGTTACTATTTTTGTTGAATATATTACTATTGTTATTTTTTAAAAGATTAATATTGAATGTTACTATTTTTTTATGTTTGAATGTTACTATTTTTTATATTTAAATGTTACTATTTTTTTGTGTTTAAATAATATTATTTTTTGTGTTTAAATGATAATTTTTTTTTGTATTTGATTGTTATTATTTTTTATTTTTAATGTTACTATATATATATATATATATATTAGTAAATGCCCGTGCCTGAAGGCACGGAATAATGAAATTTTTTTTTATCTATATCTATATTTATTCTATACTACTAATAAAAGTATCTTAACATGAAAAATTTTTGATTTACTATTTTGCTCTTATAAAAAATTATAAAGGCTAACATGTCCTTTTTTATTTAGATGTTTAAATTATCATTATATCCCTTTATATTTAAATAATAAATTAATATCTAATATATCATACAAATCTCTCTGTCTTTGCAAAATTTTTAAATGGTCATGTTATGCTTAAAATAATACAGAAAAATAATATTATTTTTTTTTTCAAAACCCCAATATTAATACACATTGACAATTCTATTGATACAATATCATCTCTAATGCCTAAAAATGACTATATTTATCTTATCTCTTTATTCACAATTAAAATAATTTGGTAAAAAAATTAATGATGCACAAAGTAAAAATAAGAAAGACAAAAAGAAAAAAAAATCAAGAAAAGAAAAATATATAACCCTTACTATTTGGTAGCTCGAATGAAAGAATCGCGAAAAATGAGTTCATTGGATGTTTATAGTTATGAAGAGAATACAAATAATTTAAATATAACAAATATGAGATAATATCTAATGTAACTACATAATTAGATTTTTTTTATGTATTTTACCTAATGTTTCAACAAAAAATTTCACATGTAAAACACGTCGTACATTGCTAGTCAATTAAAAGGCATATCAAATGAAAAATCGTTGACAACATTTAAGAATGTACCTTTCATTACACCAAGATCTATTATTTCGACATTCAACCTCCTATTCAGTAACACTATTACTAATAGCTTTCGTACTTATAGTTGGAAGTACAATTGAATTTGCCTCCAAAAAATAAAAAATTTAAAAATTGTGTATCACCAGAGTGGTGTTAGCTAATGCCTCTTGCCTAAAGACACTAAAAAATTTGGACCCACTACTATAAAAAAAATTCGACAATTTTCTTTGAACTAATCAAAAAAATCAAATACAAAAATGAATACAACACTTCATGACTCATACCCCATGTTGGTATCTTGCATTTGAACATTAAAAAAAATTTGTGCTACACGCTAATATTTTGAACAAATTAATTCATATCCAATTCTAATCCTACTACACCACTTTCAAGCCTATTTTTGTAATTGAATTTCAATTTAGCAAGAAATTTTTTATTCAGAATTTAAAACTTGAAGTCCTAGTTAGGGGGGAATTTGGTGCATAACCCCTTGTTCGGTCTAATTTACAAAGGATTCAAGCAAAATAAATTTAAAAAGAAGGAAACTTTATTTTTAGGAAGAGACATTCCCTTCCTTTCTTGTTAAAATATTGCAAGATTTTTGGAGTGTGCAATCCTCATCATCGTTGGTGTTTGAATATGAAATGGAAGCCCAGCTTGTAAGGTGATCTATCATACCCTGATTGCTGAATCTTGCATGAATTTAAGAGTTTTGATTGACCTACATTGGTAGCCGAAACTTTTGCACAATTGAAGAAGTTATCGCCTACCTTATCTACCACAAATCCAAAATCCTTAAAATGTCTTGTGATATGTAAGAAAAAAAAAAGATTTGATTTGCTCACGCCATTTTTTTTTAAACCCACTTACATGGGACTTTATTAAAGAACCAAAATAATGAGGATACCCATAGGCAATTTTAAACTCTGAAATCAAATCCCTAAACATTTGGACTTTGACATGATCTATTCATTTAGAGAGTCCGACATGCTCCTTTGATTGGGAATAGTAACGGCCTTGGACTTTGAGAGAAATTTGTTCTCTATTAAACTCCACTACGTTTGTTAGGAAGACATTGGGTAACATCTGCCACTTTAGACAGAGAAAATCTCTAACAATCAAAAATAAGAAAATCACAAAATCAACATTGAACTAAAGACCAAAAATGTAAGATTAGAAAAATTAACCAAATTTGTTTCAACCATATTAAATCAAACAACTATCATTCAATCACCCAATTCCACCAAACAAAAAAAAAATTGGCCATTGAACTAAAAAAATTAGAAAAAAAAACAAATTAAAGAAAAATTCAAGCATATTGAATGACCCAATTTAATCAAACTGTAATTGGCACCACCATTGATACATGTGAACATCGCTGAGGCTTGACAAATAAAATACAACTTTTATGTAAGGAATAAAAAAAATACCTATGGATTTCACGATGTCATAATTGAGTGACTCCGAAACCGCCTGTAAAAATAATTCAGAAAATCGTACATACCTCAAAATTACATATCCTAAGTCAAAATTCATCTCCAAATCTTAGTAAAATAAACCATAAGACTCATTCATTGCAATTTATAGAGCCAGTTGGTGCAAAAATTAAAACCCACCAATTCCCTTGGCAACATTTGGAACAACACCCTCAAAACGAACATGAAAAAGTAAAAATCATGAAGTAATTAACTAATAGTTACTTACTGAATCTCATGAACTACTGAGATAAGAAGACAGAATGCTTGGTTAACCCCCACGAATAACAACTCCTGCAAAAAGAATCTATGCACAACAACCCTACAAAATCTCATTGTTGGCCATCACACAAAAAAAAAAATATGAGATCAATTTAATTGAGGACACTCAATAAAACAGGTGGTGTACATAATGCTTTCAGGTTTATTGCCATGTCTAGCAATAGGAAGAATCCAGTCCAAGTATGAGGACACCCACCAAAAACAGTGTAACCAAACAACCCAACACATTAACCCGCGAAGAGAAATTTAAAGTCGTTCCCACCAGTCTCAACCACCAAGAACACAGGCACAGAAAGAGAGGGGAGAAATCCAGAACATTCACACAGAAAAAACACTTAAACACATGCATAGTAAGAGAGAGAGAAGGGGGGAGAAACCAGAACACTCGCACAGAAAAAATAATTAATTTCACCCACACGCAGAGAAACACAAAGTAGGGAGTTTAACAAACTCCCACAAACCAGAAAAAGCTTCAATGGAGAATCCAGTCCAAGTATGAGGACCCCCACCAAAAACAGTGTAACCAAACAACCCAAACACAATAACCCACCAGGGGAAATTTAAAGTGACGGTCGTTCCCACCAATCCAAACTTAAACCACCAGGAACACACGCACAGCAAGAGAGGGGAGGGGGGGAGAAACCCAAAACACTCACATAAAAAATAATTAATGCACGAAAACACAAACACAAACACCACACAAAACAAAAAAACATGATTGAGATAGAGAAAAATATCGTGATTGAGGTGGTGACCGGTGTTAGGGCCTTTGTGCGTTATGGGAGATACAGAGAGTAAGGGAGAGAGAGGTACCGGACCACCTGTGTGTTATGGCGTGTAGGCAGAGACAAAGAGTAAGGGGGCGTGAGCATCAGATAGTAGGAGTCTTAGAGTTCTGGAGATATAAAGTATTGTTTAAAAAATGGGGGGAAAATTTTTGTATCCCGTATGTGAGAGGGAGAGAGAGGTATGTAACAGGGAGAGAGGGAGTTGCAAGAGAGAGACGTGAACATCAGATAGAATTCTGGTAGCAGATAGAAGGAGTCTTAGAGTCCTAGAAGAAATAAAAGTCTTGCTCAAAATATTGAGGGGAAATTTTGCATCCCATTAGAATCGTCGAATCAATAATTGTCAAGTGATCTGAGCCGCAAAAAGCTCAAGACAAACTTTAACACAAAAAATTAAAAATTGATTGTGTAATATACGTATTTCTAATCCACAATTTATTTTTTCATTGTTTTCTAAAATTACACAATGTCAAATAAATTATAGTATAAGATAGAAAGATAAAGTTAGATGAAAGATAGGAGTCTTTGTATCAGTTAGTATGAGATAAGGGAAAAGAGTTAGATGAGAGATAGAGTTTGAAATGATCTGATAATTAAAAAAAGAAACGTTGTTGGGCGGAAAAAAAAAATTCAGTACTAACCGTAGACCGTCAGATCAAAATTTTTAAGATGATCTGAACCGTCTTTTATATTGGGATTATGTTGTCCGTTGGATGTGTTTATGTTTTGTCTCAAAACAATCTAGACCTCTCTTTGTCTTTTGGATTCAAATTTCACTCTACTTTATTATATAGATAAGAGATATAGTCATAACTTATATATGAATATAGATTGATATGAGAGAAAAATTTTTTTAATGTTAATCAAACTTCTAAAATTTAGGAGTTTTACTTCACTTCTAAAAGAAATGGACACTGGCAAAATTGATAAAAAACGGACTTTATAACAAATAAGTTTTCTTGACGGATTTAAGGTTAAATAAGTCCATATAGGAGGACTGACCTCCAAATTTTCATAGAAAATTTAGCCTAAACCCTTATTTTTCGAGATCGGCTAGCTAGTCTAGGAGGCCGACCCAATCCGTGCCCTCCTCCAGTGAGTAATGTATGAGCTAGGATTACATAGTGTGCAACACTTGAAGCTTTTTGTTTTATGTAGAGGGATTCTGGATAGAAGATTCGAATTTAAATTGTTCAAATCGCCATAAATGATTTTTTGACGTTACAGTAGAATCACTTCGTTCTTTTTTTTAACGTTATGGTAAAATTACTTTGTTTTTGTAGTCATTCTTACTCCTCGTTATAATATATCAGTGCGATTTAGATAATTCTCCGTTATTAAAAAAGTGCTGAGAATGACTTTCGATTAATTGACATATTGTTGCTCCAAAACCCGTTGTTATCGACGGAGGAGACTTAATTGACAAACAGTTTTCAGGCAATTGCTTGTATGTGTTCAATCGTCTTATTTTAGAACTTCTTTTGATGAATTTTAAAGGGATAAACACACAACACAATAAATTAATAAAAAAGAATTCATTTATTAATCAGCCGAAGGGATTTCAATGAAAGAAAGACTGATTTAACAATCATAATTACAACAATAACTATTTCCTAAAACTAATTTAACACTACTCCTAAAACTAATGTACCGTGGCGAGACAAACCAGTCTCGGACCCAAAAGCAAGTCCTGCAACCAAAGCAAAAAGAGCTACACCTTTTTCTAATAGAAAATTTATTCCTCGTTGTTGGTCATCATGCTTCCTAAAGCGTCCAAAGCTAACAGAATTATTATCTGGTGGGCCATGCAAGTAGTCTAGTTGTTTCGAAGTGCTTTTGTTTACATATATATGGGTGTAGCGACTGTCAAATGACTGGAGCAACATGTCGGCTGACTTGCCCTTGCTAGTTGTAAATTTTTTGTCGTCAAGCTAATACGTGGTTCTAATAAAGAGGACTGAGCAGGGATTTGATTTTCGACTTATTTATTTATACTTCAAGAGACTGGTGGGTTATTTGCCCAGTGCACAATAAGACAGTAACAAAGCCGAGAAATACGAATAACATCCAAAACCCGAGCAAAGTCTTTTTCTTGTGTTTTCATTTTACTCATGATAGTAGAAAGAGAACCCGTTTACTTAGACGAATGAGCTAGGTGGTCCAAAGACAGTGAACCACACTATGAGTGATATGCCGAGATATGCACCGCATGAATTTTCTATTACGTATATGAGAACACGAGGAACACTTATATGCATCACCTAGTCATGGAAGTATTATTCGAACTCGGTTGAGACATGTGAGAATGACACTTATCTTTGTATTTTCAGAATTCTGTGCACAGAAATAACATGACGAGATATCCCGAGCTCCCTAAACATTTGAAATGAGTAATACCCCAGTCGCCTCTTTTGTTTGCTTAATGCCGATACATCTCAATGGGGGAGTATGAGACGATTCGCCATCTCCCTCGGTTTGATGGCACTGCCGATGATTTACTTTGGTGTGGCTGATGATAACGCCGACTTTGATAAGAACAAAAGCTAAAAATCGAAACATAGTGGAGTGACCAAATATGAAGAAACTTTGATATGGGATGGGTTATTCTCATGGCAGAACATTGTCTTGCACTAGATGACAAATTCATAAACTTGATGCTTTTGTGAAGAATTGAACATCTGTATGTTGCCAATGCTTGTGGGACAAAGACCAAGTCCCCATAAATAGAATAAGAGAGTTTGAACTTCAAGAATGGCCGATCAAGATTCATGTCAAAGCTTTCATGGTGATTTTTTGTGTTTTTATCAATTCGAAAGGCAGACCGAATGCTATTGCTCGACTGTAAGAAATGCCGAACTTTAAAAATTTGAGCAGACATGAGATATGTCAATGACCCCGAGGGTTGAACAAGTCTCACGAACTGGGTTATATGAAGATTTAGGGACACGCTTGCTTCGTTTTTCACAAACGGCGCCAAATTACACGGGTAAAAATTCGTCAATAGTTGAAATATGTCGAGGTGCACCCCTAGTCTTTGAGTATCATCCAATTCATGAGCTGCAAGGCAGAAAGAGGTTAGAGGAACCCCCGGCGTTAAGCCAGGAGAGGCCCATTCGATGTCCAAGTCAGTAGTGCTATCAATACCTAAATAGGCGAGTGTATAAACTAAAAAAATAATATAGTTGTGTGTGTGTGAAGTATAGAGCCGATGTGTTCATACTTAAGATCTCATTATCTTTGGGTCTTCACCCTTATTTATAGAGAATCAGTAAATTATTTATAGAGAATCAGTAAATTATTTATAGAGAATCAGTAAAGAGTTGCTTACTAGTCAATCTATGATGACCCTTTAAAGGATAGACATAGACTAACCTCCCAAAATACTTATTATCTATCATATATTTATTGTAGTAGGTCCTATTTGTAATATATGTCAATTATTTTATTGGGAGTGGGGCTGGTGGACCCACCTAATAAATAATGTTCTGTCACTTATTAAGTTAAATAAATTAATAAATTATGCTGAAGTAGCTTTCATGATATTAAATTAGACCAGGTTTAAGAGTCCTAGTTTGAACAAATTCTTACAGGAATGGCCAAAGATTTGTGAATGTTTATCAAACTTTTTGTCTCCATGCCCGTACGTATCTATCTAACATGTTTAAGGACTACATTACATTAGTACTATTGTTAAGTGCGTCCTCTTTATTATAATGATTTTCCAGCTGATAGTTTTTGTAATTTATTGAAACTTCCGGGGTTTGCGTGTCGGAACTTCCCGGCATTGAATGTGAGCTTTTTGTGGCATAATCCCAGAATCAAACTACCTTTGGTGGCATATTCTTTTTTTTTTTGGTTTAGCGCTCAAAAAGTGTTTGGTTAATTTATGCGTATTTCGATTAATCTTTTTTTCGATTCCACGTTGGAACTAAGATATTTATAAGGAATAAATTTTTCATAGTCGAACTCTAAAAAATTGTCAAAATTCAAACTCAAATCGTCTGATTTTACAGCTCATATTTATTACCATTTGAGTTATCTTTTAGATTAAATGGTAGCATATTCTATGGAGAGAGCGCTAAGTGTAGAGAGAGCTCCAAATAAAACACGAATGACTCGTTTGATAGACGTATTATGAGGAGATTAAATATTGGATTGTACTATATTTTATTTAATCGAGCATAATATTTTGTTTGGTAAGCAAATTTGATACAGTATTAATTTCAAAAATGTATACTAATTGTATATTTATCATGTATTTTTTATATGATAAACCTATATTATGGAGGTATTTTAATACCACCAAAAAATATGGTATTATAATCCAACTCAAACGTATTATTCTACACATTTACTATTATAAACCCCAACTGATAAAATCAAGCTATTATCAATATAACAAACACTGATTGAGAGTATTTTTGTTAATTCAATATTAATACGATGAAATAATTCTCTGACCGAACAACCGATTAGATTAAATAACTACTATCCAAAGTTTATGTTGTAGATAAAATTACGTATTATTTTAATACTTTATTTAATCTTATCTTTTATTCATATGTATTGTATTAAACTGTATTATTTTATCCAATCAGTCCATTTCTAATACGAAAACTAAACGAGCCCAAATAAATTGTCTCATATATATTTTTGTAGTTTTAAGTGAAAAATCATCTATTGTATATCAATAGTAGAGTTAGTTATATGCTTTGGTCCGAGTTGAATCTATGATGGTGGAATTTACTATTTAGAAAAATTCAATGTAAGTATATCAAAAAATATCTAAATAGGTTACATGGCATGATCGATTATGAATATTCTCCGATCAATTATAATTTTTTCTTAAAAAAGTGTAACTTGACCTTAAAAAATAGTAATTTTTTGTACAATACCAATTTTTTTTATACCATAAAATTATCCTACGTTTAGCAGTTTTCTACGGTATTAAAAAAAAATTCGATATCGTACTAATATTTACCACATTTGTAAGTGTTTTTATTATTGTTGTAGTTGTTTTTACCACTATTGTGGTAATGAATAAAAGAGGTAAGAATAGTTATCATTAAACATTAATTAAAACTTTACTTTTTTCGGTAAAAACGGTAGGTTATAAACAAAATTTAGAATTGAGAAATACAAATTAGAAAATGATAGTACAAAAAGTCAAAGATAGTCAAAATAAAAGTCATCCCTTATTCCATTCCTTCGGAATGGCGGATGGTTAACACCAATAGGAATTGAAAGAGAAAAAAAAAAAACCATGGTTTGGTCAAAATTAGAATCATAAGTTAAAATGATAGTACAGAGACAATAAAATAAAAAAAAAAGACCAGAGTTTTTCAAAATTCCAATCCTAATTGAAAAAGTGATGCTCAAAAGTCAAAGAAATTATAAAAAGACCACAGTTTGGTTAAAATTCTAACTATAAATTGAAAATGATGGTACATAGATAAGACCAATGACCAGATATGTACTATTGTTTACCAAAAATAAGATATTTGCAAAAGTCGTAAGGCCAATGTATGGGAATTAACGTCTGCCCAATGTCCGAATGCTAGGGGTAGAGGTGTTAATTAAATTGAGTTATTCGAGTTTGGCTTGAGTTCAGTTCGGGTTCGGTTCATTTTTTAAACGAGCCCAAACTTAAAACAAATTTTTAGGTTTGTTTAGAAAACAAATCCTACAAGCTCGTCTCGTTTATGTGCAAATACTTGGGTTTGAGTTGTTTTTTGCTCATTCAGGCTCGTCTGGTTTCCTAAATGAGCCGAATTTGAACAATTTTTTATCCTTGATTAAGAAACAAGTTTTTTAAGCTCAGCTCGAACTCGTTCGACTAACAACCCTACCGAAGGCCAAGGAAGTTGCGACTTATCATTAGGGGAGTCGACAACTGAACTTGAATAATTTTATATTTGCCTAAATATAAACGTCTACTAACATTTTGGACAAAAATTACGATGTATGAAAATAAAATACAAAAAATTGTTTAAAATTACAAAATTAGTACTTAATTTGTAAATAAGTCAATAATTGAATTTTTTAAGGCGTGAAGTCCAACTCAGCTAAACTTTTAAGGTGAGAGGTCCAAATTAATTTTTATTTTTCTTTTTCTTTTTTAATATAACAACATTATCCCTGGTATCTTGCACTTTGCTCAACCAAGAGCTATTGTCTTTTTTATGGTAAATCCAGCTCTTTTTTCTATAGAAATCTACCACCACTCCTGTGCTCGTAAACTACCCAATAGTGAACTACCAAATAGTAAACTACACGATAGTGAACTAAAAAATTCAATTTTTCTTCCATTCACAATATATAACAAAACTCATTGAGTATTTTAATTCACTGTTGGTGGGTTGGTGGTGATAGGATATGATAGAAGTTTTTAAATAATCTCATTCATTAAGAGTATTTTTGTAAAGTGTGTATTTTATGTATCTTTCGCCTCAAAAATATCCAAGGTGAATCTCTTGCCATAAAAGTGCACGACTTTGTACCTGTTGCTTGAGTTCCCAACAAAATAACTGGAATAAAATAAAATTATTTTTTATTAAATTTATAATTGAAGGGGTAAATGTATAATTTTTTCAATATAAAAATTTGGATTAATAATATTTTTGATTTCTAAAATATGCAAGCTTTGTCAATTTAATCTTCAATGTATGAATATTATTAATTTGGTCCCTACAATATTTAATTTGTGTGAGTCTCTAACTAGACGATCTGTTAAATTCTTTAACAAAAATGACAACGTGTCATTATTTCAGATAATATCATGTGATCAGCACGCGATTACTTTCATAAAAAAATTTAATAAATCGTGTGTGTAGAAACTATTTAAATACCAATTGATAAATCGATGCATTGAGGACCTACATGACCAAAATTTGCTGTTAACCCCAAATCATTATATACGATAAGGATAGAACTGTACAGATCAAAACCGCACCAGATAACAGAAGGTGATTATCACCTGAGTAAGGTAACACGTCAGACCAGTACAAAGCTTTCTCTCGTGGCAGTATCGCCGACGGTACGATTCCCTGTCATTATTGCCGACGGCGAATCTCCTATCTACTCGTAAACTCCATTTTATTTTTCACATCATTGTCATCATGCCGTATATATGCAAGCACTTGTCCGAAATTCTCTCTCTCATCTTTCTGTATTTATGATTTGTGAGTTGTCATAAACACACACACTCTCTCTCTCTCTCTCTAATTTCATCTTGAATTTCAATTTATGTTTTATCAGCAGTCAGGGCTTTCATTGAAGCATTGGACATGGAGGTATTTGAGTTGTAGTTGCTGTTTTTTGTAACATTATTTGGGGATTTTTTAGGGTCTGACGAAGAAGAGAGAGGAGTTGAATGACGATTGAGTACAAATGTTGCGAAACGGAGTTCTTCATTCATATACTGATAATTGCGTTCCTTGTGTTGTTCGCTGGTATGATGTCTGGGCTTACTTTGGGGCTCATGTCTATGAGTCTGGTTGATCTTGAGGTTTTAGCAAAATCCGGAACCCCCAGGGATCGTAAACATGCTGGTATATCTTTTCTTAGCTGTTATAATCTTTCGATTGGTTCTTATTTCATGCTAATTTCGTGCACATTAATTTTTTTTCACTAAATGTGCTCATGTTGTAAGAATTTGGTTTAATTGTTAAGGGTTGAAATGCGTTTCCGTCAGTCCTTGGTTGTATTCCGATAGTATTAGTTATCCTGCGGCGGACAATGATCCCCATGGCTAAAGGTTGCAATATTGATCATCGACTGGGAGGGTGCGAATGGGTTCTGAACCGACGCATGGGCGAGATATTTGGGTCCAATCGGAGTTGATGTCATCGTTAGGATCCCACATTAGTTAAATATAAAGCTAGATGTGTGTATAAAAATTCTTGAATACTCTTCTCTTGCAATTTCTACCTATGAGTTCATAACAGTTGGTATCAGAGCTACCACTATATCGGGTATGAGATCGAACGCTGTATGGACTGCGGCTCTTTGTGGTTGAGTTACGGAAGTTGTGATCTATAGGTTAGATTAAGATAACTTGATATTATGTAAGCGTATCGCCAAAGGGAAAAGGCTACCTTTGGGCCAGTGACATTGACGATAGAGTGGGCTACTGTGGACGTCAGCTGCGGAAATGTGGTGAAATGTTACTATCCCACATCGAGTAAATATAAGATTAAATGTGTGTATATGAACTCTTGGACATTCCTCTTTTGCAAGCCAATTTTTAGTGGTAAGTTCTACCAATGGATTCATAACATGTTAATTTGGATGGTTTGACTGAGTCGATTCAGACGTTTCCAAATCAATCACAGTATAGTGAGACTCAGTAGATTAATGGAATGGAGAATGGGATGGAAAGCGCCGCTACAAGTCGGCCTATCTTTGAACTATGATGACACCCTTTTCAGATACTGCATGTTGTCTCTCCAATAGTACTGGTTGATCTCAGCACTCAATTCCTGAGGAATAAATGGCCGTTACATTGCAACTTAGTGTGAACCAAACTAGTCACAGCTGAATTTTCTGTTATGTAGGGTGTTGCTGCTTTCTGTATCACCTGTTTCTGCCAACCTTGGGAGCATGTTTGCTTCATTATCTTATGATTTTGGTAATATACATCTTTGGAAGCATATAATAGATTACTATGCTTGTTATTGGTGGCCCTTCTACCTCATTATTTCATTTTAGCCATCAATAACTTGGTGTCTGATTGATGTTTTTGTTATGAGTGCTGTAGTGTTACCATTAAAATATTTTGAGTGCTTAGCCTACAAATGTAATAGGTTTTAGTGTTGAGGAGGCAGCCCTTGCATCCCTTGAGATGGTTTCTTGGATTTTCGTACTCTTCCTTTTAAAGTTTCGAAGACATTTTTTTTTCAGTTACGGCATATTGCACTTTTGGACTGCTACCTGGGAATTAGCTTATTTACACCACTCTCTTGCTTTAATTTGCATTATTTCCAAGGACATGCTCTTTTTTTAGTTATAAATTATGACAGTACACCAAAAGGTTTGGCTCTTGGAAAGGGCTGTAGATGTGAGTCTGTGGGAATTTAGGAGTTTGCAAATCATAGGAAGCCATTAACATTTATATCTGTGAGCCGAATATCACCTGATGCAATGAATATGAAAAGAGGATTAAGACATTGCCTGAAGCAGTGTTTCCAGAAAGTTGTTCTGCTACTTCTTTTTTTGTTCATTTTTTCAATCAAAAACCTCGTTTTTCCCTTGCCTTATAGGAAATTGAGCAGGCGTTTCCCCTAAAACCCTAATCAATCTAATCCTTATCTCTCCTTAAATCCTTGGTTTCTTGATTAATTTTCCGTTGTTGTACATCAGTGTGTCATTGCTGGTTGTGAATCCATTTGCATTTTTACTGCAAGAAGGCAAGCATTTGGGGGATAAGGGATAATCAGCTGTTAATTTGTAATGGATAACGATGGAAAATACTGGGTGGTGCTCGAGTTCGAGCTGTTCGTGTCAGAATTGTATTTCTTTTTAGTGTGATTGGATGTGCTCTTATTTACAGCTTCTACTTTGTCAAAACAGTGAAGATACTGCCAGTTGTCAGAAATCAGCATTTATTGCTTTGCAGTCTGCTTATTTGCAATGCTGCTGCTATGGAGGTATACCTCGTTGCGATGTCTTTGAACAAGCTGTTTCATGAATCTTACTAAAACTTAATATTTGAGATGGTTGTTTTTTTCCTCAGGCACTTCCCATTTTTCTTGATAGCCTGATTTCAGCTTGGGGTGCTATTCTGATTTCAGTGACGTTGATACTTCTGTTTGGTGAGGTGAGGGCTTGCACATTTTTGTTTTTTTTGCATTTGTGATAGAGCTAGCAAAGTTGGTATAGGCGGACAGACGTTAGTATGTCAGTGTGACTTACCAGGTCCACAAAGGCACCTCTTCCAGATCGGATGCACTGAAGAGTAGTTTTATATCACTTGCATTATTGGTGTGAATAAGAATAAGTTTTGCATTATTGCTGTGTGCATTATTGGTGTGAATAAGAATAAGTTTTGCATTATTGTTGTGTATGCAAATAAGTTGGGGATTTGTTTGTCAGCTTGTTCTGCCACAGAAGTAGAGTTAGAAAACATAAAATATTGGGAATTTTCACGTATTAATATTTTTAAAACACTCATAGTTTAAGCTGGTTGGTGAAATGAACATGGTAAAATTGCATGCACTAATTGCGAATAATTTGCACAAACAGATTATACCACAATCTGTTTGTTCCAGGTATGGTTTGGCTATTGGTGCTGCTGTAGCTCCGTTTGTTCGAGTTCTTGTGTGGATCTGTTTTCCTGTTGCATATCCAATAAGCAAGGTGATACTTGTTTTTTTAGCAATTTCGCTACGCAATTCCTCTTCTGAAGCAGAATAATTAGTTAGTCTTACAAATCAATCTTCCTGACTATCCTTGTTTCTGTAATTTTCAGTTATTAGACTTTCTGCTGGGCCAAGGACATGTAGCTCTTTTTCGCAGAGCTGAGTTGAAAACACTTGTTAATTTGCATGGTAATGAGGTATGTAGTTTATAGCTCTCTCGTATTAGGTAACTCGTATAAAAATTGCTTATCATTGTTTGTAGTGAGGAATGTAATATATGGCTCTTTATTTATTACATAATCCGTATGAAGACTTCTTATTATTCTATTTTGTTCGTCCTGATACAAAAATTAAATTCTCCATTAGTTGGATTTTGCTTTAGATTGTGTTTCCGTTTGGGAAATTCTACAACCTTAGCCCCATTTTTTCCCTTCAAATATATGCTTCTTGCAGCATTTTTTGGGTTTGTCCGTATTTAAACGCCTCTGACATTTCTATTGTGCAAATTCCATTGTTGAATTTGACTCTCCTCATCTGGAGCTTCCTGCTTCCTTGTTTTATGCTCAGCTTCGTAATCTTCTGCCTATTTGTAAGCAGGCGGGAAAAGGTGGAGAACTCACCCATGATGAGACAACAATCATTGCCGGGGCACTTGAGCTTACCGAGAAAACGGCTAGTGATGCCATGACTCCTATATCTGAGACTTTTGCTATTGATATTAATGCCAAGCTTGACAGGTATTGCATGCTTTGAAACGTTTTGAGAAAAGCTTAACTTGCAGTCTTTTTCAGCTATGTAATATTTAGTGTCATTGTTAATCTACAGGGTTTTGATGAATTTAATAGTGGAGAAAGGACATAGCAGGGTGCCAGTCTATTATGAGCAACCTACAAACATCATTGGGCTAATTCTGGTAGTCTTTTATTTATTTTCTGTAGTTCCTCTGTTATGCAAGCTACAGAGATGATACATATTTTCACTCAATTCTCGAGTCTGATAAGTTCATTTCTGCCTCCATGGGCTGGATTGAAACTATTCTAGCTCATTTTTTTCTCCTCTGACCTGCTTCGTTTTACGATAACTTGGTCTCTGTTAATCCAATGCCAATACCATTGGGATGAAAGGCATTTATGTAATTTTGGACCAAATGCACGTAGATACAAGCAGATTCTTGTGATAGCTTAGAACAATATTACAATTCAAACTGAAAGATGAGCTCTTACACGAGTTTGACCAATTATTTTGGTCATCAGATTGTGAAAGTATCTTACGTCATGATAGCTAATATCAAATGCAAAGGAGATTTATTTGGAGCAGCAGCTGTTAAAGGGGCAGGATGCTCAAGCATGTATTTGGACTTGGAACTTTTAAGCACTGAGAATATAATGTTAGACAAGGCAAATAGAGCATAATTAGAGGTGAAAGCTTAGGAACAATAAAACATGGTGGGAGGATTTAGAATTGGGCTCTCAGCTCTTGATCTCTGACCTAGTTAACTGGAGTTGTATGCCAAGAAAACAGATAGTTCAGTACTCTCTGTTCCTTAAATTTTTTCCATTGTCTTCGAAGGGAATATTGTGTGCATCAACTCCATATAAGGAGCGTATTGTGAAATTTTTTATCAGTTTTAACTAGGTCTGCAAGAAAAACCTGAGTCTCATCTCATTTAAGGCGGACTTGAGCTCTTTTATTAACAAACAGTCCTGAGCGCGAGCCTTGAACTAAATTCATTGTAATATACGTACATAGATGTAAGTGAAAAAAATTCAGAACTGCACATATTAGTGCACTCTACCAAAATAAATTTATGATATTCTCTGATGCAACGTAAAGATGAAAAAGGAAATGAACATCTACTAGATCGTGTATGTTATCTGACTACGTGATTGGTTGATTGGAGAAAGCAGCAAATGAATGGAAATCATCTTTTCCTCGTTTGTTGCTTTACCTAATTATATAAAACAGCTTTACCTTTGGTTTCTCCTCAAATGATTTCAATTTTCATTTGCACGTATTTTGAAGTTACATCAAACTGAAAGATGGTGATGTTATTGTGCTGCTCTTAGTGCCCTAACTTGTCTTAAGTGGGCTGCAACTGCATTCGATTCACACACGCGATTAGTGGAAATCTGTGGCCATATCCAGTTTTTATCAGTCAAATCCGTGGATGTTGGATGGCCGCATTGCCTTTATAAATGAAAGTCCCTAATGTAGTTAAAACCTAGGTGTTAGTTAGCACAAAAGCCACATATTATGTCACTTGCAAGTTTGCAATGCTTAAACTCATGATGTGCTGACGAACTTTGAGGACTATGCCACTTTGCTCCATTTATTTTTCAAGAAAAAGTTAACATTTAATAGTTTTATGGGTTCTGTTAAAAAAAATAAATTAGTTTTATAGGCTACAAGCAGAAGTGCCTAACATTAACTAACTTCTAAACGATGGAAACGGGAAGAAAGTATGTGATACACATTGCAACAGGATATAATTTTTGTTTGTTTGTTATAAGGTGCTCCCAAGGTGCTCTCAATAGCACTCTTCTCGAAATCTACACTCACGCTCTGAGTCCCGCAATCGCACACTTTCGTTCTTAAGTCCCGACATTCTAAGACTCCTCAATCTAATATGGAAGTTCCCTCTTGATGCCCGGTAACTTCCTACTTATGTGTGTTGCTAGTGAACCTGTAAAAGCAGTGTGCTGCTAATCAGGCTCGACAATCAAATGTTCTGTTTGGAACACATAGAAGATGAAACAGGAGCCAATGCTTCTGCTAAAGCACTGCAACTTGACCATTTTCTAGAAATTACATGCATATGCTTCCAGTGGTGGAGCTACATTTGATGTATGACTTATGAGGACACTCCATATATATGCTGCTATAGAAACAAATCTTCAATTCACTACATTGCCCCTTTAAGGTTTTTGAATATTTGGATGGATGGTGGCCCTCTTCTTGTTTCAATAAGTTAATTGTTCACTCGACTCGTAAACTACTAAATAAATATTTTATTTTTGAAGTGAGTAAAACAAATGCAAAATGCACTACCTCATATATTGATTAAAGGCAATATGCCAATTACTTAATTTTTTTCACCTAATATTTTTGCCCCCTCTAAGATAGCATCTTGGCTCCACCCCTTATGCATCGTCCGAAAGTTAAAGTGCCCGTTCTATTATGCTTGTTAAAGGTAGGCAGAATAGAAGTAAGGAGTATTTGAACATGCACTACTTGGTAATGATGTCTGCACACCCATGCATGCGTTTGTCTTTCTGTTAGAGTGAAAATCAGCGTAATCAACAACTGTACGTTAAAATTGTGTCTATGGTCAGATCCTTTTAAATTCCTCATTTGGTTTATGTTTCTTGCCCTTTTGTGGGTATATAGTGGTGTAAATGGAGTTTTGCTTCTTTCAGCTACGGAGTTAGCTTTGTTGGAAATGAGGGCTTTGTTAGAGCATAAGCTGATCAAGGGTTCAACATCTTCTAGAGCCTATATATTGGTCTGGAGGTTCCTGGAGGGGAGGAGGAATCTTTATAAATCACTCCATATACCAGAGATGAACTAGTGTGTGGAAGTATACTGTAGGATATGAATTAATCAGCTTATAACTTACAATATAGAGAAGCTATATTATTATGACTAAGGTTGCATGCTTGATCTCGCCTCTCAATATGGATACATGCCAACATGCATGTCTTTTGACCTAGATAGACCATCCATTGGTGTAGCCTAGTTTGCCCACTTAATTGTTCACTTAACATTTCCTAGCTCCGCTCTCATCAGATGTCATCTATGGACTTGTAATTTTACCTTGGCCCCTTTTCCTTTCTCCTTTTTTCTTGGTAGAACATGGTTCTCTTATTGATTTATACTTTTTCTATTCCGGGCTTATAGGCGAAGAATTTACTGACCATCCATCCAGAAGATGAAGTGCCTGTAAAGAATGTTACTATTCGCAGGATACCAAGGTATCTTGCATATGTTGGTTTAAGAGGAAATATTTAGTTGTGTTATGAGAAGTTAACTATATTATTCTGCAGTATTTAAGTTGAAGACATAATCTTCTGCAACTAATTATGAAATCAAACTATTTTACCTCTTTTTGTTGCATCATCATTATAATACTGTGCAAATATGTTAAAACCAGCCATTAACAGCTCTTTAGGCATAGATAATCAATTTTTCTTTTTCTTCTGGTTGGAGGATAGCAAGCTGTTTGCAACTATCGTCCTGAGTTTTGACAGGATAAAGTTGGACAAAATCATCTGATAGTTTTTATTCAATGTGAAACCAGCCATTAAAAGTTCTGTGTTAATAGGCCAATAAATACTGGAATTTCTTCTCATGGTTTGTAATTTTTTCATTTTACATGAGTTAGATTGCAAACTTGAGATTAGGGTTTAGCTGAGAGAGGAGAAGAGAGGAGAGATTGAGAGAAATAATGTGTGTAGGTTACCTCGCCCTCCACTCTTATTTTGTACTAAACTGATATTATGAGAATTATACTCCCCCTCAAGTTAGAGCATAAAGATGAAAGATGTCCAGCTTGGAGAAAAGATTATTGTAGACAAATCAAGCTCTGGTACCAAGTTAAATTGTAAATTTGAGATTAGAGATCGCGAGATCAAGAGAAATATTGTGTGGCTATGTTGCCCTACACTCTTATTTATACTAAACTAATATTATGAGAATTACATATTTACTCAAAATATAAAATAAGAATTCTAACAACTTGTGTATGGCTAAAATGGGAGATATATAACCGAAGTAAAAAGAATAATGTATTTAACACTTTATGATGGGGTTAGGAGGGGCAATGTGTGGAATATCTTTAATTCTTAGCAATGGGCTTGTAAGTGGTAAAGGTATGGTATGGCATGGTAGAATTAGGGGTGTTCACCCTACCCGACGGGTAGGAAATATAGTCTTCCGCCTTCCTACTCGATACTTTGCGGAAGAATTTTTTCTTACCTTACCCTACCCGATCAGGTGTAGTATTCCTACTCGAGTAATCGGGTAGGAAGTCGGGTAAACACTTTTGTAGCTAGTAATTTTTGAATCATTTTAACAATTTAATTAAATAACATGTATCAATTTAACAACACAATAAATCAATAACACTAAAATCTAAAACAATTAAAACAACAATTATAATTGTTTTAGCCATCAATCCACCATAATTGTTTTAGCCATCAATCCACCATAATTGTTACAAATATAATCCACCATAATTGTTACACAAACACAATCCACCATAATTGTTACACAAACACGAATACATTAAAATCATTACTACTTCGCCTGTGGCAGTTCACCAGTTCACCACAAATCATATATTTTACACAAAAAACAAATCAATATTTTAGCAACTCAAACATCCACAACAATAACAAATACTCTTATAATTACTAAAAAAAATATAAAAAAGTTAAATAGCACCTTTTTTGCTAGTGTCATTCACCTCTCTTCACTCAAGAGAAATTGAAATTGTCTCTGCAGTTATTTCTGAGATAAAAAAGAGTATGGAAAAAAAATAGATACGAAGAACTCATCAACAAATAATAAAAAAATAACAATAAAAGTATAAAAACCTGAATCTAGTTTATAGCTTTCTGAATCCTTCAAAACATCTTCAAAGTCATAAGCAATGGATGACGATTGAAGCCAATTTTGTGCACATATGAGACCCTCAACTGTTTTGGGTGTCAGGCAACTCCGAAAAGGATCTAAAATACGACCCCCAGTGCTAAAAGTCGATTCTGATGCCACTGTAGAAATGAGAATAGCTAACACATCACGAGCTATTTTGGCAAGGATTGAGAATTTAGAAGAATTAACCTTCCACCAATTCAAAATATCAAAATTGGTGCTAACAAATTCAACATCCTCCATCAAATATCGATCCAACTCTTGTTGTCCACATTACCTTTCTCAGCCCTATACTTGCGGTATCTATTCATGAAATTTGTAGGTACTTGATCTTGAACAAACATCTTAGCCGAAGACACATTTTTCTCATGGTCAACACTTGACCCCACTCCACACCCCACACTAAATCTAGTGTATTGTTGGCATAATCGGTCAATGACCCTTTTGATCTTTTCAACTAGTTGAACCTTAACTACTTCATCCTCAGCCTTATAATTGTCATTGAGCCAAAATTCTAAAGCATCCAATTTATAACGTGGGTCAAGGACAATAGCAACAAACAACATCAAATTAATATTATTTAAATGACCCCAATACTTATCATACTTGCTTTTCATCCTCATAGCCATGGTACTCAAAAGATAGTCATCATCTTCACAATAACCTTGCAAATGATCATACACAGTAGAAAGTTCTTGAAAAAATAAGTTAGATGTGGTATACAATGATCCAGAAATGCGCAAAGTGACCTCATAGAAAAGTTTCAAAAACTTCATAAACACACGAACAATTTCCCAATCATCAAATGTAGGTGGCCCTAAACCACCCCCCCTCACTCAATTGACTTACAAATTGCCCATCATCTTCTTGCAACAAATCAAATGCACCTTGGTACTGTTCAGCAACTTTGAGCATCAAATATGTAGAGTTCCATCTCGTTGGAACATCAAGGCAAAGAAGACCCTTTTCACCAATTTTTTGCCTCTCAACACATGACTTAAACTTGTCAAGCCTTGAAGGAGAAGACTTCACATATTTAACAGCATTTCGTACCCTTCAAAATTGACGTGTTCACTTCCTTCAAACCCTCAATGACAATTAGATTCAAAATGTGTGCACAACACCTAACATGGATAAATTCATTTTCTAAGATAGTGCTCTTTCCATCCTTAGTTCGCCTCTTTAAATAATCAAGAGCACCATCATTAGAAGTAGCATTATCCACTGTAACAGTAAATATGCTATCTATCCCCCACCCAAGCATGCATGCTTCAATTTCCCTTCCAATTATCACACCCTTATGATTAGGAACTTTCAGAAAATTGATTATTCGTTTGTGTAACTTCCAATCTTTATCAATGAAATGTGCAGTTAAGGACATATAAGTTAAATTTTGAATAGACGTCCATGTATCAGTAGTAAGGCAAACCCTTTGACTAGATGAGACAAACATATGCTTCAATTTTTCTTTCTTCATCATATATAATTGCACACAATCCCTCATCACAGTGGTACGGGAAGGTATACGAAATCTAGGTTCAACAGTCCTCATCAAGTCTCTAAATCCTTCTCTTTCAACAAACCGGAACGGCAATTCATCCACTATAATCATAGTAGCAATTGCTTCCCTAATTTTCTTTTCATTGAATTTAGCAACACTAAGGTTACTACTAACACCATCTCCATCTTTTTTGAATGCACCAACTAACTTTAATTGAGATATGTCCTTCTTATTCACACTTGCCAAATAAGATTTACAACGATCTAAATGATAAAGCAAAGATGAAGTACCTGTTTTTTTTGCATGATAATTGTAAATCTTACTACAATGCTGACATTTAGCTTCATCTGTAACTTCAATCTTTTCAAAATGCTCCCAAACTCTAGATCGTTTTTTTGTATCTTGTCCCTCACACGGAATGTCATCAATAACTTGGATGTTACTGTTAGAATCAGCTTGAGCAGGTGATTGTGGAGTAATTTCATCCATAAAGAAATGATCTGTGAACAATACACATCATCCCAATAAGAAACAATATAAACTTGTCAAAAAATAAACAGTCCACTAAACTTGAAAGCACTAAAAAACGGTCCACTAAACTTGCAAAAAACAGTCCACTAAACTTGAAAGCACTAAAAAACAGTCCACTAAATACACTCCTAACATTACATGGATTTGAATGGGAGATAATAAATACAGTCAATTATAGTGGTTTGGCCCATAAAATTGGAACCTTGGCCTTTTAAATAGCACAATGGCGCAATAGGATTCAATGCACCGAGCACAAAAGCGGATTGAGACGAGGCTTAATCGAGTTAAGTTGCTTAGTCACATTGAGATTTTAAAAAATTTCAGTGATCCAATACTGAGATATCATGACTTATTGAATCTGTTCTCATTGCCTTCTCAACCATCATAGCAGCAAACATACACACACACAGTGCTCTTTTCAATTAGAATGTCAATATCGCTATTAGGAAAAATATTAACAACCAAATGCCATCTTAACAACCAAAGAAGGAATGATGAAATAGGGGAGGGTTCCCTCCCTAAAAAAAGCCTGAAAATCCAGCAAGAATATGTAGATCCACAGCAAAACTTACTCAGCTTTCTTATTTATTCGAAAGAACGATTTGCAGGTAGACCGTAGAACAGAGCAACAGGTAAACGCTAGCATACAAAAAAAATACATTCACCATCATGTATGTGAATGACCAGATTTTTGCAACTCGCATCGCAAGTGATGGTCAGACCGTGAATGACCAGATCGCGCAAAGAGGGAGCACAGATCTGTCTAAACCGCGAAATGCGAATGACCAGATCGCACAGATCTGACCAGACCAGACCAGACCACACTAGATCGCGGAGAGAGAGAGAGAGTACCTGGGCTGGGAATCGAACGATGAAGGAGGAGGAGTGGACTGTGGAGTGAGGTGTGATTTGTGAGGCGCACGAACAAGAGTAGACGATAAGACGATAGTAATTAGGGTTTTTTAGTTTATATATATATATATAGGGTAGGAATGCGGAAATTGATGGCTATTCCGCATTCCTACCCGATTTAATCGGAAGACAAAAAACTCTTCCGCATTCTTACCCGATTTTTGCGGCTAGCCGTTCAGTAGGGTAGGGTAGGAAATTGCGGCCAATCGGAAATTTGAACACCCCTAGGTAGAATTGATAGGAGAGATGAAGTCATGAATATGCCATTAAAAGGATTTAGAGATTGGATTGGTAAAGGGTGATGTGAAGGCTTTAAGGGTAACAGTTTGTAGCTGTTCTTGCATAATGTGGGAAGTTTGAATTCGTATGCACCTAGATAAGAGAGACTAGTGCAAAAGTGGGAGGTAGACCAACATCATTAGAGCAGTGATTTTTACGAATGCCCTTAGTTCCAGGCATGCAAATAAATGGTTATAAAACTTTGTGTAGATGTATGTTACGTATTTGTCGACTAGAGTTATATAAGTAAGAAATGATGTATTCAAGTTCTTTAATGAAATAAGTAATGTGGCCTGGTGGATGGTGAGGTTTGGTCAAGCTTGTTGGTCCTTTATACGACACATGGAGAGCAGATTCTCAATTGTGATAATACCCACCTTTGCATGAATCTATTCTGGTCCAAGCCACGGATTTTGCCCCATTACACATAATTACTAAACATTATCTGGGTATGCAGATGGTGTTCTTGAGTTGGATACGATGGGAAAGGAGTCTGCCTTACATAGGATGCCATTGGGACTAAACATGGTTTGTGTGAAATGTTCATTTAATTATGTAAAAACAGTCCTCTAATTGTCTACCAAATATGGTCTTAATTCCAGGTTTGTCATGTGGCTGGTCTCCACACAGTTAAAGATTCATCAGATGAAAAACAGCAAGTGTGACATTTACCCACTTTTGCGAGATGCTTCTGGGAAATCTAGTCGGGGGGAAGACCATTGATGAACAGTTGTAGTGACTACACGGTTACAATGATAAAACTCTTTTTGGTACCCATTTGGCCTTTTCTTCCCCCTGTTCAAGTGCCTGCATTAATTTACACTTCACATTTTTTTTTTGTGGTAAGTAGCTTTCTAGAGAACTGACAATAGATATCTTAATGATATACTGTGTTTATTTCATCTTCTGCCTAGTTTGTGTCTACGGTTATGGTTAAAACACTATTTAAGAGGATAAAACGTAGTGTGTGGAATACTATCACTTTGGTAATGATGCCATCGATTGTTCTTTCTGAACTATAATCTTGGGAGATGTTTGATGCTCTTTGCTTATAATCTCATAGTCATTTGATTGATATTCTAGGGTTCCGGAAAGTCTGCCATTATATGACATCTTGAATGAGTTTCAGAAAGGTCACAGCCACATGGCTGTTGTTGTAAGACAGTATAACAAGATGGTGGACCAGGCTGCAAACAAGAGCTCCGCTGATAGTAAGCTTCTCCTGGCTTTGAGTTTTACTTTCTTATCATGAAAGCCTCCTTTTTTAAAAAAGTTTGATGTGTGTATGTGTGTCTGTGTGTGTGTCCACATAGATCCAGTAAAGGATGTGAAGGTAGACATTGATGGGGAAAAGCCTCCCCTGGAAAAGACTTTAAAGACCAAAAGGTCGCTCCAGAAATGGAAGAGCTTTCCCAACAGCGCGAACAACTCTTATAGGGGGGGTACATCTAGGAGCAAAAAATGGGCGAAGGACATGTACTCAGACATCCTGCAGATAGATGGAAACCCACTTCCACAGCCCCCTGAAGAAGAAGAAGCTGTCGGCTTAATAACGATGGAAGATGTCATTGAAGAGCTTTTACAGGTAAAAGCTGATGACTTGCATTGGTCTCAATTCTTTATTCTATTTTCGCTTATATACATCCTCGTATGTTGACATTGATTCTGAACCCTGTAGGAGGAGATCTTCGACGAGACAGATCACCAATTTGAGGATTCATGACAGTGATTCTCTCTGTACGAAAACATAATACTATAGGGATGGTGATGAAAATTTTGTTGTATTTGCCTGCTGTTAGGCTATACTGAAAATGTATGTAGATGGGTTATCTGGGACAGCATACTGCTGCAGTCAGACAATTTATAGCTGAAATGTGTAAAAGAGAAAACTATGTTTGATCTGTTGTACTTGGTGTAACTAGTATTTGGGAATAGGGGCGGATTTATAAATTTACTATTAACGGGGGCAAATTTTCAGAGACTTGGTTTGATTAGCAACTCGAATACATTCAAAGAGCCATTACTAATTCAATAATGGAAAGGGTTAATTGCATTAGAGGTCATAAAGTATAGAGTTTATTTTATTTTGATCCCAAATATTTTAATTCCATTATTTTGGTTCTTGAAATATTGAATATGTTCCTACGTGGTCTTTCAATTAAACAACATCTAAATTGTTAATGATTTTTTATCATAAACTTGACACGTGATACCTAAATATGAGCAAAAAAATAATTTGGATTATTCTTGATCAAATTTTTACCCAAATTTTAGTCAAAGAGATATCCAAATTATACAATTTTAATTATGAACTATCTAAATTTTAGTCAAGAGTTATTCATATTACACATTTTTTTATCAAGAACTGTCTAAATTATTTTTTGTCCATATTTAAGTATCACGTGACAAGTTTATATTAAAAAATCGTTAGCAATCTGAACGCTGTTTGCTTGAGAGACCAAATAAAACTTAGAATATATTAAAACCTATATTATAAATTTTGGCAAAAAATACAGGGTTCAGACAATTTCTAATCATAAACTTTCATCACAATCAACTTTATCACACTGGCCTCTTCATTCTATTGCAAATTTCGTTGTTGGAATTACAAGCATGTTAACCCTAAAATCACCATCTTTCTAACATATTTTCAGCCAAGACAACTTTCAGTAAACACATTGGTGTTACAAGCAAACAAGAATCATTTGAACCTAACACAAGTAAGTTGAGGTACAGTTGGTGAGGAAAGAATGCTTCATTTACAATACCACCCTTACTTGTGATGTTTATATCTTTTCTCCTCCTTTCTTTTCTTCTTCTTATCCCTAGACTTCTCTTTTGATTTGTGCTTCCTCGAGTGGTGCTTGCTCGAGCAAACATTTTTCGCCTTCTTTCGTGTGTAATGGAAAGACTCGTCTTCAGAATCGGAAGATTCAAAAGACTTCAGCGATGAAGGCTTTTCTGGACCAACAACACACCGACGTTCCCAACCTTCTCTAAACCCCACATCAGGACTTGCTAACTGCTTTCCTTTCGAATCTGGGAAAGAAGGAAGGTAAGGACCAGTTTCATCCATCCGTGACCCAACAGCACCCCTTCCACGCTTGACCCTGACAGCAGCAATTATGCGAGTTGCATTAGTAAAAACAAGCCACACCTACATAAGCACAGACAAGCATGACAACTCCACACCACACCATAACCCATGAAAGAATAAAAAATAAAAAAAGCAGCACAGAGGGGTAGCTGAGCAAGACCTTGAGTGTAGAAATTCCTCGACCTCATTATCCTTTAAACCTTCATTGTCCCTTAAATGGCAATCTTGGGCAACTCTTTTGCTTTGTGAGGATGAAGATGTAGCATTTGCTTTGTTATCTATATGCCTCTTACTTGTGCTCCTCTGGGAATCACTAATGTCCTCATGGCTCCTATCGCTGCTGCTCTCGTTTCTCAATCTTCCTTTAAGCCTATCATCCAGTTCTTGCTCCTTCTGCCGTAACCGCCACATTTCATTTACTTCCACAGCTCGATTTGCTGGAATGAAAAAAAATCTCAGTTAAGGAGCCATGAAAAGTTGGATACATCTAGGTGCCATAATAAACAGCCAACACAATGACACATTAAATGATAAAGTTTAGTAAAATCTTGACTAACTACTAGATTCATTTAAGTGCTGGTACAAATGCACTGGGCTCATTTAAAGATCTTAGAGATGATCCAATTGCATATGGTGTCAGTTTTATCAACTATCTAAAAAGGAAAAATAAATGGAGAATAGGACCATAGTTTTCTTGATGAAAATTGTTGCCACATGAATAACTGCAACGATGACCCAATCCAACCATATCCTTGCCAAATCTAACAGCATGTGTCGCTTGGTTAAGGTGAAGGTACAACAGGCTATCTCAGCATGGAATAATTTGACAGGGTAGCCTGGAATCAATTGACATTGCATGCGGTTGTTTTTCCTTAACTATCTGGAACATTTCTTTCCCCCTCGGGTATTGGCCATGCACTATCCCAATATAACACAAGGTCACAAACCCATTAAACTACAGTCAAAACCTCAAAAGGACTTCAGATGTGGGAATCAAAAAGAAGCCTTGGATGGCTGGAGGTAAAGACAACTTTCTATGTCGATCATACATAATACATTTAGGGTAGTTTAATATTCCAGTCTCACAAGCATCCAATTATTTATGCAGCAATCATGGAACTAACCTTGTTGCACACCAAGAACAGTTGCAGTGAGGAAACGTGAATTTGGCCGCCCCCTAACCTTAGGATCACGAAAATAAGCATGTACACCATCCTTTTCAGCTTGTCGCCTCAATTCTGCTGCTTCTTTCAAAAGAATTGCAGCTATCCTATTCTCTGTCTCCAAATCCATCGAACTCTATTTAAGAACATCACAAGCAACAACAGGTGAACAAAAATGCTAAAACACACATACAAGTAATCTAGTGTGATAATATGCCAATGAATAGGTTCAAGTGTTGAATATGCCCACTGATCAACAGGAATGCAAAATATAACAGTTCACAAGTCATGACTCATTACAAAAAACTGTTTCATATGTGAAAAAGGCTACTCCATGCCAGTCTGATATCCTCTTAAGTTTCTCCGCAAGACAAAACGCGACAAGTGTTTAGTTACTTTAGTACCAAAATTTTACATCAGATAATTTCATTTCAAATTGTTATCTTTAATTCATTCCTCTCAATTTAATTTAATTTTTTGTACACCAAAAAATATGGTGCTACTGCTAGGAGCACTGAATGGGGTGCAAATCTAACATAAAGTGGCTGCACTCCAATTAGAACTCCCAACCTCTCGCTCGATAACTAGCCTAAGCCTAACATCTTTCCATTACACAAGACAAATGACCATTCAATGAGTGAGAGGGGAAAAAGGAATTCTGGTTAAGTGTACAAGAAAAAAAAATGTAACAGCTACAAGCCTACAACAAAATGCATAATTAGATCATGTGCTTTTTCCGTTAAATTCAATCCAAGGAAGAAATAGTTAATATCAGACCGATAATTGAGCATAATCATCTCATAGTTCCAAAAGATCACAACTTTATTTTATTGTCTGAAAATCAGTGAATATGAAAATCGACCAACAAAATACGTGTCGATAGCTATACACAATACACAGGCATACACATATTTATGTATGATCATAGCCATAAACAAAATGACTAATTCCAATCGAATAGTAGGGTTTAATCAAGACAATAATTTGCAATTGAAGCGATGAAATTGAGAGAGAAAAACTCACTCTCATCATATGATTTCAATTTCAGAAAAACAAAAGGAATTAAGACTCACACAGAGACTGTCATACAGAGAGAGAGAGAGACAACCTGGGATGCTTGTGGCTTGTGGCTTCGAAGAGGAGGAGGCAAGAGAGGCGAGAGTCTCTGAGATTCGAAGAGGAGGATGCGCTAGGGATCGATCAACTTTAGAACATAAGGATTCGGAGGTACGAGCCTCTAGAACAGATCCTGTTCAAGTAAGGTCGTAGGGATCGATCAACTGAGAGAAGCAGAAAGAGGCGAGAGTCTATGAGACTCGAAGAGGATGAGCGCTAGGGATTTACAGAGAGAAAAATATACATGCGCGTCGGTCCGGGTCGGGTCAAGTAGGAAGACAATAAAAAACTATGAGTATTCTTATATTCCTACCCGACTATTTGCATAATATCAAAAATCCTTTCATTAGCCGGCCATTTTTTCCGGAAGCCAATCAATCGGGTTGAGTAGAGTCAGAATTGGTCGGGTACAAAAAAATTTGAACACCGTGAAAGATTAAATTAACAAAATAAATTTTAAAATTTAGGTCCAAAAATATAGTCCACATTACATATACACATTTTAAAGGACAGAAAAAATGTTAATACTTCGATAAAAAAATATAATAAACATATCTATTTTTCACAAATAAAAATAAATCAAATATATTTTTTATTAAAATAGTCGTTTAGAGCCCTAAAAATTTATGACCCCAATTTAATTTTAAGTCTTAGTTCAACTTTATGTTTTTATGCACTTTTAAATGTACCAAATTAAATGCGCAATATATTTCATAAGTCTATCTAAAACCTTATAAAAGATCCTAAAATATAACAATATTTTCACAAGTGCATGTAAAAGCTTATAAAAAATCCTTCTAAAAATATAAAAGTAACAATTTGTAGTTTTAAAAATTGCAATCCCTCTCAAATTTTTTTCACTATTTTTTCCATCACTCTTATCCCTCTCTTCAACTATTTATCTCCCTCCCACTCTCATTATTATCTTGTTCTGGTTCTTTGTCATTATCTTTAGTTGTCTCTTTAAGATTTTAATTAATTTATTAATCTGTAAGATACTAACTTCACAATTGTAACATGCTCGATCCCAAAACTCTTAAAGCATTGAAAATAAATCATAACACAACTTTCAGTACAAAAATCTAATAATTATTTAAAAAATTTATTATCTTCATAAAATATTAAATGAGATCTTATTTGAAATTTTTACTTTAGATCCCAATTTGTGTTGGACCACCGTATAAACTAAAACTATGCAACCCCAATTTCCATAACAAATTTAGCTATTAAATCTTCAGAGACAACAAATTTAGAACCCAATTTATTATATTCAATGCAAATAAATTTAGAGAAATTTTAGACCAACATACAAAATCATGATAGAAACATAAACCCTATTCCTGAAGCTTCTCACAATCTTTCATCTTCTTCGTCATTCACCACAAACACACACATCATCTTCCCCATTCACACAGATCCAGCGCACCTACTACCTTCAGACCACACCCACCTCAGCCAAACCTACCTTGACCAAACCCACCACCTCTTTCATGCCAAAATCATAATTGACTCTGCGTAATGTATAGAGTATGTACTGACGCTGTAGCAAATTTATATTTCAAATCAAAGCCACTATCCCTCACTCTAGAAATTCTCAAGAATGAATGAAACTCCATCCCAAATCGAACAACAAGGGAAACAAACAAAAAAATGGAAGAAGAAAACGGAAAGGGGAAGCAAAAGACATACTGGTAGACGATTGGAGCTCGATCATCGACGAGAACGCCGGAGAGTTGTCGGCGAACAAGGGTTAAGCTGTCGGAGGAGGTAGGCACACGGAATAGTCTCCGTTCTCGAGAGAGGAAAGAGACTGAAATTCGAAATTCGAAATTCGAAATTCGAAATACGAAAATGGTTGTTAGATTTTACGTAATACACAGCGAGTTCTTCTAAGTTGTATGTATAGCAAAGGTCAGACAATAGTAAATAATTATAGAATATCAATAGCAAAAAGAAATAATTATAGAATATTAGTGTGTAGTTTAGGCTTATGTCATACGTTTTGGTTCGGATTAAAAAAAAAAATGTCCTTTTGTGGTAAGTAGAGAAAGAGGTTTTTAGTTTAAAAACAAATATGATTGACTTAGTGGCGTAAAAGATTTTAAATTGAATTAAACTTGGATCGGATTTGAATTGAAACATCCAAATTACATTCCTACAAACTCCGGCTCAACGTGTCAAGAGATCCAAACAGCTAGGTCTTCAGACTGTTTCCAAAACAAGTATTACTATATGGTAAGAGGTCATACCCGATACACAAAACTCCTACCTCTAAGAAACAAGTTATGGTTGTAAAAAGAGAGATTAATTTCCAAACTCGAACAAACGAGGTTTCACTCGAATGAATGTACTCCTTCCATCGTTCTAGTTTTGGCTTATAAGCAATGTAGTACAACTACAAGGCTCAATTAATAGCATAGAAGGATGACAAAAGTTTCAATCGTCCAGGCAGGGATAGTAATAAACACCCTCACACCATTCATTGAAATACACAAGCATACATGTGACAGAGATACCTATTTTACAACACCTGAATACCTAGTGTACCCTCCTAACAAACCAGCACTACCCATGAGAACTAATTGTGCAGGGCTTATCAACAACTATAACTTTAACTACAACTATAAAACTACCCAGAGTCTAGTACTGCTCTATACCCTTCATGGTCTCTGCTTTGCATGTTGTCTTATAGTGTCCCGTTTGGTTGCAACGACTACAATGCACAGTATGCTTCTCTCGATTAAGGTCCTCTACACACATTCGTTTCTTTTCGGGTCGTCCAGGAGGTCGACGGAACTTGGGTGGCCGCACAACTCGAATGTCATCATCCATAGGACTCTCACCTTCCTTCTTCCATTCAATTTTACCAGGGATGGGGTGTATCTCTTCTGAATATGTCTCACGATAACTAGCTACAGTAAAACGCTTCTCTGTGAAGGCATACATGTCTTTTCTACATGAGATTAGGGCAGCAACAGCATGGGAACATGGTATTCCATACAGCTGCCAATCACGGCAAGAACAGCTATGTGTCCCGATATTCACAATGTCTGATCGTTCAGAGGACAGAACCTCAAATTCTACCTCATCTGATCGAAGGACTTGATATGTTGAAGCACGGTCTGCTGCTTCATTCATACGCCTCTCAGCAGATGGAGCAAGTACTGAAAACCATGACTTACTCTTGGACCGGCATTCCTCAAACTCAGCCATTAATTTACCATGAATTCGTTCAATCACCTGAATTATGGGCAGCTCCCGTGCTTCAAGAATCCATCTATTGAATTCCTCAATATTTGAAGAGAGATGGCCATACCGTGTTCCTTCAAAATATATCAATGCCCAACGGGATGGTGGAAATTGTTGAAGCCACTTTGCTGCTTCAGAAGAAACCTCTTCAATTTCTGCCAATTTTTCTTTAAAACCAATGTTGGTGGTGGAATATGCAGCTCTCCATAAAAGTTGCACAAGCCTTGAATTCTTGAACTCTTTGCCAATGCTTTCACTCAAGTGCCGCATGCAAACTGCATGAGACGAAGTAGGAAATTTCCTTTTTACAGCATCAACAATGCCCTTTTGTCCATCAGATAAGAACGTGAGCTGTGGTATCGTCTCTATGTTCATTTCTAGAGCCTTATGTAACTCTGATAAGAACCACATCCAGCTCTCATCATTTTCCGCATCAACAACACCAAAAGCAAGAGGAAACAAACCACCATCAGCATCGAAAGAAGTGGCCGAAAGTAAGGTGCCTAGGTACTTGTTTTTAAGCTGGATTCCGCCAAGTCCAACAATTGGTAAGCAACCATTCAAGAACCCATGTATTGACGCATAAAAGGAAACGAAGAGCCGCTGAAACCGGTTCTCTGCACCAGCAGTAAACACCTCTGCAATACTTCCAGGATTGGTTTTTTTAATTTGCTCACAGTATGCAGGGAGGAGGTAATACCCTTCTTCAGAAGAGCCAAATATTGCTTGAAGACCCCGCTCCTTTGCACGCCAAGCTTGCTTGTATGGTATAGTAATCCCATATTGTTTATAGATATCATGCAAAATATCCTTTGGTTTATAATTGATGTTATCACGGAGCCGTTCCTCTATGAAATTCACAATCCAATCCACAGAAGCCTGATGATGCCCATTTTGTGCATTTTTTCCACAGGTATGTGTTCCTTCGAGGCTTCTTATTGTGAATGTTGGGGCATTGGGCAGCTTAACTGCGCGTATGCGCCATGGACAATCTTCCGTGGCACATTTTGCAATGTAACGAATCAGGTCACTTTTTATAATACGAAGCTCGAAGTGTTGCGCAATTGCAGCTTCTTTAATTGCACTCCGGAAGGTCTTCACATCAGGAAACTCTTGACCAACTACAATATTGTATTCCTCCATGAGAAATACACTGATTAAATTCTCGACTTTTGCTGTTCAACTTCTTGATAATTGGGTGACAGGGAATTCTAGGAAGAGGAACTTCATGAAACATATATGCAACTCAACCTGGAATGTCTTAAATGAATTTCCTAAGGAATGATGAAGGCGGCAACACACTGAAACACATGAAGGAAACATGTCAAATCCATGCATGAAAAAACATCAACCTCATCTAAAAACCATAAACTTGCCATTACTGGTTCAGGTTGACTTCCACAGAATAATGACACAAAAAAAGAACTTGAAATGAGACACACAGCACACCTACATGAATACACATTCTGATTGATGTAAACATGATACATCCTGGGCAACAAAAGAGTCAACACGTCAACAACTAAGACAAATAGATGGTAGTACTTTATGGCCATCTAAGTTACATGAAAAACTAAGCATTTATTGCTAAGCATATTTCAAGGGAGGGCTCTGGGTAACTTCTTTCCCCCCCTACACATACCCCACACAGTGGCCAATATCTAATGCAATTTGCCAATCCAAGGTGATTGGAGGGATAAGACTGAACTAATACAAAACCCTTCACCGAACATATTTACATCAAGTGGTTGCTCTTAACAGGCATTTTGAGACGCACTCGCATAAGAACTGAACTCAAGACTCAAAATTGCTTCTGCTAACGCCTTTAACACTATGCTGCTATGACATTGTTGATTCTTGATATCTCAAACATTAGACACAGACTGATTCTCAAGTTATTTCCAAAGAGTAAAATCACATAAAAACAGGGCAATCATATCTAGGAATATTTAGCTACTAAAATTGAAAAGAACCCTTTTTATTTCTTTGATTATTTTAGTTTTTGACCACAAACCAACACATTATTTCTACCGCTATCACAAATTAATCAAGTTCAAATTAGAAATTACTGAACAATAAAGGTCACTCATAAAGGAATGACATCTGATCACTGGCTAACAGTTAAGATCAATCGAATTTATCATCAATCCTAGCATAAACACACACACACAGAGATTGATCTAAACAAATAGAGAATATAGTATGAATCTGAAGTTTTATTGAATTAACACAATACAAAGGCATAGCAAGCTAAAATAAAGAACAAATATAAACATATACACACAAATACAGATTTTCCTTCACAAGCTAACCTCAAAGCATAACGTCAGAGTCTGCAATTTTAGAGACAGAGAGAGAGAGTCTGCCAGGAAACACGAGGAAGAGAACACGATAGGGATTCTGACGAAAGATTAGGGTTGATTAGGTCCAATTGAGGTTAATATTGTCATTTTGGAGTAAAAGGTTGGGGTGTTTTGGTCATTGGGAAACTTCCTCGCTAGCTTAACGGCTGAGATCTGTAAGACACGTGTACCTAAAAACCGTAGGAGCATTATGATGTATAAAATGGGGCGGATCTAACATAACACCCGACCCAACTTCACATTTTGTATGTATTTTAGGACAAATTATATTTTACACCCCTGTAGTTTACTTCTTTAGCACTTTACTCCCCTGTATTCTTTAGTATGTCATCCCATATGTCATTCATATATAATTATCGAATCGTTACTTAGCTTGTGGATCAAAGTGTTTTAATTCCGTTACTCGTACCTTCATACCATTATTGTCTCGCGTTTGTTAAAAAATAAATCAATTTTAACCCTCACAACCTAATTTTATCAATTTGGTCCCTCAAGTTTCAATTCGTGTCACTTCGATCTTTAATTAGACATTTCGTTAAGTTTTTTGACAGAAGTAACTATGTGATATTCTTTCAGACGGTATCATATGCCTAATACACGATCATTCTGTCAAAAACTTAACGATATGTCTATGCATTGATCATTTAAATACGAATTGAATACTTTAGAGACAAAATTGACACTACTAAACTGACAAAACGTGCATAGTTTAACTTAAAAAAATGACATCAAACTTCATATACACTCAGTAAAGGAAACATGAAGTGAAAGAATGCTCTTGTATATTGCTTTAAAGAAAAAACGAATCATGAACAGATGAATTTTGTCTGGCAACTTAAGAACTGACACTAGCAATTTGTAGTAGAATCAATGCTACATAAGGCACTTTCCTAGCTAAAGCTGATATCCAACTCCAACCATCCTTTCCATCATCGGAAGGAGACTGATTGATGCAGTACCAGGTTGTCTCTGATGCAGAAAAGAACTTTGTATTCGTCGCCTCAGTTAGTGGGAGGAACTCTGTAGTATGCTGGAACAGTTACAGGGAAGAACACCTGTCTGACTCCTTCAACCTTTATGATGGGGAAAATGATACTCGATGCACCCTAAGAGAGCAGAAAGAAGAAAAGATCAATTTGACAGAAACAATTTGTATTTAGAATTGGATGTTTATATTGGAAGAAATTGAGTCGAGAGTTAAATACAGAGATCAATCTAGTACCAAGCCATGCATGGTTAGGCGAGGGAAATGGAAGTAACATGGAGCTGATACCATAGATAGCCACATCAAAGAAATGGAGCACCAAGCTCATTGGTCTGGGGTTCAGACCAGATAGCAGAGAAATGGGTCCATTTGAAAATATACCTCCAAGACTTAGATACTCAAAACATGCTTGGCGCAATTCTATCCTTGCTCGATCTGGCGAAGCACTGAATACCTTATATAGTGCACCTGCCAAAGTAATTCTTCAATCTTTGTTTGAGTTCAGCTTCGATACCAACTACCAGATTGTTTACATTTCTGTTCTGATTTAATGAAGAATTCTGAAAAACCTAGATAAATAACATACATGATGATTGGAAGGTTTTTCCAGGATGAAACTCAAAGCAAACCACACACGACATGAAAAACAAAGAGAAGAATGCTACTCACCTTACGCAATGTGTAGAAGGATTCAAGATATTTGCACAAAGCATGTGCATCATTCAAGTTTTGTAGATTTCTAAGAAGACCCCAAAGCACAACGATATCAGATAAAGCGACTGTCATTCCTACTCCCGTTAAAGGATGCCTCATGTTGAATGCATCCCCCAGTAAAAGTGCACCTGTTGTGGGATGAGGAGCAGCTGGCATGCTTCAATTTGGCATTGTTCTTATGTTTCCTTCATCAATTGCTGATATGAAGGTACTATACAGCTCACCAGGCATCTTGAGTACACAAAACGCTTTATCAGGCAATTTTTTTTTTGAAACGACATAGATTTATATGTGTTTTTTAGGTGAAGGGCCAAAATGTAGACATTGATATGAAAAGATGGTATGAGATAATGGATTAATAATACATGTATATGATCATCATGTGAAGCAAACCAAGTGCCATAATCACAAAGTTAAGACACTACAGATATCATATTTGCTTCATTAAAGACTTCAAATGTGGTCATCAATATTAAAACATAAATAAATGGCTAGAAATCATAAATAGGCAAATTGCACATACCTGAGGGGCAACCATGGTCCTCAAATAACTAGCCAAATCACCATTAGAAATGGAAGGCACCTTCTGGCCCGGTATGTCTACTAAACAGCGGACCTCAGTAGTCAGTACTACTGATGGGATATAACAGAATGGGTGAAGGATTTGCTAAAATAACGTGTCCATGGTTTGCGTATGGTAGTTGAAAATTCTTAAGGATCAAAGCAACAAAACAAGAGGGAATGTCTACCTGCGGAATTAAAGTGACATTTTGTTTTATACGCTGCCACAACAAATGGAAACTACACGTGCTAGAATTCAGAATTGATGTTCAAATAAAAGTGTAATAGCATAATCAATGATAGATGAAATTGAGGTAGCAAATTAACCTTGGGCTTGCATAGTGAGCGTCGCAAATTTGAAAAGCAACCATCACATACAATGGTGAGAGGAGCATGTGCTGTCATTTCTTGACCACTTGCAGTCTTGTATTACACTCCTTTAACAGTCCCGGTTCTTCAATTAGAGACGTCACTGTACCTTGTTCTAGTCTTACACTGGATAACATATTAAGAGGGCACATCAAGAATTGAAAAAACACAAGAAAGTTTTCATTCAATTGAATAGCTTCCAATTCAATGTCATTAGGGGGATACAGAAGCGACCTAGCATGAGAACAAATTGACACACTCTGCTACTACTATATCAATGTACCAATAAGATATACCAATACAAAGATTATGACTAGTATGCTAGACATCCAAATCAAATTCTAAATACATTTGAGAATGAAGGCTTGTGTCATAGAATAACGGACAGAGCCATTTTTATAACAGCAGCTTGCAAATTTTCAAATCATATTAGAAACCGTCAGTAATAGCTATAGCAAATTCCTGCATATGAGTAACATGAAGGTGCTATAAACATCAGAGGGAAGGTTAAGTACTTGGGAAATGTTGCAGCCTTCTCCCGCATCTGTTGTATGAAGCGCCCATTGTGAAAGCTTCTCCCAGTTATGTCCGGGTGGAGGCCTTTCAAGGGGTAGGACAATCTAGTACTTTTTCCATCTTTGAACAAAGCATATCCAAGCACTCTTTGGGCATCAATTCCATTGACACAATTGTTGGGGATTTAACCGTTATTAAAACCCACAGAAACACACACACAATCCAAGAGCAAATCAAGAACAGAAAACAATAACAAGCAAGGAAGAACAAGACACACAATATTTACGTGGTTCGGCAATTTGCCTACATCCACGACGCTGCAGGGATTTCACTATTAAGAGAGACAAAAATACAAAGAAGGAGGCTATGTAATATCTCACACCACTCTCATACCCTAATCACCAAGACAAAGGGTTTTTATACATTCTGTGCACTAAGCCACGAAACAGACATGCGTCCGGACGCATGACTATACCGCGTCCGGACGCGACTTCCAGTGAGTTCAGTTTTGCTCCTTCAACGTTCTGCCACTTGCGTCCGGACGCGCGCTCTTCTGCCGTCCGGACGCGCCTTCCAGTACGCCTCAGAAACTTGACTCCACAAATGGCCCAACAATTCTCCCACTTGGAGACTAGTTTGATCACCATCAATCGCAATCCTCCCGAACAATAGTCCCTCATCCCTGCAGCTCATCCTCCTGTCCTCAAACTGAGAGACCCACGGAAGCTGAACAAGACTTCAGCTTCTCGACAGTAACTACCTTTGTGAACATGTCTGCCGGATTATCCCTTGTGTGAATCTTCTCCAAAGTAAACTGTCCATCTTCCAACAAAGAGCGAATGAAGTGATACTTTATGTCAATATGCTTGGTCCTCGAATGAAAGGCTGCGTTCTTTGCCAGATGTATCGCACTCTGACTATCACTGAACAATTTTGAATTGTCTTGATCCTTACCCAACTCTTTCATGAAGCTCCTCAACCATACCATTTCCTTGCACGCCTCCGTGGCTGCAACATACTCCGCCTCTGTTGTTGAAATAGTTACTATTCTCTGTAGCCTTGAGACCCAACTGACCGCTGCACTACCCAATGTAAAAACATACCCTGTAGTGCTCTTTCTGCTGTCAATGTCCCCTGCTAAATCTGAATCCACAAATCCTTGCAAACAAATATCAGAACCCCCAAAATTCAAAGCCAAGTCTGAAGTACCTCTCAAGTAGCGCAGAATCCACTTGACTGCTTCCCAATGCTCCTTGCCCGGATTTGCCATGAACCTGCTGACAACTCCCACTGCTTGAGCAATGTCTGGCCTTGTGTTAACCATGGCATACATCAAGCTCCCTACCGCCGAGGCATATGGGACCTTTGCCATGAAGTTCTGGTCTTCATCTGTTACTGCTCCCTTTTCCTTCGAAAGCTTGAAGTGACTTGCCAAAGGTGTGCTGACTGGCTTAGCATTCTCCATGTTGAACCTTTTCAGCACCTTTCCAATATACTCTTCCTGTGACAACTTCAACTTCATGTTTGCCCTGTCTCTACTGATTCGCATCCCAAGGATTTTCTTCGCAGAGCCCAAATCCTTCATTGCAAATTCCTTTGACAGTTGTTCCTTGAGATTAACAATCTCTTCCATGCTTGAACCTACAACAAGCATATCATCTACATACAACAAAAGTATGAGATATGACGTACCAAGCTTCTTGAAGTAACAACAATGGTCCCCATGACATCTGCTAAACCCCGTAGCTGCCATAAAAGTATCAAACTTTTTATACCACTGCCTTGGAGCCTGTTTCAACCCGTACAGACTCTTCCCTAGCTTGCATACCTGATTCTCCTTTCCTTTCACAGCATAGCCTTCTGGCTGATACATATAAATATCCTCCTCCAAATCCCCATGAAGGAAAGCAGTTTTAACATCCAACTGCTCCAAATGCAAATTCTCAACAGCCACAATATTAAGAACACATCTGATAGTAGAAATCTTAACAACAGGAGAAAAGATTTCAGTGTAGTCAATACCTTGTTTCTGCTCGAAACCTTTTACTACTAACCTTGCCTTGTACCGTTTGCTCCCATCAGATTCTTCCTTAATTCTGTAAACCCACTTGTTGTGCAAAGCTCTCTTTCCTTTGGGCAATTCAACTAATTCCCAGGTCTCATTAGATGAGAGAGAATCCATCTCATCATCCATCGCATGCTCCCACTCCTTGTTGGACTCAGCCTGCAATGCTTCCTCAAAGCATTCTGGTTCACCACTATCAGTCAACAACAAATAATACAAGGATGGAGAATAACGCGCTGGGGTTTTTACCGTCCGTGTACTCCTTCTAAGAATAGGAGTCTGTGGATCTACCGGTGGAGTAGATTGTGTATTAGTATCCTGAGGCTCTAAGACATTCCTGTTAGGATTCCCTTCAAACTCTACACAGTCTGATTTTGTCTCAGCCTCCTTGGGTTGACTTAGTCTGTCTTTATACAAAACTGACTCATTAAATACCACATCAATACTCCTGCGTGTTTTTCGATTCTCAAAATCATACAACCTATACCCATAGCTATTAGTATCATAGCCTATGAACACGCACTTACGAGACTTAGCATCGAGTTTATCCCTATTATCCAATTCTACATGCATATAGGCAATGCAACCAAAAACTCGTAAATGAGATAAATTTACCTCTTTGCCTGTCCAAGCCTCCTCTGGCAATCCACAATTCAGCGGAACTGAAGGTCCCCTGTTGATCAAATACACAGCTGTATTTACTGCATCAGCCCAGAATTGCTTAGGTAACCCGGCATGCAACCTCATGCTCCTAGCACGCTCTAGGATTGTCCTGTTCATGCGCTCAGCAACTCCATTCTGCCTTGGCTTCTTTGGGACCGTTTTCAACCTTCGAATCCCACTTGCAGCACAGTAAGCCTCAAACTCACTGCTACAATACTCCCCACCGTTATCTGATTTTAGACACTTCAGTTTCAACCCTGTTTCATTCTCAACCAATGCTTTCCAATTCTTGAAAACATCAAACACATCAGATTTCTGCTTAAGAAAATAAATCCATAATTTCCTAGTAGCGTCATCAATGAGAGTAACAAAATAATTTGAGCCACCAACAGAAGGTACCTTTGATGGTCCCCACACGTCGGTGTGAACAAGCTCCAACCTCTCCGTCTTTAGAGTCCTTGCCACCTTTGTAAAGCTGACCTTCTTCTGTTTCCCGAGGACACAGTCCTCACAGAAGTCCAAATCCAGCGACTTACAACCCGGCAATTTCCCCTTTGACATCATTACTTTCATCCCCTTTTCGCTCATGTGACCCAACCTACGATGCCACGTAGTGCAATCAATCCCTGATGCCGTCACCGCGATGCTACTGTAGGTACCCGAAGATACATATAAGGTTCCTTCCTTTTTACCACGGGCTAGAACCAAAGCCCCCTTGCTCATCTTCCAAGCATCTGATGTAAACGATGTGACCACTCCACCCTCTGACAACTGACCCACTGAAATAAGATTCCGTGTTAGACTAGGCACGTGTCTAACATCCTTCAATTTCAGAACTGTCCCGTCTGTCTGAGTAATCTGCACATCCCCTTTCCCAACTATATTGCAGGCTTCATCATCACCAAGATACACTTTACCGAAGTTACCCTGCACATAGTTTCGTAGCACATCCATGCGTGGAGTAGCATGGAATGAAGCTCCAGAGTCTATAATCCAAGACTCACTGCGAGAATCCAGCGAGCAAATCAAGGCATCATTATCAGACTCTTCCGAGATATTAGCAGTATCTTTACCTCTTTGATTGTTCCCATTCTGCTCTTTTCTCGGTGCCTTGCAATCCCGCTTCCAGTGCCCCTTCTGACCACAATTCCAGCAGCCCTCATCTCCGCCACGAGATTTACTTCGACCTCTGTTTCTCGAAGATGATTTTTTCTTGCCCCTTTTATTACCTCCCTTTTTCGTAGACCTGCCCCTTTCCTCCGTATTGAGTGCTGAACCTGAAACAACATCCTCACCCGATGCTTTTCTCCGAGCCTCTTCTCCTAATATCAATGACACGACATCCTCCAGTTTTATCTTTACAGATCCGGAAGAATTGCTCACTGCCACGACAAGTCCATTCCAACTTTCTGGCAAACTTGATAAAAGTACAAGAGCTCTAATTTCATCATCAAAGACAATACTCACAGATTCTAACTGATTCGTGACCGTATTGAATTCATTGATATGTTCAGCAACAATAGAGTTTTCAGACATCTTTAAATTAAATTACTTCTTCATGAGATATACCTTATTCACCGCTGAAGGCTTTTCATACATCTTTTCTAGGGCTTTGAATAAACCTGATGTAGTCTTTTCTTTGGCGATGTTCGACGCAACTGACGGCGCGAGACACAGTCGCACAGTCCCTAGGGCTTTGCGATCCAGAACATCCCACTTTGCTTGCTCCATATCCGCTGGCTTTTCGCCATCGATAGGCAGATAAAGATCCTTCTGATACAGAATATCCTCCATCTGCATCTTCCAGAACGCGTAGTTTGAACCATTGAATTTCTCGATCTTGACTTTGTCTTCGGCCATTGTGCAAACCCTTGACCTCCTAACCCGGAGCTCTGATACCAGTTGTTGGGGATTTAACCGTTATTAAAACCCACAGAAACACACACACAATCCAAGAGCAAATCAAGAACAGAAAACAATAACAAGCAAGGAAGAACAAGACACACAATATTTACGTGGTTCGGCAATTTGCCTACATCCACGACGCTGCAGGGATTTCACTATTAAGAGAGACAAAAATACAAAGAAGGAGGCTATGTAATATCTCACACCACTCTCATACCCTAAAGACAAAGGGTTTTTATACATTCTGTGCACTAAGCCACGAAACAGACACGCTTCCGGACGCATGACTATACCGCGTCCGGACGCGACTTCCAGTGAGTTCAGTTTTGCTCCTTCAACGTTCTGCCACTTGCGTCCGGACGCGCGCTCTTCTGCCGTCCGGACGCGCCTTCCAGTACGCCTCAGAAACTTGACTCCACAAATGGCCCAACAACAATCTGCAGCAAATTAATGTGATTTACATGTTACACTTGGTATTTGAATGCAAAAGGAGTGCAAGAACACCTCTTCAATTTCACCAACTTATTTCATGCAAGGTACTATCAATTGAAATATTTTCCAAACAACATTTTTGCTTACCTTCAAGACCCAATTCAATTAGTTTCAGATAGCCCCCGGGTTGAAGCAATTCACCAACTATTCTGTCTTGCAGACTTAAGTCTCTTTCAATGACAAGCACTCAGCATCCATCCTGTAAAGATCAGGAAGAAATAAGGCTTTTTTATTAGAACAAAATCGACACAGATATAAACCACCTAATCAAATAGTAGAGTTGTCATAATGACCTTCTGTGATCATTATACGCAATATCATTGCATTGTGTGCGAGCTGCTGAAAGAGCTGTCAAACAAGGAGGAGTTTGTTGTTGGCAGATTCCGTTGTTAAAGAATCTTCCCTTTCAGTTATCCATGGCACTAAGGGAAACAGAAGATATTCCGAAGGTTGTTATTCTGAGAAGTGTAGTGAAGGGACTCTATGAAAGAGGCTCGAGCGAAAGGCTTTAAGGTCTGTTTTCTGGAGTTATTTAAGCTTAGTCTTAATTGTTTTTTGGTAGAAAGCATAGTCTTAAATAGATGCATATAATCATGATAACAACTATAAGCCTAGCTTGATCAACTGGATTCCTTCTAAGGGATCAGAAGGCAGTAAGGGGATGATAAAGTTAATGAATGCCCCCCAAAATTTTTTTTTTTTTGGGGGGGGGGGGGGGTAGGAGAAGATAAATTATATTTTGACCCCCTAAAATCTATCCCTTGTCTCACATTAGCTCTCAACTCTCACAATCCTCATGTTGCATGCCAAGCTATGATTATTGGTTTCAATTGGCCCCCTCAACTATCACGTTCCTCATAATTCATTCAAATTATGATTATTGGTTTTACATTACCGTAAATATATACCTTGAAACGCATTTGGATATTTCCATTATTCCAGGTTTAGAACATAATGGACGATTGGTTTTGGAGCAATATAAAATCAATTCAAATAGTTGAAAGGATAACTTGAAAAATTCAATAGAATTGAGGTCATAGTTGAGAGGGTTAAAGTGTAATGTTTCCATGCCAAAAAATACGACCATATACCTAATCATCAAACACTAGTTTCTTGAAAATTGTTCCTACATCGAATGGATTGTCTTACTAAGTATTCATGGCAACTACAAGAGTATTTAGTGGCAAGATTATTCAGGTATATTCCACATCAACACAATATAAAATTGGTAAAAAAAAGACCAAAAAGTCACATGAAACCAACAGACTTGGCCGAGGGAGATTTTTTTTTTTTGGGTTCAAAGCTCTGAATTGTCGGGCCAGTTTATGCGCACCTCAATTAATCCTCCCCGGTCCGGTCATCCATGCCGGGATCAGAGAACTCATGAGGAGGGATAAATTTCTCATAGTCGAACAGATTGTTAAGATTCAAATTCAGAACATCTGCGTTTACGGATAGAGATAGTCCTTTAGCCAAAGTTGTTCAAGTGTACAAGCAAGAGAAGAACCTTGGCAAGAGTACAAGCAAGAGCAAAACCAGCAACATCGGCGCCGACGATAATGATTTCCGGCAGGCATTCACCGGTTTCAGAGCTCGTGACAAATTGGTTGCTTTCTCTCTCCATCTCCATTGAAGCTATGTTACTCATTTTCTTCATCCACAAACTCTTAAAGTAAAACCCAACAGAGAAATGATAATTCCACCCAGAATAAAAAGATCAACCATCGTCAAATCAGTAAAGAACGCCATGATAATCGCTTTCTCTCTCTCTTCAAGTTTCACTCTCTGGAACACACAAATACTTTTGTGTTTTGAGTTTGAGTTATTAAGTTAGCTGAAATGGGGCATTTTATAGGATTTGGCACTAAACCTTAAATCTTGATGACAAAGGAATTGTCAAGCCGCGGTTTAACAACTGTTAACTGTTTTGAAGACCACAGGAAAACTTCGAAATTTCATGGCGCTACCGAACAAATTTCAGAATAAATCCATAAAGTTTTAGAATTGAAGCATGGACATTAGTGCTTCATATGGTGTTTTAACTGGTAATGTCAGCACTTGGAATAAAAGTTTGTCGAGATGCGGTCCAAACACTTCTGACCGTTGAATAAAAAAAATATATTCTTAAAAATCCTCGTTTTAAATGTGGGTTGCGAGTTTTGTGAGGTTAAGGACGGTGTACCCGTCCTTAACATAGATTTCCAAGTGAACCTTAGAGCAAATTAAAGTTACACAAAATTTATAACTCGTCTTACTTCACCTCATTTGTTCTCACCATTCTAATCTTTATCACCTCATTTGTTCTCACCATTCTAATCTTTATCTTTTTTCATCACCTAACATGGGTAGTTCAACAATGATTAAAGTTTATAGAAGATTGAAATAAAATTTTTTTTTTTTAAATTGAATGAGGGGTGGTTAATTGGTAAGATAATGAAAAGATGGTTATATTAACTACGTGTCGATTTTTGATTGAAGAATACTTAAATTTTTATAATTAATTAGATAAAAAATTTAGAAAATAAGAAAGAGATATTTACTAGAAGGCAAGATTAGAGATTGCCTCAGATTATTAGTGGAAGGAGGTAAGTTCAGTATTTTCTCTTTACCGCCTTCATCCCACGTTCCTACCTCAAGGTATAGAAAGCCTTTTTGAGTATCTTCCGTGTTGAGTTCATCTCGAATGGCGCGGGGGGAGGGGGGGGGGGGGGGGGAGGGGAATTGTTCAATAGTATGGGCATTTCTTCTTATAAGAGATAGGGCGTGTTAAAGCCGCTTCACTAAATTATGTGGCAATTTTGACTATGGGGTTTTAGCTCGATGCCTTGGGATTGAAAATGCTTCTCAAACTCTCTCTCCCAAAAAATGATTGTACATAAATTAAGGGTGTATATGCTCACTTAAAAGATTTTTTTATAATTTCATATGTGCCAAATTTCAAGTTAGTTATTTTGAAGCCTATTTTCTCATTCACTTTTTAATTTATTTGAGCAAATAAATATAATACGTTAATCTACTCGCAGAGATTTAAATACAAGGTTTTCTATTATGAGATTATCCTAAACCACTGTCAACACAAGAGAACAGAAGGGAGAAAAAAAAAAAATATATATATATATATATATATATATGGGAGGAAAGAGAAAATTAAATAATTAACTGCAATTATTGAGAGAGATAAAAGGGTTAAAGGATATATGGGAGTAGCACCTAAGTGCTGAAGAGTTGCATGGGGAAAATAGGTTAGGTGATGTTTATAATACTTTACAGTTGGAGTGATACCTTCTAGCTCAAGTGTTTTTTGAATTATATTTGCTGCCTGCAATGAAGTTGGGCAGCTCTCTGAATTTTTCTATTTTTCGTTGTTCAACCTTTGTAGAAGGATCTGGACTGTTTATAGGAAAATTCTTTGAAAATTGGAACTGATGTGGTAGAATGAAGAAAATATTCGGTGCTTATAAGACACTACGTGACAGTGTCATCTGATGCTCACATCCAATGAGAAATTGCCACAACACTGACTTGTGGGACACACGTATTTTGATTTTTTTCAAAAAAAAAAAAAGCAGACAACTTTACAAGTGACAGTAATTGATTGAAACTGTATACTATTTTATTCAATATTTTTACATTACAGATATCTCGTGTCACCTGCTCAATTGAGCCCTTTTTTACAATATAGAAACCTTACAGATCTCTCCCTCTCACTCTCTCTCTCCCCCAACAATCTGAGAGCCATTACACCAACCCTCCCAAGCTTGGCACTCAAGCTGTCTAAAGGCTTAGAGACTTGTTGCACTTAAACATGCTGAGGCATAAACATTTAGCCAACACCCTTCTTGAGCTTTTCATTCATAGTGTCTCACTTCATGTAAACCACTAACAAAACAATCTTTAGCTTACATGTATAAGCCCTTGTATCAAACTTTGCCATTACACTGCAGCTCATTAGTTTCACCCTCTTTGCTGAAAATTATTCCACTCAGTGTGCCCGGCTCGGCCTCTTCCAACAGCTGCACCACCATTCTCATGGAGGGTCGTAGTGCCGGAGTCCTTGCTGTGCAGTGAATTGCAATTCTCAACACCTTCTCTGCATCTTCCTTTAGGGTCTTGGAAATACAGGAATCCACCAAATCAACCAGACTGCCTCTGTTTATCATTTCACTGCATACCCACTGGACTATGTCCTTGCTCTCTCCAAATTCCGGTTCCACAGGCTTCTTTCCTGTTACTAACTCCATTAGAACTACCCCAAAGCTGTAGACATCGCTCTTCTCAGTCACCTTGTAAGTGTACCCATACTCTTCACCACCAAAACAAAGAGAAGAGAAAAATCATGTTAATGCCAAGTTATCATTTGATTTGAGCCCAACCTTTGAAAAAAATGTTGGGCTGGGCCCAATAATAGTTGGCCACGAGGGGTGGTGGGCTGGCTACGGGCTAGAGGTCTTGCGCTATGGCCCTTCCCATCCTTCGTGACATGGACTGCTAGACGGGCTATAGCAGCGGTTGGGTCAGTCCAGTCCATGGACTTTGTATTAAAATAGGCCGAAAATATACCCTAAAAGTTAACGTATTACGTATACACCTGAACGAATTTGAAATTTATAGCTTATGATGGCCCTACTACTTTTGGGCCGGGTTAGGCTGTGAGTGATATAAATGGTTTGGGCTTTTTTGCTACCACTGGCTAGCCCGACCCATGGACAACACCACATAGAGACATTCAAAGAGAGAAAAATGCCAAGTGAGGCTTACCAGGAGCAATGTAGCCATGAGTCCCTGCAATGATATGTGTAGAGTCCCAAGCAGCATTGGCCCGTACAATCTTGGCTAGACCAAAATCTGCAATCCTGGGCTTCATCTGCTCATCCAACAGAATATTGCTTGACTTCACGTCACGGTGTATCACCGGTCTATGACACCCATGATGCAGGTACTCCAACCCCCGGGCGGCCCCCACAGCGATCTCATATCGAACTGTCCAATCCATCTCGATCTTCCCACTCGTATGTAACCGGTCCCACAAGCTTCCGTTGGGCAAATACTCATAAACTAGCAGATTTGAATCTTCACTTGTGATGCTACAATACAACTTTACTACATTCACATGTCTAATTGAGCTCAATGTGGCCACCTCGGCGTCATACTCCGGTGACCGGCTCTTCTCCTTTCCCAGCATTGGCATGCTACTCCGGCAACTATTCCGGTCACCGGAGTACGACTTCCATATGTGCTTCACAGCTAATTGTTTTCCATTTCTTAGTATGACCTTGTACACATTTCCTGAGCCACCCTTGCCAATCAAATTTTCCTTTTTGAGTGCTTTTACTACTTCCTCTTCACTAAAGCTTAGTAAATGAAACTGTTTCATAGCCCAAGAATCGTGTCGCAAAATCGGAGGGTCCTTATTTTTTGGCCTAAACTTCACATAAATGAAACATATAAGTGACATAACCAACACACTAGCCCCAGCAATGAGGCAAAGTATCATTGTCCTTGCATTGCCAGAACTGCTGGAATCTGACGAACATGGCCGGAGATTTCTCATACTCTGGCTACATAGGCCTGGATTTCCAGCAAAGCTACCATTAAACGCATTTATAGATAAAGATTCCGGTACACTGCCAATCAACCTGTTGTTCGATAGATCAAGAACAGTTAGTCTCAACGACGACAAGCTCATTGGAATTTCACCAGAAAGCTTGTTATCTGATAGATTTAATGAGTTCAAACTCGGTAAATAACCAAGAGTAGCCGGAATTTCCCCAGAAAGCGAATTGCCAGAGAGACCTAAATCATTGAGAGACACACATAAGCCTAGTGAATCTGATATATTACCAGAAAACAGGTTATCCTCCATATGAAGACTGCCCAATTTCTTCAATTTGCCTATTGATTCTGGAATTTGACCAGAAAACTGATTCGAGCTCAAATTAATTGCCACCAACGATGAAGCTCCTGATATATTCATCGGTAATTCGCCAGAAAATCGATTATTAGCTAGAAAAAGCTGAGCTAGAGACTTGGCTTCACCAATATTGGAAGTCACTGGACCTTTGAACTGATTCAAAGTGAGATCAATGATCTTAATCGCCGGCAAACCCCAAATTCCTGGAGGAACTATACCCGAAAGTGAATTGTTGTTTATTCGCAGACGAACCAACGAAGAACATTCTGCATAGCTTTCTGGTATTCCACCATTGAAATTGTTCTGCAGCATCAGAAGATCAGTCAATGTGCCTTTCTTGCACATATCAGGAGGTATAGGACCAGTTAACAAATTTTCTGAAACATCAATGAATAAGAATTCAGCCCATGACCCAATTTTTGGTGGGAGAGAGCCAGTGAACTTGTTTGTGTAGAGAGAGAGTTCTTGGAGGAACTTGAAATCACCAAACTCAGCCGGAATCTCACCGGAGAATTGGTTTTCGAAGAGCTGCAACGATGCAATTTGGGTTAAATTTTTGAGCTGCGAGAGGTCACCTTCAAGGTTGTTAGTGGAAACATCAAAGTTAACTAGATTCATGAGTCCACCAAAGCCCACCGGAAACTTTCCGGTGAGTTCATTGTCGTAAAGCTCAAGCTGGCGAAGATTAATCAGTTTGGTAATTCCCACCGGAATTTCGCCGAACAAGTGATTAGTAGAAAGCTCGAGGTTTTCCAGAAGAGTAAGATTTCCAATTTCCTCTGGAATTTTCCCTCCAATACTACAGTTTGTGAGGTAAAGCCAGTACAATTTCTCAAGCTTTAACACTTCCATTGGAAATGAACTTTTATCAAACGGATTGTCGCCAAGGCTCAAGAAAGTGAGGTTCGTAAGATTTTCCAGTGATTTCCATGGAAATTGGCCGGAAAATCCACTGCGATTCAAATTCAAGAACTTTAATTGGCTTAAAGAAGACAAATCCGGGACTTTCCCGGAAAATGAATTCTCACCCAAATCCAAATACTGCAAGGTTGTACAATTTCTCAAGTAATCAGTGATGCTTCCATTCAAGAAATTTGAGCCCAGAGAAAGTTTTTCGAGGGATTTCAGAGAGCAAATTGAATCAAAAGGAAGAGTCCCAGACACATTCTCTTGAGAAAGATTGACTTCTTTCACAATTCCGTTGGAGTCACAGACAATTCCGATGAAGTTGCAGATAGAATTTTCCGGCGTCCATGAATCAAAAATGTTAGTCTTCGAGTTTTCAAGAGAGGATTTCAGATTAAGAAGAGTCTGAAGTTCATCGGACTGGGATGGACAGATGAAGAACAAAATGCAGAGGAGGGTGAGAAATCCCGGAAAGGGGTGTCGCCGGAAAATGGATTTGGCCGACATGGTGGCTGGTGGAGGAAGGAGGAGGAGTTACGTCTGCTTTTTTTTCTTGAGGAAGTAGGCATACGAAGTGTGGAAATGATACCAAAGACTAGAGAGTCTAATTACACCTTTTGGCACGAGGGTGGGTGGCTATGTAGTTAGTTTTACTTAGACGGTGACATTTACAAGCACGTGGAGAAAAAGCAGAAGACTATGCAACCATAAAAAAAAAAATTGTTACCATACTCCTATTTATAAATTTATATTTTTTTTTATAATTTTAGGGTTATTTATTATTTTGGGGAGTCATTTAGAAATGATCAATCCCAAGCAGTCTCAAAAGAAAAAAATTTAGTTCAACAATCAAGGGTGTTCGGGCCAACTTACGCGCACTTCGACTAATTCTCTCTCAGATCCGGTCAAAAATAAGTCATTCAAGCCAGAATTAGAGTATTCGTATAGTCTGACTTCAAAGGGTTGTCGAAATTTGAATTCAAGATGTTTGAATTTATTACAGAATTTAAAAATGATTCCCAAAAACTTATAATTTGAACCATAAATATTTATAAAATAAACCCAGAAGTTATAGAATTTGTTAAGAATAGATCTTTTTCTAGGCATTACTAGACCAAGTAGGATGGAAAACTAGAGACTTATCCAATCCCACCAAAAAATACATATCATCCAAGAATTTTTACTAGTTCATCCTCAAACACATAACTTTTTCAATTATATCTTCATCCTCCTTCTTTTTCAAATGAATTGAATCTCAATACCACATTCATCAAAGAGGTACGCCATCTCTCTAAGTTACACAACCCTTTTAGATCATTTTATTCTTGCTTGAAAACCATCCTAGCGGTCCGCTCCTTTTAATGGACATTCTTAAATGTCCTCCAAATGTTAACACTTTATAGATCAGATCATGAACTTTTTTAGACCATTAATTTCAAAAAAAATTTCATTTCTTATCCATCTCCATCTTCTCTTCATCGTCATTGAAAAATCTCTTATTTCTCTCTCTTCAAGAAATTCTTGCAAGTGATTCTCTACATTAGCTTAGTTAGAAAAAAAAAAAAAAAAACTTGCATGGTATATCAATTTTTTATTTAAGTTCTATGTATGTTTACTAAATGGATGGTCCCATGCCACTTTTTGCATTAATTTCATGATTTGATTTTATTTTCACCATTGATTATACTTTTTTATGTCCCAAAACTAACACATTAAATAGGCGATAAAATGACAAAAATAATTGGCATTTTTAAAATAAGACTAAAATAACATAGGAAATAGATGGGGTAGGAAAAGTCATTTATGAGATGAGAATAGATGGAGTGAAAAAATATCTTTCTTAGTAAGTATTTTTACAATTTTAATGGAAGTTTTTACAATTTTTGTGGGTGATTTACCACTCTTGTATGTGTTTTTACCATTTTTTATGCTACTTGTGATTGATCCTAAAATGCTGATTTGTAATTACTAGTGATTCTAACTTCATCCCGAGTTGCAGAGAACAATCCGAATGGTAGCCCTTCTGGGGGTCCTTAGGGACCGATTCACTCTGCATATATTGATTAAACGCAAAAAATCGAGAAATTAAACTAATGCGCTAAAATGTACTTACTAAGACTAGAATCCAAATAAAGGTCTTTTTTTTTTTTCTTAAAGTCAACTTGAGGCCAAAATTGACAGGCTAAAAAAACAAGGAACAAACCCTGTTGAAAATAGGATTTTTTTTCAAACCCCCTTGCCTACCGATCTTCACTTCTCATTCTACCTATTTACGCTTGCCAACGCTTTAGAATTGATCATAAGTACTACAAAAATGATAAAAATATCTATAAAAAGTGATAAAAATGTCCATAAAATAATAAATAATGATATAATACGGATTTTTTTTTTTTTTTTGTCCATTGATTATTTATTAGAGTTGGTCAAAATTGGGGGTTTTTGCTTTCAGTTAGGGGAAAGGAGTGTCGTGTACCGAAGAATTGCAACGCAAATTGGAAGCTTATGGCCGCCCAAGTTGACTCCTAAGTCTCTCAACCACCCACGTTGAGCAAAACTGACTGTAAAGGTGTAGGTGTGGATCAATTTCTTTTTAACTTTTCTCCTTTCCACACGTCTCTCTCTCTCGTCAAGTGATTCTATGACCTGTTCTGTAACGGATTTAAATTCTCTTCAATACATTTTCTTTCTTTTCGTATATTTTCTCTTCAATTTTCTTTTTAACATATTATTTATCATGCATTTAAGTGAAATACATTATATACAAGTGAGTCCCTCACTCATTAATGATGAATAATTTACCAAAAAAAAAAAAAAAATCTCATATTCGAGAAAATTTCACTCCATTTTCAACATACCTTTGGACGGCACAGAAGACTACGATAGATACTATATCATCATCTATAATTTTTTATAATTTTTTAGGATCGACCTTAAAAGGACTTCAAAAAATTATAAATAATAACTTGAACTCTAAAAATTATAATTTTTGTATCATAAACAGACCCAAAAATTTATATCTCAATTGATAAGAGTTGTAAAATTTGATCGTACAATACCTTTTTTTTTCAATTTTTTCAATACCTTAGTCTTCCCCTTGGATAAAAAGACGATACATTTTTCAATACCTCAGTCTTCCCCTTGGACAAAAAGATGATACATTTTTCAATACCTTAGTCTTCTCCTTGGACAAAAAGATGATACATTGTAATAATTGACTCTTTAATCATATGTTCATGATTTCACTTTCAGTGACTCTAATGCACTCAAAAATTTATTAAACATAAAGCAAGTCACTTTTTAAAAAAATAGTTATTGCCTGTGCTTGAAGGTACAAAGTAATAAAAAAAGGTCAACAATAAACATATTTGTATTTATATCCAAAATCAAATCACAAACATAGAGGAGAAATAAAAGAATTTAAGTATCGGTTATAATGGGGGTGAGAAGTGGTGGACGACAGGGTGATGGTAGGAAACGTTGATGGTTGTGGTGGGTGGCAATGACCGTGGTGGTGGTGGTAGCCGTGAATGGCAATGGTGATGATAGTAATGACAATCATGGGTGACAGCAGTGGTGGTAGTGGGAGACGGTGATGATTGGTTCTAGTCGTCATGGTGGGGCGACGATGGTGGTGGTGGCAGTGGTGGGTGACGACGGATGCTTCTGGGCGACAGTATGATGGGTGGTGGCAAATGACAGTGGTGGTAGGTGTGGGGAGGGTGGGTAACAATGGGTGGTGACAATGGTGGGCGGTGAAAGGTGGTGGTGGTAGGTGTGGTGGGGTGGGGTGTATGATAGTGGTTGTTGACGACAGGTGGTGGTGGGCAACAATATGATGGTGGTGGGTGGCGACGATAGTCGTGAGATGATGGTGGTAGTGGTAATAAATATAAGAATGAGATAACGATGATGGTAAGTGGTGGCAGTGACGATGGTGGTGGCAGCAGTGGAATAGTGTGGAGGTAGCGGCGACGGTGGCGGTGGCGATAGTGGTGATGGTCGTGGGGCGGTGGGAGTGGTAAGGATGATAGTGGTACGACAACGGTGCTGATGAGGGTGGTGGCAGCGGTGGTAGTGGTAGTGGTGATGGTGGTGGTGGGGCGGTGGGTGTGGTGGTGGTGGCGACGTCGACAGTGGTGGTGGTGGGGTAGCGACGGTGATGGTAATGGTGATGGCGGTGGGGGTGGTGGTGGGGTGGTGGGGGTGGGACGGTTTCAAACACTACTACTTTTTGTTTGAAGTAATTATAAGAAATTAAAAGTTCTTGAATTACTTTTAAAAATTCACCACAAACACACCCTTAGGGGCTTATTTTACCTATTAAATTTAAGGTGTTAATATTAGCTGTCGGATTAATTTTAAAGTAAAATTTAAAGAGATCTCGACCGCGAAAAACAAAAATCATTTTGTTTATCTTTTGAAATTTGAATTGTATTGTACTATATTTTATAGATATTTTAAGCTTTACTAATTTGAATAAATGTTTGGAATCGAATTTGGTAGTAACATGGCAAACAAATTAACAAATATCTAGTAATTGTGTGAGTGTGGTATATCATTTGGATCATTAAATGTAGTCATAAAATTTAGTTAGTGTAATATTTTTGTTTTTCCCCTTCACTCTAACTTGGAGGAAGAGATGAGTTTAGAAACTTAACCTACGAGGAACGATATTTAAATTTTTTGAGAAATTTGGGAAGTAAGTCGATATAATTTGAAAATCTTCATGAGTAGATATAATATTAGAAAAGGGATTTTCTAACCGTCATCCCACATATACCATGTAATTTTTGTGATAAATTTATGGAGATGTCAGAAAAGGTTGATAAGATCTGATTATTCGGTTAATCTTTTTATGAACTACTAGTTGTTGCATACGTGCATTACACGTGAACACTATTTTGAGATTGTGAAAATCACACATTAGTGAAATTACAAATCCAAATCTTTTATAAGGACCTGTGTTAAAATTAGAAAATACCAATGACAAAGTCAATGGATAATGGTCATTATCTTTTGTTTATCCTCCGTAACTAATATCAAGACAAGACAATTCATTATTATATTCTCTCTTTCATCTTTTTGAAAAATGAGAATATTTTACTCGTAAGATACCCAACAAAAAAAAAATCTTAAATTGCAAGGCTTTAATATTGATGTGAAAATGGAAGTATATGAAGGGTCATTTACATATTTAATTAATATTTAATAATTAAATACATAAGGATCTAGGTGTATTTTATCTTTTTGATAGAGTTATAATAGTCAATCAAAAGTTTTTCACTTATTGATGTGGAAATGGAAGTATATGAATGGTCATTTACATATTTAATTAATATTTAATAATTAAATACATAAGCATCTAAGTGTATTTTATCTTTTTGATAGGGTTATAATAGTCAATCAAATTTTTTTCACTTAACTGTCTTTTATTAGTAGTATAAATACGTATTTTAATTTCTATTCTTGAAAAAATTGATGCTTTCCTTTTATAAAAGTGGTAAGTGAATTAGTGATGAAACTCATAGATCTCATGGCGGCAGATAATTTGATACACATTTTGGTGTAAAAACTTCCCCTTCTTACTAAGATTATAAAATGTTGTTGTGAGAATTATGGTTAACACCCGATATATAAACAGTGATTTCAAACTCAAGGATCAATCGTACTTTCTCAATTTTATGTAAGATAGAGTTTGATATTTTCTAGAGTGATAATAAAAAAGTTGACAAATAAGTCACCCTTGCTACTACTGCTCGACTTATCTTGCTGACACATTTTGTAAAAACTAAATTAAAATGATATTGTATGTATCATAGTGATGAGACTAACTTAATTATGATTAAATATTTTTTGAATAATGAAATTCTTTGCAAGTATATGAATGGAAAGTTTCAAGGAAGAAGAGTGATGCAAAAACTCTTGAGCAAACTAATCTTAGCTGAGTTCCAAAAGAAATGGCCTAACTGGAAGATGCTATGAATCTAAACATGAAATAGACTTTTCATATAATGCTGGCATCAAAGTACAAGCTTTCTGATTTTTCTTCCAGAAAGGTAGTTATGGATGGATATGCTGATAATTGAGTTAAGATATTCTAGTTGAACTTGAATTCGACTCATATAAGGTTCGATTTGTTTTTTAAATTTGAATATTTTTTTAGATTCGACCCGAACCCACAAAGTTCGATTCGTTTATATAAACGAGCTTGACAAGTTCAGCTCGATTATCAGTCTTAGATATATGCCTTCTAAATCATACAAAATAATGTGATAAAAAATTAAGTATTGCGAAAAAAAAAATGGAATAGAAACAAGTACGAACGTGAAACCGTAGAAGTAACACCAATTAAAAATAAATTTTTTTTTTTTGAAAGACAATGAAAAATAAACCGACTTTGATGTTTTAGACATGTATATAGAAGATGTAGTAATGTACTAATAAGAGTAATTTGATACATATTGATGGCAAATGGTAGAAATAGAAGTAAGCTTAAAATAACTTCAACCGAAATAGTAAAAAAAAAAAAAATCATCAATGTTGAAAAAAAAAATGACCCTTAATAAAACATAATAGAGAAATAGCCTACCCTAAAATTAAATAGTTATATTATCCATTTATTGTTACATTTGTGGGAAAGTTTATGATACTGGAAAAAAAAAAATCAGTACCGTATCGAAAATTATAATATTTTGAGATAAAGTTATATCTTTAAAATGATAAATTATAATTGCTCAAGAGAAGGTTATGATCGATCATATATAACCATGATTGATCATAAACTTCTCTTGAACAGTTGTAATATCTGTCATAACAGTTATAACTTCTGTCATAACAGTTATAACTTTTGTCTTATAAGATGTAATTTGACATTTAAAAATTATAACTTAACCTTAAAAGTTGTAACTTTTGGTATTGATCTCAACATTCTATAATCGATCATACCCTTTACAAGGTGTAACTTAAACTTTAAAAAAATTATAACTAAACCTTCAAAAATTATAATTTTTGGTACAGTACCACCGGCAATACCATAGCCTTTCCCGACAGTCGCACGTTGATAGGATGAGATGAATGATAAGGAAAATAGACCTGTCAGCACTGAAGGCAAACTATTCTATAACCACATTCCACAAATTTTTACACTTGCTTCTTTCACCAACTGATATATATGGTTCCTCAACAGCTTTTCAGATAAAAGAGAGAAAAAAAAAACTTTACACTCTGATCGACTTCACCAAAATTATTCCCTCCAACAAATCACAACAGGAATGGAGTAGGAGGATGAAGAACAATAGGGTTATTTGACATAGTCATGTTACCCATGAGCACGCTTGGCGCCACGGTATCTTCCACAATAACAGGATTAACCTGCATCACCCTCTCGGGCACAACTTTGTCTCCCTCAACCTTAGCCAATACCTCAAAATGCATCCTCACACTCTCGGGTTTCGTCCTCCATGCTGGAAAACCTTCCCAATCAAACTCACCACCTTTCAACTTCTTCTCTACCCCGAAACCTATCTTCACAAAAGTCTGAGCCGATACATCTGCCTTCAAGACCTTGAAAGACCCCTCCTTTTTAGCCTTTGGTCCCAGAACGGAAGAGAGCAGCGCCTCAAAACCAAGCAAGTTAGAATTTGAGCCATTGAGAGATGCCAGAGGCCACAATGTAGTGAACCGATCTGGAGTTAGGAGGGCGGTAGCTTCTCCTTCTATATCAACAGCGGGTATGGTTTCAACAGCTTTGGTTTTTGACGCTGAAGATAACTCCACTAGGCCTGGTGCAAGGAGCTTAAGCTTGAGCTTGTTATTGGAAGAGGACGATGATGAAGTAGGGGAAGTGAGAGATGTAGGACCAACTATGCGGAGGGAGAGAAGCGGTGCCTCCTTGGCACGGGAAGCATGGCGTAGACGATCTGCCAGAGTAAGAAGACCTGAGGCAAAACCATTCTGGGATTGGTTCAAAGGAAGTGGAAGCTTAATTGGATGGCGCAAGCTAACTGATCTGGCACCCTTGACAGTAACCACAGCACCATCTGCTAAGATTACTTTCTTCAGGACACCAGCATCTACATCATGCTGCATATTTTTAACAAAAAAGTCGATCATTAATTCTGAAAGTAGACGTGAACCATAAATCTAGCTATCAGAATTGTGACGAAAAAATTACTTTCACAATGATATTCTAGGGCTGCAAGAAAATTTGAAAATACAGTTTGTCAAGTTTATCAAGAAACCAGACATAGCCATGCCTACAATGTGATGCATCCTAGCTGCATTATTGTTTAGTAGGAAATTAACTGTGAATTCACTAGCAAACTAAATGAGATGAGACAAGCAGCACCCTAAAAGAGTATTTAGAAACCACAATTTGGAACTGGGTTCCAGTTTTCAACTTTCAGCTAATATGAAATTAGACATCATCTTTGAGAAGTTATTTCCAAATTATTTGGGGAAATAAAATTCATCTATGATCTCATAGAAATCCAAAATCCACTATTAGTACAATGGACACAATTGGGTGATCAAATATATAGATCAAAACCTCTGAATACTACATGCCCAAAGACCAGCTTGAATGTTCGGTATCTGGTCAAATTAGAGACCACACATGTTCATTATGGGAACCCAACAGAGCTAATCAATAAGATTTTCTATAGAGTTGACATGCTCGCATTCTTATAACAAGGAACAGGTTTAATGAATACCGTTTAGGAAATCAAGAACATTTGACATGAACAAATTCCAATTTTTTCATGTCAAAAATTAGCAATTTCCCTTTCTAAGCATCATAATCCCGAATATGACTGCTGTGTTTCTTCAATTTAAATACCAAAAAGAATGAGAATGCATTCAGAATTGCAGCATTAGTTAAACTGAACCAAGCCTCTCCAACAAATTTATCAAATTAAAGGCAATGATAAACAAGGAAGCATTTCGACCATACTAAAACCCATTAGTTTTCCACATTTTGTTTTTAGAAATTCCATAAGAGGGGCTGAAAAGGCCGATAACCCTGGTAAGAACCTTTTCAAGTAGGAACCCAACCAGATGCTGATAAACTGGTGGATGGATTATTGGAGCGGATATATTTTTTGGCATCGTTTGAGCTTCAGTTTCAGAAGATTTGAAGGCATTCCATTTTTTATGGGGGGGTTGAAAAGCTGCTTTTGATGTATAGTGAGACATTACATGTTGCTCTAAGCACTCTTAGTACTGTTTGTTCATACCCTTTCTACTGATTTTGTTACTGCCATTACCATTGTTTTCTGTTTTTTTTACTTGATTTGGGATTACATGACTTGTCCTCCTCTCTTTTCTCTTATGTACCTCATTAATACCTATTCAACTGTTTCATTTCTTATCAAAGAAAAAAAATCTAGTTCAAAGTATCGGCCGATATCGGAGTAATATCTGTCTCGGCACTTTCCAAGATAATACCATTCCACAATATATATAAAAATCCCGAGTCTCCCATGACTCGGCCTAAGTTGTATTCAAGTCAATCCTGAGTCATGAGTTATCGTACTAAATCGACCGGTTCTATGACGTTGCGATATGTCCTAAATTTCTCGTCATGATCAATATTTTCTTATAGGTCCTATCACCTCATACCGCGCCGTGACCGATGTGTTTTGAGTGTCCAAGTGATACCGCAACTTTGAACTATCACAACAACAGAACATTTAAGGCATCCAACCATGCAAGTCAATCTCAAATTCAGCCATATAACAGAGTAAGAAACAAATAACCCAAAAAAACTGAAGAAACAACAATGCAAACAAACAGTTTCTAAAGAGAATTAGCATTAAAAAAAATTGCACACCATGAACTTACCGGCAAGGACAGCCTCATGTCCTTGGCATCCTGAATCCAAAGCTCCATTGGACCAGCTAACTGAAACGGAGCCAAAACGGGCAACCCATTATCCAATTTCTGCCGCTCAATCAACCCATTCTCCACACCAGACCTCTTCGGATCCTCCACCTGAAAAATCGGTAAATCCACAAACTCCCATCTATTCACATCCTCCAAAAGCTTGAATGGAAGAACTCGATTATCGACTTCAACATCAAATTCGTAAGCCATGGATCGACCCACCAACGCATCCCTCAAATCAAACCCAAATATCTTCACATCATCTGATTGAAACCCTAATCCTTTCACAACCGCTTCCTTCAAATCCTGCAACCCACAAAAAAAAAAAAATTAGAAATCTCAGCTCAGCAGCCTCCTCCGAAAAAAGATGAAATTTGTATAACAAAACAGAACAGTTACCGAATTACACCACTTATAAAACCACAACAACAGTCCAAATCAATCCAAAATCGATTCAAAAGTCGAAGATCACATTGAACAAAATAGACTTACAGAGATGGCTTTGGGGTAGGGAGGATTGAGGTCTGGGGAGACGATCAAAGACGTCGACGGTAACGATCGAACGGCGAGCAGAACTAAACAAATTGCTAAGACACTTTGCGATCTCAAACCCAAACCCATCGGGAAAAGAATTTTTGGGGTCGAAGGAATTGGAGGAGAGAAAATCAGGCAATGCTTCAATGGAAAATTCGTACACTGTAATTTTTTTTATTTTTAAATTGGTGGTGGAGGTTGAAGAGGATGATGACGTGGAGAGAAGCGACCAATGGGAATGGAGGGACTGTTTTAAGAGAGGAATATGATTGGTGGTGATTAGTTGTGGTGACGTGGCTGTAATGGCGGTTAGTTTTCCATGCGGGACCGTCTTTGCCGTTTATCTTCCCGGGGAAGGAGAAAATCGCGGCTTTATACAATCGAGTCGGATTTTACGATTTAAATCGAGCTTCTTGAATTTATTATTTTAAATGAATTTAAAAAATTATTTAAATTTAATTCGTTTAAAAAATAAGTAAAATTCAAACCAAACCCAAAACGAGCAGATCTCGGGTCTTATTTTAAATAATTCGATTATTTTATATATATAAATAAATCGAGTTTTGTGAGTTCAAATCGATCTTAACTTTTTTAAACTTGTTTTTTAAATAAGTCTAAAAAATTATTCGAACTTTATTCATTTAAAACACAAGTCGAGTCCGAATCGAATTCTAACCGAGTCGAGTCCGAATAGTTCGGTTCAATTTTCAATCATAGCGTCATCTAAATTTTTTTTTTCTTTGTCCTTGATTGTTTAACAGAAAATATTCACAGTTTGAAAATATCATTTACTTTTTTTGAACATGTAGCATCAGTCGAAGTTAATGATGACTAGTTTTGTGATGATCGTTTCCATTGTTTAATTTTAAATTTACGAGTTCGAACTTTATCGCCTTTGTCATCTGTTAGGCGTTAGAAAGAAGATTGAGCTTATCTTGAATTACAGTAGCCACTCCTAATTTAAATTTTATAAAATTACCATCGTAGACGATCCCACTAGAGAAAGATAAAAGGAAATTCCACTTCTATGTTGTTATACCACATTGCCATAAGGATTGTTATTTATTTTTAATACTCATGATAAGTTTTGAATCTTCGATTCCTCTTGTTCTTTAAAATGTGGTGTTAATATTTGTTGAATTTCATTGCAAGCTACAATGGGTTTATAGCAGAGATGAGTCATATTTGTTCTTCAATTGTGTCAAAAAGTCAAGAACAAAGGAATAAAAATCCCCACAACCCACAAATGAAAACCATGAAATGAGAAATAAGTTGCATTTACTCTTGCTAGTCCATGATTTAACATGCAAGAGAGACAAGGAAATATAAATTGTAGATAGGATTGATTATTGAGCTGAATTTTGGGAGTTCAATTAAAGTTTGTCGAGCTCGTTTTTTAAACGAGCCAAACCCGAGTAGTTTGACTATTTTACATATAAACGAGTCAAATTTTACAAGTTCGAACCAAGCGTTTTGATGCTCGTTTTTCTAAACTTGGCTCGATTATCAGCTCGGCTCATTTTTTTAAAAATTGTTCAAACTCGAATCATTTAGCAAATGAACCGAGCCCAAAAGAAATCGAGTCCGAATAACTCAGTTTAATTATCAACTCTAATTATAGGACATAAATTAATTTGCGATTGATTTAGATTGATACTTAAGTAAAGAGTGTTTGCTTTACAAGTGAATAGTCTCCACAAGTCACGTTATCCTGTAACAAAAAAAAAAATACTTTTAGTATTAGCCTATGATCAAGCGTGGGCTATAGCCCACTTGCTCAATAAGAAGGATTTTTTGTGTGTAAGTACAATTTTTTTAGACTTATTTAAGAAAAAGTGTATGAATAAGTATTTTACTCTATTAAATTTAATTTAATAAAACTTCTTGTGATTAGGTACAAAATTCAAATGACATTTGAAATTTTTTACTTATTTACCCTTCCTTAAATTATGCATAATTTTTATTTTCTCCATCTCTCTCCCCCCTATTTTCTCTCAATCTTTCTCTATCTCTGTCTCTGCACTATCTCTCTGCTATATTCTCTCAATCTCTCTCTCCCCGTTACTTTCCCGATCTCTTCCCTATTTTCTTTCTCTATCTACCATTGATAATTTTTTTTTTTTTTACAAATATGTAAAGATTTGATTTATTTTTTCACTTCTCTTCCCCTAATTTTTCTCACCATTCTCTCTCTCTCTCTCCCTATTTCTCTCTCTCTTTATATCAACATTACAACAACTCAATTAAACTAATCAGTTACACCAATCAGTTATAACTATCTTATAATATACCAAACAGTTACTCATGCGTTCTAATAAACCAAACAGTTACACCAAACAATTAAATAAAATTATGACACCAATATAATTTGTCATTCAATTATTTACATAAACTAAATAGTTGCACCATTTAGTATCGTAATATCATTACACCAATTATATATAACAAGTTTAGTATAAAGGTAAAGTTTTTTGTGTAATGATAAACTCAATTTGATGTATATAATTGGTGTAACTATGTTGTGATACTAAATGATGTAACTCTTTGATTTATGTAAATAACTGAATGACAAATTGAGTTAGTGTTTTAATTTCCTATAATTGTTTAGTGTAACTGTTTAATTTATTAGAACACATGAGTAATTGTTTTGTGTATTATAGGGTAATTGTAACTAATTGGTATAACTAATTGGTGTAACTAATTGGTATAACTAATTAGTGTAATTGTATTGTTATAACGTTGATATAAGGAGAGAGAATAAGAAAATAAGGGGAGAGAGAATGAAAAAATTAAATCAAATCTTTACATATTTGAAAAAACTAAATTATCAATATGAGAGAAAGAGAGAGATAAATAGAGAGAAAATAGGGAAGAGAGTGAGAGAGTAATGGAGAGAAAGAGAGAGAGAGAGAGAGAGTAATAAATGACCTTTTATATTTTTTCAAAAAAATGTACTTAGAGTCAAATAAATTTTCTTAATGTAGTTTAATTCAAATAAATCTAACTTTTTATACCAACTTCCAAATTACCCTAATAAGAAAGTAAGACTGCCCATCGGATCATGTGATGGCCCGACATATTGGGGCATGGATCGTGATGTTTAGCTTACTAAGCCCAACTATTTGGTCTCAATTAAGGCGTACCAACATGATAGGCCTGCCACCGAGGGATAAAATATCGAAGACCCATACTAGGCCGGTCAATCGGGTGAGAAACATTCTTGTCGAATATTAACGGGTTCGTATTAAAAAATATTTTATCTATACTTGATTTATTTATTAATTATTGTCTAATTTATCATATTATATCGAGTTTTTGTTGTGTATGAATCGTCTATAACTGGTATATAAACGAGTTGTGTTGTGTATTTCTTTTGATTGAAATCACCCCTACCCAATTAATTTATTGATCGTAGCGGATCGCTCCACTCATTTATGAAATGAGTGGTTTAAAGAAGATCTAAAACCTCTAATTTCGTGTCGTATTAATGAATCATGTCGTATATTGACAACCCTATCTTTTTTTTTTTTTTTTTGATGTTTAGAAGAAAAACAAATACAAGCCAGAGGAATGAAGGTAAATAAACAAAAAACAAACTAATATTAAATTTAAATTGATACTTGAGTAAAGAGTGTTTGTTTTAAACAGTCGGCGCAAGTCTTGTTATCCTGTAACAAAAAAAAAAGGGTAAATTAGAAGGGGGTACACTAAATTGAGTTTAATTGTAAAAAGTTACATAGAAAAAAATGTCAAGTAAGAAAATCCTTAATTTTAGATCTTAAATGTGTACAAGTATATAATTTGAAATTTTCGGATTTTCCTTTGACATTTGTGTCCTTCCTTAAATCATGCGATTATTTTTGGAAACTGTTTTTTTATTTCAAATTATATTTATGCATTAAAAAGCTCCTAATTTAATAGAAGATTTGATTCTTCCGTTTATTTTGAGGATAAATCAATTTGTTTGAATTTTAAATTTTGCAACAGTATCATTTGTTGTCTTCTTCTTCTTCGGCTTGGAAACAATTTATCAGTGCAAGTCTGAAACATTATTTCATCCTTATCATTCAATCTAAGCAATTACAAGATTTGAATTCATAACTCCATTATGTTTATGTATGTCATTTTAAAGGTGATTATACTGTTTTTTTTATATGCGAACACCATGACCGAAGTTCATTCTATATATGTGTTTACAGTGTAACAATAACAATGTAAAAATTTACTTACACAAAACATTGTACTGTTATATTTTGTCAAACATATATTTGCATATAACTTCATTGTAACAGTCCAGCTCTGTTTTGAATTTGTTACCACATCCACAAAACTATTGAACACTGTCTGTTTTACAGTGTTACACTGTATTATTATACTATACGAGAAACGCATACAAACTTACATCTACAATGTGGTAACCAATAGGATTTTCCTGACGAAACCCTATAGATGTTTAGGGAACGATTTAGGGCTTTTCGCCAAGGAAGATGAAACAGTTTTTGGATAGGAAGAAGAAGCGGTAACCATTTTTCGAAGATGAAGCTTTTCGCGAATTAATGTTCCTAAAATCCAGCGGTTAAGCCTTATCACTATGTACCTTAAGATATACTTCTAAAACCATTTTTAGGAAAATAAATTTTAGAAAATTGGCAATTAAGTCTTTGTATCACAGCAATGTACTTATTTACAACAAATTTTTTTTTGTGTATTTTTTTACAATTATGTCTAATTTAGTGTACCGCCTTCCAAATGACCCAAAAAAAATACTGTTAGTATTACCCTATGATCAAGCATGGGCTATAGCCCACTGGCTTAATAAGAAAGCAAGACTGCCCATCGGATCATGTGATGTCCCGACATATTGGGCCATGGATCGTGATGTTTAGCTTGCTAAGCCCAACTATTTGGTCTCAATTCAGGTGTACCAACTTGATAAGGCCTGCCACCAAGTCCGAGGGATAAAATATTGTGAAAATTGGAAGTGAGTCTCCCTAGATGTACTTGTTTGGAGATAAGTCCTGCAAGGAAACTTATAAGGGGCTAAGTCCATATTTAAAATTATATGTAATGACTTAAGTCCACTTTTTTTTTTTATCTCAAAAATACCCTTCCTTGAAAGAAAGTTAAATTAATTTCCTATTTTGGAAATTGTTATCCCTTAATTCAAGGTCAATTAAAATATGTCAATAAAATCTCTATCATAAATTTAAAATTCAAATTCAAATTCAAATATATATCTCTCTCTCTCTCTCTCTCTATATATATATATATATATATATATATATATATATATATATATATCAAATTCAAATCTCTCTCTCTCTATATATATAAAATCTCCATCATAAATTTAAAATTCAAATTCAAAGTTATCTCTCTCTTTCTCTCTCTCTCTCGCTCTATATATATATCAAATTCAAAGCTCTCTCTGTCTCTCTGTCTCTCTCTCATATATATATATATATATATTCAAATTCATGTTACTATTTTTTTTATTATGTTACTGTTCATTTTACTGCTTTTGTTGAGTATGTTACTGTTCATGTTACTATTATTTTAAATATGTTATTGTTTTTGTTGAGCATGTTACTACTATTATTTTACTAAATATTAATATTCAATATTACTATTTATTTTGTTTTTGAATATGACTATTTTTTGTGTTTGAATGGTACTATTTTTTGCGTTTGAATTTGAGAGAAATAATTATTGTTAAGTATGTTACAGTTTTTGTTAAGTATGTTACTATTTTTGTTGAACATGTTAATATTTTTGTTGAACATGTTACTGTTGTTATTTTTTAAAAATATTAATATTGAATGTTTCAAATTTTTTTATGTTTAAATGTTACTATTTTTTTGTGTTTAAATGTATTATTTTTTATGTGCAAATGATATTTTTTTTTTTGTATTTGAATGTTACTATTTTTTATTTTTAATGTTACTATATATATATATATATATATATATATACACACTCCTAATCTATATATGGATATCTATATAATAAAGTAGAGCGAAGTTTGAATCCAAAAGACAAAGAGAGGTCCAGATCGTTTTGAGACAAAATATAAACAAATTTAACGGACAACGTAATCCCAACATAAAAGACGGTTCATATCATCTCAAAAATTTTGATCCGATGGTCTACGGTTAGTCCTAAATTTTTTTTTCCCGCCGAACAAGATTTCCCGACTCACGCCTCTCTCTCTCTCTTCCATTTTTAATCTCTATCCTCACCCGACACCTCTCTCTCTCTTCCTCATCTCTCATCTAAGTCTTCCTCCTTATCTCACCCAACAACCCAGTAACTCTCTCTCTTCCTTATCTCTCATTTAAGTCTCCCTCCTTATCTCACCCAGTTGAACACACACACCCATCGCACATCACATACACACACACGCAAAAACAAACAAACTAGCAGATCACATACACTCACACAAACAAACAAACTAGGAGATCACACACACACATACACACACACACACGTTGACATTCACACAGCGAACACACATTTTTCTAATGTTTTCTATTTTTTTTTAAATTAGGTATTAATTTGGGTGTTTTGTAGGAAATTGAATGCTATATTTTCAAAATTGGGTTGTTACGTTTTGTAAGAAATCGAATGCTAGGTTTTAGTTATTTCAAGCACTGAATTTTTTCTCTGGTTATTTTACTTTATCTGTGTTGTTTAGTATTTTACTGAATTTTATCTTGCATTACTCAGTCCTCGGTGCAAGGTAAGTTTTTTTGTGTATTATCGGATTGTTTACCATAATGGATCCCATAAGTTTCTGAACTGTACAATTCTTTTGTATTTATTTTCCTTCTTTTTTGCGGTTTTGCACCTCCAGTAAGGTTTCCGGTTAGGCATTGGACTTGGTCCTTCAATTGGGTGGTGGTAAGCATTTGAGGCTGAAATCTCTGTATAACTTAGCTTCCTCTTCTTCTTCTTTTTTCTGTAGTATTTTACACTACAGATGTTCATCAATGATTTTTTTTTTTTAATTTGTTTCAGATCTGAAGCAAACTTGATGATCTGTGAAGCTTTTTGCAATCTGGGTCTTCTTCATTTCTTGCTCTGATTCGAATCTCAGGAAGTTGGAGTTTAATTCCGTGTTATTTAGCTCTATTTGTGGAGGAACCTAATGAAATATTTGAGTCTTCATTGTTGTATACTGTGAAATGTTGATTTTTGCTGGGATCTAGGTAAGATGTGGACAATTTATTTGAATTTGGTATTTTGGGTGTAGTAGTGAACTGAGTGTGTGATTTTATCTTTTCTCTCTATAACTTAGCTTCCTCTTCTTTTCTTTTTTTCTGTAGTATTTTACACTCCAGATGTTTATCACTGAATTTTTTTTTTAATTTGTTTGAGATCTGAAGCAAACTTGATGATCTGTGAAACTTTTTGAGATCTGGGTCTTCTTCATTTCTTGCTCTGATTCGAATCTCAATAAGTTGAAGGAATTTTATATTTGACTTTGAAGCTGAAAAGGGTTTGTTGTTTGAGGTGAGAGTGTGGGTTGTGGTCTGGTTTCTGTTGGTTTTGATGGGTGGGTATGATCTGGGGTTTGGTTGGTCTGCATGTTGATTGGTTTTGATGGGTTTCAAGAAGTTTTGATTCATGTGAGTTGAGATAAAACTTTGATAAGCATGACCTGAAATTGAAGCTTCTGCCATAAACTGGAAGCTAGCATTTTGTATTCTAAGTACTTTTCTTTTGAACATGTCCATTTATGTATCTATTTAGTATGTTTACGAATTGGTGATGGTTTTTAAGGTGATGGTTTTTGACTTCTTTCTCTGTCTTTGTAGAACAAGTATACAAATTACCTCTTGAAGCTAAACGCAAAATAAGAATCCAAAAATATGACAAGAATGTTCATTTTTTCTTACTGAATTTGATTTCGAACTCTGCTTAGGCATTGACTTACTCACACTTGCTTGCTCCGAGGAAGTACCAGAACTCCACGATATGAGAGGCCTGGCTGAAAGTTTGCATTTTGCAATAATTATGGTTGGGTATTTACATCTTTGAGATAGATATCTGAAAGATGCTCATGAACCTTTTTGATTATTGAATGTGCATAGGAGGATTCAGTGTTGCCTTTCGTTGATACAAATTTTACTGTGGGCACCATCTTTGGGGTGTGGCCGGGAGATGCTAACTGGAATAACATTAAGAGACCAAGCCGCGGCAGCAATGGGAATTATGGACTGTGAGCAACATATGTTCTTGCTCTCAAGGATTTCCCTGGTACCCATGAGTTTCTCCTTCTAGATGAAGGTACTCACATAATATTGCTAGATTTAACAGCCACAAAATGAGCTATTCTTTTTGCTCTATTTTCAGTCTCGAAGCAGGGAAGGATTCTGTCATATTCGGGGAAGGATTCTATCATATTCAGAAGTGAATATTGATGTATCTCTTTCTTATTAAATGTTCCTTTTGTTATTAGGTGGCTCCTTTGGGGTTCCTGATGAAACTCATAAGAGATTTTCGTTCTTGAAAATCTACACTTTTCAAAATCTAGAAAACAAATGGGATTCTAGGATTCGAGAGAAAGCCAGAGGCTACAGTAGTGATAGGAAACAGTCTGTGCTAGACAAGATGATCAATAATCTGGATGATAGGACTCAAGTTGCTTATGGATCCAAGAACAAGAATATTTGATTTGAAGCAACACTATATGGCTTCAGGCTCAAGGCCTCTGTGCCAGTTGAAGCTACTGCTTAAGATCTGTAGCTTTGTATTCATGTATTTTCCCTCTTTCTAGAACGAAATCAATGTGCTTTGTACACAGGGTTGTATGATATTATTCATTTAGATTACGGGGACAGTTAGGCTACATTTACAAGGTTGCATTCAACTTAGTGTCGGACCAAGTTTAATATTTGATTATTTCGTGTTCACGATTAATATTCAGTGTTTGTTTATTTCTAGCGTGTCTATGTTAAGTGTTTGATTGTTTCGTTTTCAAGAACAACGTAAGTTTTTTTTTTTTTTTTGAATTGCAAAATTGCAGGCACGGATTATGGGGACTTTCAGCTTGGTCACGTCCGAGTTCATTGCTTGATTATTTCGTGTCCAAATTTAGTGCTCGATTTTTTTGAATTGCACCGTGCCTTCAGGCACGGGTTATCCCTAGTAGATAGATAAGAGAGAGAGAAAATTTTAATGTTAGTCAAACTCTTAATCTATATATGGATATAGATAGATATGAGAGAGAAAAAATTTTAATGTTAGTCAAACACCTAAGATTTAGGAGTTTTTAATTTTTAATTTTATTTCACTTCTAAAGGGAAGAGATAGTATGGTAAAACTGACAAAAAATGGACTTCATAACAATTAAGTTTTCTTGACGGATTTAAGTCCAAACAAGTCCATATAGGAGGACCGGCCTCCAAATTTTCCTAAAATATCAAAGACCCATGCTAGGCCAGTCAATTGGGTGAGAAGCGTTCATGTCGAATTTTAACGGGTTCGTGTTAAAAAATATTTTATTTATACCTGATTTATTTATTAATTATTGCCTAATTTATCATATTATATCTAGTTTGTGTTGTGTATGAATCGTGTATAATTGGTATATAAACGAATTGTGTTGTGTATTTCTTTTGATTGAAATCACCCCTACCCAATTAATTTATTGATCATAGCGGGTTCGTTCCACTCATTTATGAAATGAGTGGTTTAAAGAAGACCTAAAATATTGGACGGTATTATAAATGACGATAGAGATTTGAGCTCGGATCGATCCTTATTCCAGAATTAAGTTTGGAGTCACCTTTTTTTAATTTTTAATTATAATATTTTTTCATTCTCTGATTTAATATAATTAAAGATAATTTAGACAATTAAAAAAAATTGTAAATTTTTTGAAAGTTTTTCATACTAACCAAATATATGTATTAAAAGATATTTTCTTTCATTTTCTTTTCTTTCACTTTATTTTCTATTATTTTCACTTTTCATCACTTTTCTTTTTTATATTTTTTTCTTGCTGACCAATCGGACTCGAAAAGAGAAGAAATTGTGAGAATTGATCGAGCCCCAATCTAACCCACTTCAAACACAAATTATACCCCACCGATGGATCACCAACCAAAACAATGACCAGTGGGGTCAAAGTATAATTGTTATAGTTGAGTCTGTGACTATTATGTTTCAAGCAGCCACTCTTCACCTGCCACCTAGAGAAATAATAAAAGGCTGTTTGGACCCACAAAATAATCCATCAAATGTTTACTGGAAAATGTTGATCCTTTTGCTTATAAAGAAAATGAAATATTATGTAATTCAAATTTATAACCTAAATTTACATTCAAAATGAACGGGAATCATTGAATGAGTGAGTCATATCAACTTTTTTAATTAGGATCCACTGATCCAACCATCCTTATTGATTTGAGATGCACATTTTGGATACAAATTTGAGATATATAGCATTGCTCATAAAGAAATCGGGTGGTTCATATGTTATAACACTTCGGCCCGAGACGGAAAGTATATTTTGAAGATTACTGTCGCAATTTTTGGGTTAAGTAGACAGCGATCGTGCATGATATGTTCGCGATACGAAAAGTCGAGTCTCGATCAGCCTAGTGCACCAACCATGTGGTACGAACTTGGCAAATGATGGCCCACCCCCACCCAAGAGCACTTATGTTATAAGGGAACTCATGGCCGGAAACAATCCTTATGGTTTTGATATCCGAAATACCCTTAATCTAGGAGTATGTGAGAAACACACGAGTAAAAACCGTTAAAATTTTGGACAGTATTATATGTGGCGATCACTTAAAAATAAACTCAATTCATTAAGGACAAATGTAATACAATTGTAATATTAGAGATCAAAACAAAAAAAAGTCCAAACTTTGATGACCACCGCTGCAATTAACCCAAAATGTTATATTGAATTGGTTTCACACAAAGCATGGGATCAATCATCAACCTCTAACAATTAGCATAGAAAAGTATCTATTTTTACAAGTTCATGTGAATCCTACCCTTCTAGATGGCCGAATTTCTTGTAATCCAACTTCTAGAATTGTTGACACCAACAAGGCAATCATTCTCTCTATAATTTTAAATTTGTTCATTTCATTGATTTATGAACCATCCTATTGTAATGTACACTCTCATTTTCACACAAAGTCTTAAAGTCTAAACTCCACTTTAATCATTGATGTTCCCTTCAAATGACATGACACCAAGCTGTACTTTGACCTATCATCATCTCATTTTTGTAAGCTTTCATAATTTTTTTGAAACAAAGTCATAATTTTTTTTTAGAACTTATTAAAACAATAATAATGTCAATCCACAACTATTTATTAAATATAAAAACTTATTTATCAAATATATTTGTGGACGATTTTTTTCAATTTTTTTAAAGCGGAACACAAAAAACTTTAGTTTTTTTACAATAATTAACTATTTTAAATTTTTTAATACGATATTAAAGTGGTAACTAAGTCTTGTCAAACCAAATATGACAAAGGTTTTGGAAAGGAGTGCATTGAAGGGTATAATGGTAAATTTATGCTAAATTAATGAAATTTGACCAAAAAAAAGTTGGTTGGTACATGGGGTCGACAATACCACAAATTACTATTCATATAAAAGGTTGGATAAAACTAACTATGCTAATCTAACATCGTTGCTGGCTTACCAGGGATTTCATTGGATAAGTTTGGATGCAAAATCCAAACTAGTTCATAGAGATTAAAATTCAAGTTGTGCAGGTTTACCTCGCGTATTATCCGAGTTACTAAAGTCACAAGCTGACGCAAAATATAGGGATATTATACCATATCGAAAAATGATTATCGGGCGTAGATTTTGATGTAAGTTATTTGTAGTCATTAATCTCTACAAAAATAAATTAAAATAGAATTATAATTTTTAAAATTTAAAATTTATTATTTTATTGGGTGTTTTTATAACTTTTATGGATTATTTTATGACTAAATTTTTTTTTGGTTTTTTACCATTATTATGAATATTTTTACCATTGTTATGGTAATTATTTTTACCAATTTTTTTCAATACAAAAAAAAATTAGTATTTTTATAAGTGATTTATCACTGTTGTGAGTATTTTTTATAACAATAATAAAAATATTCATAAATATGATAAAAATGTTGGTGCGGTATCGAATATTTTTTTTTGAATGCAATAGACGACTCCATAATACACCTACAAGACATAAGCTTCAAATTTTCAACTCTAACAATCAATTGGATTCCAATTTCAACGGCACCTTTGTACTTTTGCAAGGACTTTTGGTTGAGAATGTAAATATTAATTTCAATGTCGTGTAATCATCTCTACCTTTATGAGATGATGCCAAGTATGCGAAAGCATTATGCAATATGATCAATGAAAGTCCTATTTCAAACATATTTACAAGTCTAAAGATTGGGAGTGATTTAAAAAAAAAATATATATATATATATATATATATATATATATATATATATTTTTTTTTTTTTTTTAATTTTATGGTATGAAAATTTTACTTGGGTTTGGAATTAGTCAAAGACGCATTTGTAACACCCCGGCTCACAAAAATAAATTATAGTCACTAATATTTACTTAGACGATGTATTAAGAATTCACGTAGAGTTTCATTAATGATTTGATCATTAATGATTTGATCTAATCGGATTCTTAATTATTAAATTTGGGGGGTCAGTTTGCAATTTGTGAAAAATTTGTTGTCTATAATTAGGAAAAAATGTAGCATGGCTTGGGCAGCACGTTGAGATAAATTCTTCTCTCCAGACTTGTGGGTTTGTTAGGATTAGAGAACTTCAATAGTTACACCCTTTTTTGTCTTAGGTTCGATTATTGCAGGAGAATCTGGTGCGTATGATTTGAAAATGATTATGTATACTTGAAATTTCTATGGTAACCAATGAATCGAAAAAATTTATAATTCTGTTTTTTTTTTTGGTTGTATAAAGGGGAGGGATGACCCGTAGGCAGTAATTCCCATGGACGTGACAATGAGGGTCCCTTTACTGTGGAATGTCCGTTTTGAACTATAACTATTAATCTGAAAGGACAGTCTACACCCTAAACGAGTACAATTTACCACTAGACCATTTGAGCCAAATGATACATACAGTTCTGTTGAATTTCAAAGTTTTTGATAGCTGCTGTTCAGCAGTCAAAACCAAATAAAAGTTCTCTCTTAAAAAAATAAAAATAAATTTTGTGGTCGGTATGAATAGGTTAAAACACTTGGGGACAAAAATGCAAATATAATATAGTAGAAGATGTAATAACAATTATAAATCTGACACACAAATTTACCATTAGAATTAAGTAAAATGGCTACTGGATTTTTGGCCAAATCAACAAATAATATATTTATGATGTGAACAAAATAACTATGAGTGTTGTAATCTAAAATTCGAAATAAAACATGCAAACAGTAGTTAGATCATTAAAAATATAACATGCAATTTAAATAAATACAGAACATGTATAAACATGCAATCTATATAAACCAAATAAATTTATTTAGAAAGAGCTGGCCTGCGAGTCTGAGAGGCGTGTGATCACTGTCCTAAAGCAGCTGAGCCTCCCCACGTGAGGGTACTGACGGACACCAGCGACTCCAAGATCCAACCCAGACGCTCGCAGCAGCACCTCCTCAATGGTCACGTCCACTGGAAGGTTAGGATGAATCTGACTCGAATCGAGTTGCCCAAAACAATATAATATATGACAATTGGAAAAGGTAGGCCAAATGTAAAATAATTGATATGAACAATTGGAAAGTCTACTGATGTTGAAAATTGTAGTACAAAAGAATTCTTCAAAGCCCTTTATATAGCCGGTGTACGTGTGCAACGTACACATGACTTTTCAATTTCTTTTTGACCGTTGGCCCATACTAGTGTAACCTACTAATAATATATTTTCAATGGATTTGAATGTTTGGCTTGAATAGCCATAAAACTAGATTTAAAAACAATAATTATTATTCTTGAATATACACACTAAATAGGATCAAAAAAATATTTACAACTGAAATTTATTATTTAAACATAATTAAAATGAAAATTCAATAAAAGTTTTAAAAACTTAATTTTATTATTACAGAAGAGGGCCTACACAACTCCTGCAATCATACTTCATTTTTAATTTCTTGTAGTGATAACTTGCCATTTATGACAGTGACAACTTGCCATTTATAGCAAAAAAAAAAAAAAAAACTATCTGCTAGCATAATTATCCTAAAAACAATTACAAATAGTCTGAAAGCAATTCTCAAAGCAGGCTCAAGGGTCATCATCTGTTAGCCAGCAGCCAACTTCTAACATTTTTTTAACCAATGCAACAACAAATTTTCTAAAGAAGAAGTCGTATTCGGTGCACAAGGTTTCTATGTTAATTAGTGGACGGATTATTAGGAGAGATAAGCTGCAAACAATTTTATACCCATTTTAGGGAGACTAATTCTGAACTCGAACTCACAGCGTATTACTTAAGTGGATGAACAATTGTTATTGCTCTAAATTTTTAAATGCCTTATGCAATTGCTTTCATTTTTTTCCAAAGCATAAGCTTCCATCTATAGCAGAATTTGGGAGTGACCACTGAGGTGGTAGCCTAATTGGCTTCGGCAGAGGGTAAAAGTTTTGTCCTCCTCTAGTAGTCATGAATTCGAATCTGTTTGCAGTAGTAGTTCATGCGAACGAGATATTGCTGGAAAGGTTAAATGTCCAGCTTGCCCTCGGTGGTGCTGTGATAACGGGCTCGACCATCCCAAGTTAGTAACTATGACTCAAACCAAATATTATACAGTGGAGTGAGAACATCAAAATAACGTCCTAGGGGAGTTGTTACGCCTGGTCGCCCCTGACCACTTTTTTTAATCAGCCAAAAAAAAACTTTATCTCTAATTGTGGAGAAGTTGATTCTAGACTTGCACACACAACATACTGCTCTAACAAGAAGTTTTTATAGTTTATGCAGTTGCTTTAGTTGTGTTTAAGCACAAGCTTTATCTATAATAAGGTCTAGGAGCGATAAGCGATAAACAACTTTATGTCTAATTGTAAAATTTCAGACTCAAACACGCAAAATATCACTAGAATGAATGAATCCTCACCATCATTCCAAATTGGGCCTCAATACTACAAACTTTTCAAGGTTATGAAATTGTTTTTATTTTGTCTTATCACTAGCTTAAAATTTTTCATCTTTCTAAATTTGCCAGCAATCAGTTCAATGATCATTGCTTTTTGTACCTAAGGATTTGTCATTATGGTAAGAAAGGGATCTTTCTTTTTTGTTGCTGTTCAAAAAAAAAAAACTAGCAACTTGTTTTTTCAACTTAATGATCTCTACTTGTCATTTGTTTTTCCTTTTTTTTAATCATAAGGATCTTAATGATATCTGACTAAGTTGAAAATAATACAAGTTATGTAGGTCTAGTACTAAATATAAGCATCTTGGTATCTTAGGAATTAAATATATAAAGAGGAGAGAGACTCAAAGAAGTCAGAAAGATCACAATCTTTGGTGGGTACTAAGAGCATAACAACTCCTTTTCAAATGTCTTCCAGATATGACCTTTAACATACTAATATTCTGCTGATATGTCTTAAGCTGTTAGTTCTCAATAATCATGAAGACTCTACTGTGTATATATATATATATATTACTATATGAATATGGTAGGAGCTTATTGTAAAATAACTATTGGAAATCAAATATAGTAGTAGATAGGGAGTTTCTAGTATTGAAAGCATCATCTCTCTCACACTTCCAAATTTGCAAGATGTTCACATTTTGGTTTCTCACTTGATTTATGTTGTAGGCCTTCTGACAAAAAATTTAGGTCATAAAACTTTTGTACACATGATTCCTAGATTTCTCGTATATTCTATCTCGTACCTAATGCACAATGCATGATTCCCACTTATAACGGGTTTAAAAAGAGATAAGTGATACGCAATCTTATCTCTATTTTGGAGAAGTTGATTCTCGATTGTGAAACCAAAACTACATATTTCTATACCAACCATATTTGTACCAACAAACTTTTCTTTTTTCCTTTTTTGCCTATTTTCATGTGTGTGTTGTTTGGTGGGGGGTGGGGGAGGACTGGAAATGCAAGTTTGTGCAATTTTCATGATCAATCTCTTAACTTCTTTTCCAAGTTTCATTTCATCTAACCATTTTCCATTTCTTCCTTCTGCCACTTGTGCTTGGGATGCAGTTCATTCAATTTAGAATTAGACATCCATGGTTTTGATCATCTAGAAGAAAGATAACTGAATCATTTAATCAAGCTTTTGGTATAAAACAGCCATGGACTGCTTAAGGATAGGCCATTATATTAATATGGGAAAGGCTACAGTACCGTCGGCGGTACTGTACCAAAAATTATAACTTTTTAAGATTAAGTTACAATTTTTTTTAGGTGTAAGTATAACTTTTAAAGAGCATGATCAATTATGAGAGGTTGAGATCGATACCGAAGTTACAACTTTTAAATATTAGGTTACAATTTTCAAATGTCAACTTACAACTCATAAGAGAGAAATTACAACTGGTCAAGGGAAGCCCATGATCAATCATGAGTATCTATGATCGATCATGACCTTCCTTTGAATATTTGTCACTTCTTATTTTAAATATGTAACTTTACCATAAAAAATTATAATCGGTAGTACGATACCAATTTTTTTTTTCCGGTGCTGTAGAGTTTCCCTATAAATATTCACACACATATAATATCAGATTAGATGTGCTAAGTTTGACATCAATCACAATGCATTCAGAATTCAATTCAGAGAATGTTCTGAAAAGTTATTACATTATTGTCAACCAAACTGTTACAAACCAAATGACATTAAAAAGAGAGAGAAACCCAAGAAATATTTCAAGAGCACTCTAAAACACTACTGATACAAAGGCCTGCTTGTCCATCCACCCAAAAAAAAAACCATTTCTATGCCTTTTTCAATCACTTCAGGCAAGAGAAAGGGACACATAACATATGTGACACACAACATATGTCCCAATAAAAAAACCTGACTAAGCCATGAGGTCATTCTTTACAACAGGAGGGTGATTAACATGGTTAATAAGTCAACCATGAAAAAATATGATAGAAAAAAACCCTCCTTCAAAATGAAACCTCACAGCAAGCAAAGTCTTCAAGGCTGATGGTCTAAAATGGTGAAGCACTTACAGGCTTTGATTACAGGTATTTGGAAAAACAAAGACTCGGACCGATTGTAAAATTGAAGACTGTTCCCAGCACTTTGCAGCTTCAAAAAACAAAGAAACTGAAAAAGAGGGACTCCTTTATACGAATTGAACTTTCGATTATTTTCAGATGAAGAATTTCAGAGCTGAGTGTAGGTTCTTCACAAGATCCTTCATCGTCACGCTGAACCCCTCATCCATCTGCAGGAAATTGAGACAGGTTTCAATGGGTCGAATGGATAATACAGAGAAACGATACTTTAATTTATTTATTTATTTTTCACTGCACTAAGATAACGATGCCTCATAACATGCAATTTAGCAATAGTTAATACATTGTCATCAACACTAACAAGTAACAACAATGAAATTTCAATCAACAACTTAGTCAGAAAGAAATGAGTTTCTTTATACAAGATATAAAAGATTACCTGAGCAATTATAGTTATATCAAGAGCATAATTCCCAAAAGTCATGACACTGCTATTAATGACTGATAGATGGTGCTTCTCAATTTCACCTATTGTCTTTTCCAGAATTCCTTTCCTTTTCTCACAGTGAATTCTTATGAGGACATCTTTGTCAGAAACTCTTGCTTCAATTTCTGGGAGCGGCTCATCAATAGGGCCGCCGGAGAAGTTTTCATATGTGGAAGAATTGGCAGGATCAGAATGAAGCTCAAACTTCTTCACATAAACTACTGATTCAATGGATTTCTTCCTGGACTGTTCTTCAAGGGTCTTTACTTGCTCTTGGAGTTGTTTCAAATACTTTATAGCATCTCCAAGAACAGAAGCTTTATCCATCTGTTTATATTATGGTGCAAATGTCAGGATTTGTGAACAAATCAATGAAATCACAAGCGAGAATATGCACAACTAAGAGTTCAAAATCAAATACAGTACAGAGGAATCAAGTCTTTCCAATAAGAGTATAGCATGAATTTACAAAGGAAATATAAGATAAGTCGAGAAGGTGCTGCAAGGGAAGTGCATAAATAAGTAATACCTTCTTTAGGCCGGGGACTAGAGCAGACAAGGCTATCAACCTCTGGCTGAGCTTTTCTCGCCTCTTTCTCTCGGCTATGATGTGATCTTGAGCTTGAGAAAGTCTAATCCTCTTAGATCTTTGACAAGGAGTGAACACATTATTTTGGTCCCCAAAGGAAATCTCTAAAGGTACATTGGTATTATTACTTTTGGAAAACACTGCTTCCTCTTTAGGCTTAACAAGACCAACTTGATTCATGTAATTTGAATTGACATAGGGAAGTGTTTTGGGAGAAGGATCAGCTTGTATGTTTGACAATTGATCGGCTATGCAGGAATTCCAGCTATTGGTTTTGAGCGGTTTCATGGACCTGTTGAGGCCAGTATCAGAAATTTCCATGGAATGTTTAAGGTCAAACATTGGTTGAGAGTATGACTGATGTAAATTCTGTCCAAAAACAGCTGCCATAGACAGTGAACTGAGCTCATCAACAGAGTTCATTGGCCACTGATGGATGAAGTTGGGATCCCCAAATTCCTGGGAATTAAAAGATTCATATTCATTTTAGTCAATAGTTAATTGTAACAAGAATGTTGAAATGCTTCAGATTCTAGTTTTTTCCCAAGGTTCTTTGTGAAATCAAAATAGAACCCATATTTCATCATTTATGGGTAAGTCTGTCTATATCTAACCCTCTTCAGATCCTGCCATTACTACAATGGCAGGGGTATGCCTTTTTTTATTCCATCATTTATGATGCATTGATTTCGTAATTTTCGTCATTTTAGAGAAAATCTAAAAATTACCCAATTTTTTCCCCATAAGTTTCCATTTGTTTCACATGAATAAATCATATTTAAGTATCATTCCAAATTAACTTCATGGCATTTTCCTGGCTAACTTCTCATCCCTAAATCATATCAAATGATCTAATTAGTACAGAAGTTGCATTTGTGCTCTTTCTACCATTTTTAGTTTGATGATGAAATTTTCACCATAAAACACAAACATAAACTAGATACAAATTGAAAGATGCTTAAAGATTATCAAAATCTGCATAATTAATAGTCTTACCATTTCTGCTAAGTTTCTGGTGTATGAAATCTCCAAAAGCTTACTGGGAAACCCTGAAAAAGAAGCCCATCAAAACAGGTCAATTGGAGAATTTTCTTCCCATCTAGCATAAGATTTCTATGAAGTATTTGTGCAGAAGAGCAACAATTTCCATAAACCCACTTCAAAAATACTAACAGATAGGTTTCTAGAGAGAGAGAGAGAGAGAGCTTACCCTTTTGATATTATGGACAGAGCTTATCTATCTTCTCCAACCCCACAAGTTTAGGGTGCTAGGCTTTCATTATTTATAGCTCAATTAGTGTTCTGTAACCCAGACCTCTCTCTCTCTCTCTCTCTCTCTTCAATGGTTGCTGATGTGAACTAATCAAAGAGATTTGAATACTACTCTTACCATTTTAATATAAAACATAAACAATTGCTAATCAAAAAATTAATGGGTGGCTTCCAGGCTGACGAAATGGCACAATTGACAAGTCTTTTTGTGCCGTTTTCATTATGAGTTTTGGACTTTTTTGACCAGTCTCCCCCCTACCCCCCTTCTCCCTCCCAAACCAACTATTGAAATTTAAGCTTGCAAGTGGAGAAACGTCGACTAAAATCACAACCTGTTTTTTTTTTTCCTTTCTTTTGGCGCGGATGTTAACTACCCACAAGGGTCGGTAACGATATCAAAATATTATTTGGTGTTTCTATTTTTTATCTGATAAAAACATATTATTTATAGAATTTTTGTTTTATTATTTTATCATATTCTAATTAAATAATTAAAAATTATTTAAATTTTAAAATAAATTTTGACACAATACTTCAATGGTATTCTTTTTTTTTTTTACTTACAAGGTGTTCAGACTTGCACTGATTACTTTTTCGAGCTTAAATACTAGTCACCAAAATCCGAGCGAGTTTAGAACATGTCTCCTGAGAAACAAGGTTGATTGGCTCTTAAAATATATGAGAAGTGTTGAACCTAAAATCTTTAAATTACCACAAGTTAAAATCAACCACTGAACTACACAATACTTATCCCCCAAAATGAAGGACAAGTCTATGGTATTGGAAAAAAAATATTAAGTATCGTACCGTCGTTTATTATTTTTGTGAATATTTTTACAATTTATAGGTATTTTATTACTTTTTGTGATACTTGCGATCGTTTGTAAAAATGTTAAGATCGACTGTAAGTATTATAAAAGTGGTAAAAAAAATTATAAACAAAAATAATAAAAATATTTATAAAAGTGATTAATCATTTACTAAAATTATAAATTTTTTTATTATAAAATTATAAAAATATTCATTAAAATAATAAAATTTAGAGTTAGGATACCAAAATTTATTTTTGCTTACCGTTGTCAAGTCCAAGAATGACACCCAGAATGTCAAAATCAGAAAAAGACAAAAAAAAGAAAAAAAGTTTCTTCCACATTTTGCGGAAGTGTGATAGCAACCTTATTCTGACAATAACCCAATAGAGCACGTGCTCATGTCTGACCAAACTCAAAAAAACAAAATGTAGCTTATTATATGAACTAGGGATAACCCGTGCCTGAAGGCACGGTACAACAAAAAAAAATCGAACATTGAATTTGAACGCAAAATAATCAACAAATGGACATTAATGCTAAGAAGCAGGAATAAAAATGGATGATGGTGCAGTAATAACACAACGAACAAAAAAATAGTAGGTATACAAAACCAACAAATGGAATTAAGTATTGAACAACAACAATAGTTAAAATGGTATTGAACCAAAAGGAGTTTACAATAATGGACTCAATTATAAATTAGTCTGAAAAAACAATCAAAATCCAAGGAAGGAATTATGCAAAAATCATACAACCCATTACCCACATAAAACCAAGAAACCAAATCCTGTCAAACATCTTGTGACCAAGCCCAATAAATGAAAACTAACAAAACTGTGAGCAAACTCAAATGAAAAAAAGAGCAAACTCAATTGGAATTTGAATGTTCAAGGAGTTTAAAGCAAGAAGATCACAATTTCAAAAACTCAACCGCCACTGCAACAAATGCCCAGAAGATCACAACAAAAATCAACACAATAGATTAAAACTAAAGCAAAAACACAATAGCAACACATTAATAGACCAATTTCAACTAACACGTTAATAGTCAAAAGATTCAGGGAACCAACTTTACAAATCCACGAACACGTACAAAAAAATCAAAATGCAAAAGCTCAAATAAATCTCTTTTTTAAAGCAATCAATTACATCGACCAATTTTTCACTGACAGAACTTTTTTCAAATATCTTAATCTAGTAAAATCCTTTGCAACTTCAAGAAAACCAGTAAGCTAAAGTGAAATCAACTCACATTGCTCTCATGGGCTCCGACGGACCGGCTTTTGGAAAAGACACTCCTAACCAGCTCCCCAGTGATACCCATCTCAGCTATGCAATCCCAAAGCAGAATCCTCAAATTGGTTGTCTCTAACTATATAAAAGAAATCCATCTAGAATTGCAAATGCTTCCTATATAAATCATGAATGTGAGAAAAAGTGTAAAACTGGTAGTGATATACTTTATTCTGCCAGAAAACCAATTAATTGCATGAACTTGGAAGCAAAACTATAACTGTTCGGGGTCAATATACAATTTCAGAAACATTTCATTTTCCTAACTATTAAAAATATTGATTTAGTGTTTTAGTAATATTTTATGATCTTTTGGGGTCATTGTATAATTTCAACAGGTACACTTATCTATTACTCATGAAACACAAAAAGGGGCTTTCTATAACTTAACAAAACCTTGGACTTAACTTTATAATTTCAGTAAGTAGGTATATGCTGTATCCAAAACTAAAAGGGGGAGTTTGTGAATTTATGCCAACATCTCCATCTTCTTCTATCTGACGCCCAGTTCTGCTCTTCTTCTTCTTTTTTTTTTTTTTTGTTTGCCATAAAATTATTTTTTCATCTTCTTCTACCTGATTTCATTTCTTAAAATTATTTTTTTTTGTTAATTTCTTTAGGAGATACAAAACCCATTTGAGAGACCTCCAAATATGTATGTTGGTGTATAAACATACCCACATATACACCAATATATGAAGGAAAACATTCCTAGTCTTACAGTTACAGGATAAAGTTAAATGGTAAAATTATAGATCACAGAGAAGACTAAGTTCCAGCGATCAAGGAACATACCAAGCCTGCCCTTGCCTTTGAAATGCATCAGTTTTGGATCCTAACTTCACAATGCAAGCCAAATACAGCTGCAAAAATAAGCTTTCAGGAAATAGCAAAAGCTAATGTGAGAACCAACAGCAACCTCTATAAACACTTTATCACCCAATTCAACTTCATAAATCAGACCAGAAGGAAAAGAAGGAAAAAAAAAAATTAAAAGATGTCGCAGTGGCAGTGGCGCTGGAGATGTCGCCTGTGAGAGGTACCTGGGTTCGTGCCCTGTGTGCCGTGTGCCTTGTGGGTTGCTCCAAAGAGAGAGAGAAAGGAGTAGAGGAAAAGAAGGAAAAGAAGGAAAAGAAGGAAAAAAAAATTAAAATGGCTGACAGGCGTGCTGCTCGGTGTGTCAGGCGGTTGTGTGCAGGTGAGGGGAAGTGTAACATTAAGAGAGAGGTGATGGGTGTGATAAGATGATTTTGGGGGGAAAATATATGGGACAGGCGTGCTGCTCGGTGTGTCAGGCGACTGTGTGCAGGTAAGGGGAAGTGTAACGTTAAGAGGGAGGTGATGGGTGTGATAAGATGATTTTGGGGGGAAAATATATGGGGTATAAAATTTCAAAGTGGTAGCTGTTTTATTATATAGACTAGGGATAACCCGTGCCTGAAGGCACGGTACAACAAAAAAAAATCGAACATTGAATTTGAACGCAAAATAATCAACAAATGGACATTAATGCTAAGAAGCAGGAATAAAAATGGATGATGGTGCAGTAATAACACAACGAACAAAAAAATAGTAGGTATACAAAACCAACAAATGGAATTAAGTATTGAACAACAACAATAGTTAAAATGGTATTGAACCAAAAGGAGTTTACAATAATGGACTCAATTATAAATTAGTCTGAAAAAACAATCAAAATCCAAGGAAGGAATTATGCAAAAATCATACAACCCATTACCCACATAAAACCAAGAAACCAAATCCTGTCAAACATCTTGTGACCAAGCCCAATAAATGAAAACTAACAAAACTGTGAGCAAACTCAAATGAAAAAAAGAGCAAACTCAATTGGAATTTGAATGTTCAAGGAGTTTAAAGCAAGAAGATCACAATTTCAAAAACTCAACCGCCACTGCAACAAATGCCCAGAAGATCACAACAAAAATCAACACAATAGATTAAAACTAAAGCAAAAACACAATAGCAACACATTAATAGACCAATTTCAACTAACACGTTAATAGTCAAAAGATTCAGGGAACCAACTTTACAAATCCACGAACACGTACAAAAAAATCAAAATGCAAAAGCTCAAATAAATCTCTTTTTTAAAGCAATCAATTACATCGACCAATTTTTCACTGACAGAACTTTTTTCAAATATCTTAATCTAGTAAAATCCTTTGCAACTTCAAGAAAACCAGTAAGCTAAAGTGAAATCAACTCACATTGCTCTCATGGGCTCCGACGGACCGGCTTTTGGAAAAGACACTCCTAACCAGCTCCCCAGTGATACCCATCTCAGCTATGCAATCCCAAAGCAGAATCCTCAAATTGGTTGTCTCTAACTATATAAAAGAAATCCATCTAGAATTGCAAATGCTTCCTATATAAATCATGAATGTGAGAAAAAGTGTAAAACTGGTAGTGATATACTTTATTCTGCCAGAAAACCAATTAATTGCATGAACTTGGAAGCAAAACTATAACTGTTCGGGGTCAATATACAATTTCAGAAACATTTCATTTTCCTAACTATTAAAAATATTGATTTAGTGTTTTAGTAATATTTTATGATCTTTTGGGGTCATTGTATAATTTCAACAGGTACACTTATCTATTACTCATGAAACACAAAAAGGGGCTTTCTATAACTTAACAAAACCTTGGACTTAACTTTATAATTTCAGTAAGTAGGTATATGCTGTATCCAAAACTAAAAGGGGGAGTTTGTGAATTTATGCCAACATCTCCATCTTCTTCTATCTGACGCCCAGTTCTGCTCTTCTTCTTCTTTTTTTTTTTTTTTGTTTGCCATAAAATTATTTTTTCATCTTCTTCTACCTGATTTCATTTCTTAAAATTATTTTTTTTTGTTAATTTCTTTAGGAGATACAAAACCCATTTGAGAGACCTCCAAATATGTATGTTGGTGTATAAACATACCCACATATACACCAATATATGAAGGAAAACATTCCTAGTCTTACAGTTACAGGATAAAGTTAAATGGTAAAATTATAGATCACAGAGAAGACTAAGTTCCAGCGATCAAGGAACATACCAAGCCTGCCCTTGCCTTTGAAATGCATCAGTTTTGGATCCTAACTTCACAATGCAAGCCAAATACAGCTGCAAAAATAAGCTTTCAGGAAATAGCAAAAGCTAATGTGAGAACCAACAGCAACCTCTATAAACACTTTATCACCCAATTCAACTTCATAAATCAGACCAGAAGGAAAAGAAGGAAAAAAAAAAATTAAAAGATGTCGCAGTGGCAGTGGCGCTGGAGATGTCGCCTGTGAGAGGTACCTGGGTTCGTGCCCTGTGTGCCGTGTGCCTTGTGGGTTGCTCCAAAGAGAGAGAGAAAGGAGTAGAGGAAAAGAAGGAAAAGAAGGAAAAGAAGGAAAAAAAAATTAAAATGGCTGACAGGCGTGCTGCTCGGTGTGTCAGGCGGTTGTGTGCAGGTGAGGGGAAGCGTAACGTTAAGAGAGAGGTGATGGGTGTGATAAGATGATTTTGGGGGGAAAATATATGGGACAGGCGTGCTGCTCGGTGTGTCAGGCGACTGTGTGCAGGTAAGGGGAAGTGTAACGTTAAGAGGGAGGTGATGGGTGTGATAAGATGATTTTGGGGGGAAAATATATGGGGTATAAAATTTCAAAGTGGTAGCTGTTTTATTATATAGATGTGTATCTACAGCTATAGCTATACCTATACCTATACCTATATCTCTCGCACTTGTGACCTCACACGTGTGTGGTCGGTTGATGTTTTGATGTGGGGCAGGTGATCCATGTGTATGGAATCTATGGATGCATCTTATGTACAATATGATGTATCTAGTATTCTAACTTATATAATTTTTCTTCCGATCTAATCAAAGGTAAACTATTTATGCTGGAACTAAAGTATTTATAAGGGATAAATTTATTATGGTCTAATCCCAAGAAGTTATCATTTTCTTCTTTATTACCATTTGAGCTATCTCTTTGAATTGTTGTGTCTAGTTAAGGAGTGTGAATTTTACCTATCGATACCGACAAAAACGAATTTGATATGATACGAACATAAAAATAATACAACTGATTAATACAAATAATAAATAGGTTCAATTAGTATTTGTCAAAAATAAATTTATAAAACTCATTTTTTAAACGAGCCTAAAAAAAATTTCGAAATCGGATTGTTTTCTAAACAAACGAAGTCAAGTCAAACTCAAAACAAGCCGAATTCAAACCAAACCCGAGTAACTCGGATCATTTACCATCCCTACCCACACACCAAATAGTTTCTATTCAAAGTGAGCAATAGAAGATAATGAAAAAATCAAATTGCAACACTTTTAATATATTAGAAATTTAATGTGAGAAATTTAATTTTTTTTAAAGTACAAAGTAAGAATTTTTAAGTCTTTCGGGGTGTCAAATACAATTTCCCCTAATTAAAATATAACTTTTTTTTTAGTATTTAAAATTACTGATAGGATTATATATCTGTCGACAAACGTCCTTAATGCTACATCTTTAAGAATTCGAAGTATTTGCCAATACTTATAAGAGATTCGGTGGAGTCGTATTCAACTCAATACTTTCCTATCAAATATTGTTTTTATACTACATGTTACCAATAGTCTCACATAATTCACCTGAAACGTTAAGAAACATTTCAAAGACAACCTCATCAAGTCATCTGAATCATTGTCATCATGTCGGACGAACTGTTCTATAACACAGTCTGAATCTCTTGTCATATTCAACTTCTACTCTATGCAACGTTTTGTGCATACTGATCGATACTATTTTAAAGCACTGCTATGACATACATGCTCTTCGAATCTATGACCAATACCGTGACCTTGAACAATAAAGCCTGGACTTTGAGCCAACAATCCCTTCTTCACATACAACTCCTTTTTGAATTTTCACTTACTTTTTCCCCTTGAACCAAGTAAACAAGTGGGAAGAACAGAGAAGCCCAAATAAACTTTAAAAACAATATTTTACAGAAATGCTATTTTTCATTGATTTTTTAGATAATAATTTGTACACAAACACACCTATCAAAGCCGAACCGCTATTTCTTTCATAAAATCAGGAAGGTTGCATATTGCAACATTTGAGGGATCTGTTCTGTGATAACACCAATATTTGCAACTGAGATGAAGGTTTTCGATACCATCTGATGATCAAGAGGAAGAAGAACATGGCAGTATATTTATTTTGACATATACAACTACCTCGCAACCTGTTGCAAAGGTAGCCAAGCAATCTCATTATCATCTGTGTAGCCGTGAATCAGGAAATCTGCACAATTCTTTCGGTACCCATGGTTATATGGGTTGCGGAATTGCCCATCCGGACCACGCAGGTAGGCATACCGGACAGCATTTGCGTATTCGTTGGTGGTGATGTTCCGAGAGATCTGCATCAAAGACAACTCAATGGATGATATTTAACCATGACAACATATAATGAAATCGTTTATCCGGATATATTATTTCAAAAAAAAAAAACTTCAATGTGAGACAGTATGGAAAAAGCACAAAAACTTTTCATTCAAGGAGAGCAGAAGAGAAGGAAGAGGTAGAATACAATTGAATTTAAAATAGAATAGAGCATGTTAAGAATAGCTTTTACAAACTCCAAGAAGTTTAAGAGACAGTAGGGGCTATTCGCGATTTACAACTCTGGCTTCTTTTTTTGTTTTTGTTTTTCTCACTCAGAAGGGCTTCTGAGTTAATAATGTAAGGGCACTTTTGGCATACACATGGAATGTCGGAAGTTATAAATACTCCTGGTTCTTCCATGATTCTATGGATGCAGATTGCAGACCCAAGGGTGGTTCCGCAAATAGAAAGAAGTTGGTGATTAGGATCTGCCTTTAAGGTCCTCTAGTCAGCTTCTTCAATAAGTCTAAAAGGAATATTTCTTACCCTAGGTTGTTTGGGGAATGAGATAGCGGAGGCAATCTCCTACCGAATGCTGATATAGGAAAGTTGACTTCACCTGGGGTGTTGCTCCAAGAAATCCTTTCTTTCTCGTCACTCAGGGGGTGCGGACCACCATTCCACACGCTGCCTAGTAGAGGCGTGGTTATCTAAAGTGGATTCTCTCTTTTGTAGTAGATGCTTCCTGCTGCCCCATTGATTAAGAAGGGACTGGGTGTAGCAGCTACATGGACCTCTTCCTTTCTGTGGACCATTTTTTTTACTAATGAAAGGGGGTAAAGATCTTTCAAGACTGATAACTAAGGTAACCTCTTCATTCGTTTAGCCCAATTTATTTACAGCCCTATTGACTAATCAAGATTCTCGCTCACCTTTAATCGATCAATCCAATGACTTAGGAGAAAGATGCTCAGTAAGTCGATGAAAGCATAGCTAAGACCAATTTATTTCTGGTGTACAGAACATACACTTCCAAACCTTTCTAGTCCTAGAATAATTTTCAATGTGCAGGGGCAGACCAAAACAGAGATCAGAGCACCACGTGGCTTCATAGACAGTAAAGGATAATACATGTCAAGGCTCAAGCAAATTTGTATACATGGAACAGAGTGATGCGCAAACAGATTTGACGACATTTATTGTCTGGACGTTGTCAGTGCATTATAGCGCTATGACATACAGCATGAAATAACCAAAAATAAGGATTTCACAAATTGAACATCCAGGAACATTAGAGTAAGCAGTTAAAGCAGACTAAAAAATGTGATTGGATGGCTACTTCCACAATGCATCACTGTATACAACTTTCATATATACCATAATGGTTGGATCCAACAAAAATGACTTTATGACGAAAGTGATCACCACTAGAGGAAGCAACCTAAGCTGACTGTTAGGAATGGAATTCCTCGTGAAATAGGGTAACTGACCCCATACTGTCCCCAATGGTATGCATTTGAGGAGATGCAGATTTGCACTAGGGATGGGTATAGGGATGAGAGATGAAACCCATTTGGGTTCAGGGTGGGATTGGGTTCAGGCTATGATTCAAAGTCACGGTATCAGCCATCAACTCGAAGGGCACTGATACACATCGGTCGTAGTGTCACGGTACGGTATCGGCCGATAGGCACAAAAAGTTACGTAGAAGGCTAAAAAAATTCTTAAAAAATCATTAAAAATTTTAAAAAGTGTAAACAACATCATTGATGCGTTATATGTCCAAAATACATCCCTTAACCAATTAAACTTAGTGAAAATAAGATGTAAAGACGCTACCGAAAACTGTTATCATCATCTACGTTCAATGTAAACATTTAAGAACATACCCATTTAAAAAATTAAGTAGAAATTATTAAATAAAATTATAGAAGTAGGGAATGAACTTAATTGAAAATTTTACAGAAGTAGGAATCATTATATAAATTTTATTTCCATTTATTATTTAATTTAAAATTTTCTTAAGTTAACAGATACAAAAGAAATAATTATTAATGCATAAATTATGCATTTTTATACACCCAAAAGTAATAAAAATAATAAAAAAACTACTGATAAAAATAAAAACTCTAGAAAGACTATGATTGACCAAAAAAAAAGAAAGACTCTAGAGACTCAAATAAGAAAAAGAAAGGATAACTTACAACTATTGTACATCTGGACTATTGAGAGTCTCAGACCAAAAAGAAAAAATACATCTAGGAGTCTTGGACTACTCGTCTATAGAGAACGAGAGAGAAGCCCACTTGTCCAGAGAGAGACCAAGAGAGAGAAGTTGCGATCGAGTCAATGCTTCGTCGAAGAAAAAGATTTTGACTGAGAAGGAGAATAAGTAGAAGAAGAAGAATGAATCTTGGTTGTTTCTACATCAAAGAAGAAGAATGATGGATCTTGCCATTTACTCGTCCAGGTTGCCAGTTACATATATACAATTGCAAAAAGGGGATTTATGATTCTTCTGTCACTTTTCCTTTTATTTTGTCTTCGTTATTTTCTGTGGGATTTTGGAGAGTTGGCGGATGAGTCTCGCTATATTATCCGATTCCGATATGAGTCATCCGAGTTGACCCGATATAACTCCGAGTCATGACCAAGTCACTATCGATTCAGGTAAAAATCGGGATTTCTGTATAAAGTGTACCAGTATCGGACTCAGCCGAAACCTTAAACCATGGTTCAGACCATCCCATCCACCCAGCACCCATTATGTGTGCATATACTCAAGCACCCATGCTATTATGTTGAATTTCTTCTGTGCACTTATAACATATGACAATAGGTGAGGGGTTTTTACCATTTTTATCCTTTCACTTTCAGCCGCTTCCCTCGTTTCTCTCTATTTGGCATCTCACTTTGTATCATTATGTCATCAAACAACTACCCTTGCCTCTCTATTCCCTTTTTTGACTTGCTTCAACCTGTAATATTTCTAGCCCCGCGTCATCTTGTTAAGATTTCTCAATGGGCCTTTTCTCAATCGAACTTAGCAACGTTATATAGTTTAAGTATTCGAGCACATTTCTTTCCAGATTGGAGCCAATCTTTGTGTAAAATATCAATTCCAGATTTGAAAACCAGAACACAAAGGGGTCACCGGGTCAGACTCGGACAGGATAGGAGGTCCTCGGGTTCAGGGATAAAGTGAGACATCAGACCCCATCACAGGTTTGGGCAGGGACAGGGTGAGGGTCTTGTCTGACTAGAGGCATAGGTTTAAGTTCAGTCAGAGGCACAGGTTTAAGTTCAGTCCTCCCATAACTGCCAAATTGCCATCCCTACTACGTGTCCGTTAATGAATAGTTTAACAAACCAGCGCAATTCATTCTTACAGATGTTATGATCCTCCTGAAATCAAATAGTAGTATATTCATGAACCAAAAAATTCAAGAAAACAAGCCAATATGCATGAATTCATTGAAATAGATCCCTGATTTAACAGCAAATGAGGTTCGCAAAGTAGATAGATATCTAACGCAAATGAGTTTTGCATAATATCTCGGACTGCAACAAAGGAAATAGCAACGACCCCACAACTGCTTTCCCAGTCAACCTTAAAAGACATCAGACATTCACTACCAAAGAATCAAAACATCAATAAATACATCTAAAAACAAGGAATATACTATTCCATTACCTGGGATGCTTGTATTGCCATCAAAGTTGCAGCAGCAAAGAAAATAAGTGTGTCCATAACCAGAAAAGCAACAATTCCAGGATGTTCAACAACCACGTGATGAATCCATGTTTCTTCAGCTCGAAATGCTGGTACCGATCTCCAAATCCCTGTCATAGCATATAAAAGCTGTAAGCTGATCTAAGATGGTATGTATATTAAAATCATTTGGGCTTTGCATACTTTGAACTGCAACAACAGCACTGACGAATGATGTCGAAGTTCCAAAGCAGAGAAAAACAAAGAAATCCCTTTTATTCCTCTGCAAAATTCAGTGATGACAACAATGAAGCCGCAGTGACAAAATGCGAAAGAGAAATGAAGAGGATAGGGGAGGTGGGGGAAGAGCTGCATAAAGTAAATTACTGAAGAAACATGCAGAGTATCAGTTAATTATCCCATTATAAATCTATAAATATCTCAGTATGGGTAAAAATCATGAGATTCCAATTCACCCTCAAAGGCCCAAAAAAAAACAGGAAATACAATAAGATGGAAGCTAGATTGATACAGCATGGAGCAGAAATGAAAGCAAGAATAGGAAAATCCAAAAATATTTGAGTGGAATCAAAATTTGATGAAAGACAAAATTAATGTGGCATGACTCAAGTAGAATGTTTTCTGTTCTGACAGGTTCAGCAAATGGGCAAAATCACTGTTTCACCAGTTTATCATAATTCCTATCAATTAAATAGCTTCTAGAAGTGTGCCAAAGAACAAAATCGAGGAAACTAAAGAGGAGCACCCAAGAATCGGATTCAGCCCCCTTTCAAAGCAATCATGGGGATGACTTCAGGGAAGTGACCATGCCAAAAAATTATCAGCACTGCCTGGTGTGATTGAACATAAGTAGTAAGGGGGAAGTGGTAGTGCAGTTTGAGGTAAACTGAGTCATAAGTAACCATAGACTGGCCAATCTCAGTACACAAACCTCCCGAAATATTTTTACTAACACATACTCTGCATCATAATTATCCTAATTAGAAACAGCCATATTATTCCATACCTTGCCCACACAATTTGAGATCCAGGGACAGTGATGGTCAAACTGTTCCACACAGTGCTTACACGTAGGGCAGTGCTTGGAGCGAACAGGTCTTATTATCTGGAACAAAAAACGAAGTAGATAGAAATTTTACAGTATCAGTATCTCACGCATTAGATGCAAGCAGCTACAGAACATTCTCATATCTATTAACCCTGTTAATTGAAAAGACAAACGGAATTTGTCCAATAACCTTGCAGGTAGGGCAAAGTTGAGACCAATTTCCAGTCCAAATAGAGGAATTATTCAGATCAATATTCAACAAAGGATCCTGCAAAGTGATGAAAAACCTTTTCAAGCCCCGAAGGTTAAAGCAACAATAGCCACATATAAGAAGCAAAAAACCACTTGAGCACAATAGGCAAATAAATGTTAAGTAAAAGCTAAACAATAAGTACAGATGGAAATACATTTAAGCAATACTGATTACAATCTGGAGACACACAAATACACTTCAATTGATAAGGAGCAAACACTCAAACTTCTATCAATGTGTTCTCTTTTATCTTACCATTTACATGGATAAGGATCAAAATTTTATTTTTGTGCATAATTTCGATCAACTCGGAAACAAAAATATTTAGAAATGTTACAGAAACATTTCACAAATAGAATAGAAATTTATTTCTGAAACAGTGGTCAAAACATCTCGAAACATTCGGAAACACTTCAAAACATTCTGAAACGCCTCGAAATATTGAATATACAAAATTCAATCATGGATTTGCTTATGTTTCCATCAAAATGAAAAATGTTTCGATCATTTTGGTGGAAAAGAAACGAAAATTTGATCCTTATATATGGACTAACATTCTCTCATCTGAAATGCAAAACAAATATACATCCCTTTGCACAATCAAACATTAATTTCAATCAATTTAATAGAATTCTTTTTAGGGGTCGTTGTTTAACGCACTGGTGAAAATATTTACTTTTACAACTACAAGGTTGTGTGACCAAGTTTGAGAGCAACCATTTTATGCTAATAGTGTCAAATTTAATATCAGTGCCCAGTCCATAGCTCTCAGCATCCTGAGTTATTTTATAGTAGCCCCTTCGCACCTACCTAATCAATCTTTAGGTTCTAGTTTTTTTTCAATTATAAAAGGAGTCTTCACTTCTTATTTTTGTAATCCCAAGTCGCCTATACTAAGAAGTATGGACACGCCGACACGACATTTCTCAAAAAAGTAGGACACGAACACGTTGGGGACATGCTACAAAAAAAATTATATTTTATATATAACATTATATAATTTATTGCAAATATAGTGATAATGATATATAATTCATAAAAAATTCAGTATTTTATGATAAGAAAACCTAATGTCTAGTCATCTGCGTGAATTTTTAGACTAAAACATCCTCATTATAGTCAATAATCATCAATTTTTTTTTGTAGACAATATGTACCTAATATATTATTTAAATAATTGCTTTCATTTTCTCAATTGCTCTTTTTTAAAACTCTTTTTAAAACTTTTATTCATCTTTTGTTTTTATTATTATATTTGGAGTACAATTTTAATATGTCTAGTGTTAATAATTATATGTTTTCAAATTTTTAAACTTTGTTAATCACATTTCAACAAATGTCTATTGTTTAGTTGTAGACACGTTGTAAAGAAGTGTCGGACACGTCACCAAATAAGTGTCCGACACGTGTCCGAAATTAAAAATTTATCATCTAATTATGGACACGGATAAAAGAGTATCGGACACGTGACCGACACGGATACGTCACGTTCTCGAGAGTGTCCGTGCTTCATAGCGCCTATGTCAATATTTTGCATTCACTCATCATACGCCCATGAGCCTTCTAAAATAACTCCAGTACCATACAAACCCTCTTAATCCCTTACCAGCCCTACTTATAACTCTCCTACAGTGCCATGGAAGCAATTTTCCTATTTACTTTCGCCCCACAAATTTGTTGCACAGCATTGGGAGAGAGGGATTTCAAATCTTGTGGATTTAGAACATCACAACACGCCAAATACCAAGTTTAAGAATTTCATGGCATACATTGCAATTAGAATGGGGTATACACAGATATTTAATGGCCTTATGGCCATGGATGAGAAATAACTAGGTGAAGGATGTTTTTGAAATCCTTCCCACAAAGGATTTTAGTTGCACCGGAAGTCTATTTGGATGTTTCTCTTTCCACACAACATGAGATCAATCTTCTCCCTTAACTCTCAATCCTGTCCCCAAAAGTAGAACATGAAGCAAATTTGAAATCAACTAGCAAAAATTTTAATATTACACCAAGAAACTTTCCAAGGTTGCTTTTTTTTTTTTTTCCCAATCTTCCCAGAAGCTTTACATAAGCTAAATTTGAGCAATAAATACAATTCACCATTTAAATCATATAGAGCATAAATCAGGTATATTGAACACCATATAACTAAATAACCACAGCTTTTTAGAATAAATGAGATTTAGAAAAAAATAATTAGAAATCTTGCTTGATGGCGATAAACTCGAAAATGACTCCTAGAAATTTTGTAATCCAACACAACAGGACTCTTCAAAAAGAATGTACCTTAACAACCCAATTCTCTCATGAATATAATAAAAGAAAGAGAGTATAAAAGAAGAAAAACTAAAATAAACCAAACAAAACCTTATACCAGTATCCCAATTAGTTGGGATTGGCTTTCACGCCATCTTGCTTTGTCAAGACTAAAGAGCTATCTGTTCAGATAATATACAAGCAACCATATCCTTGTTTGCTACTGCATTCCATGTAAGTTTTGGTGTTCCCCTTCCCTTAGCACTTCCATTAACGGTGATCATGTCATTCTTACTCATGCCAACACATATTAACCGATTCTTCCTCCATTTACCTTCAACTGATGCTACTCTTTAGGCTACACTAAATACTATGAAAGCGTTGTTTTTTAGCTGTCCATCGTCCTGTCTCGTAAAATATATAACAGTTCTACCAAATTCTCATTTTAGGAAGTAAAAGATAAAAAGTAAGTATCAACCAAAGCCCACAAAATATATAGCCAACATGGGGAATTCATATATCTAGGACCTAGGGACAGAGGCAAGGGAAAACAATATATACAAACTTGCTCTCAGAATTGGAAGGGAGCTTGATCATTTTGATTGCCAGTTTGGGCAGGGATAAATGGTTCTTATAAGGGAAAATGAAATCAATTTTAAGGAATTAATTCCATATGCTACGCGTTACTTTTGATGCCACAACAGCTTTGAGTGTCATAACTGGCTATGCTGATCCATAACCCAGACAAATTGATAGGGTGCATTTAGAGGTGTTGAGCAATTGCAAAATACCAGTCAAGGGGAAAACCCCAAGGCAACAAGAAGGCCAGATTACATATGGCATGTGTTTTTTAATCAAATCACTTGCTTGTACCCATCAGTCTTCACTAGCATGGAAAAATTATCTTAAATGAATATGCTTTTATCTTGAAAGTAATGATCAAGATTGAGGACAGAAGGGATAACAGGGGGAAGTGGAATACGTCTACAGAAAAAGACAAAATGGAAAAAAAAAGATTCATGAAATCAACCCTAAGCAGTAAAAGTAAAGGCTTTTGTTAGTTGAGATTAATTCACTCCTTCAGACATACAGAGGTTCATTTGTGAAAGCATTTACGCAGAAAACAAGACAGCTAAAAACTTGAGTTGCCAGAAGTTAAGGCTTGATTACAAAAAGATGCTAAGGATTGCCATGGAACCATTTAATATCAAATACCTCTGCATCATTGTGATTGCCCATATCTGTCCTTATATAACCAGGATCTTTACTGCAACCAAATAAGAGATCCGTCAATCGTCACCAGGCAAAACAAAAAAATTAAAAAAAAAGCTAAATGCAGGAGGATAATTTTTATTTAATAAACAACACCCAAGCAACAAGCATAGTTCATGAACAAAGTCATGTAACTGATTAATTGTTACATTCAAATAAGCCATAGAATTGTTTACCAGGGAGGTGACACTAACATAAAACAGAACTGAATTGCCTTAACCATGACACTAATCCATGGATACAGAATGTAGATATTTAAAACAAGAAACAGTAATATCTGAGTAGTAGTTCTAGCAACTATAACATCACCAAAAAAATGTATCAAATTTGTTTTCCCAATACAAGTGAATCTTCCGTTAATGAGATGCAAATATCTCGTCTGATAGAGAATGGGTCCGATACAGAGAACAATAAATGTCGACAAGCATTACGTCATATAACTGATATAATTGACTGAAAACAGGTGTACCTGCTACAGCGGCCAAACATTATCAGCGAACCAACTGCTAGAGAAACAGCAGTCCATCCCCAAAGTCCAACAACAGCAGTAACCTTGGTAAGATTAGGAGCTAGCACAATTATAAAGTCAAGTTTAGCATGAGTACTACCTCCCTTTAAGGATGAAAGAAGTTTAATGAACTGTAGCTTTACGCACCAAAAAGGACTGAATTGATGAAGAGGATGGTGTTAAAAAATATTAAACAAAATAGAATAGGGGCATAACCAATATCCCCAATTTTCCCCATGCAAACTTTGGCTTGCCAGTGCTTGCTGTGTGCACGTAGTGCATTTGACTGCATCAAATCAAATCATTTGAGTGTTATGTTTGCATCACCCCAATGATGGTGAAAATCTATATTGCAAACAAGATGGGGAAGAAAAACAAAACTAAATAAATCACCATCATAGTACAGTGATTAGAATAGTTTTAAAATGGAAAAATAATTTGATCCAAAAACATCAAGTTCTGAGATGATAATGACAGCAAATTATGTCTTACATGCACATATGAGCAAATCGATTAGCATAAGAAACAACGACCATTGGATTGATAACTTGGGATCATTTATTTGACCTAAAACTTTCCAAGTCTTGGAAGGTCGTTCACATCAAACCACATGACTACACATGAGCACTTTTGCTGATGTCCCCACTCACCATCACACCACCATTGCCTTTGAAGAGACTATTTTTACTATGTACAAAACAGCCCAGACAACAATTTCTATCAACAAAGACGCCACTTTTACCATAACTCCATTAAAGCCAATATCACAACTGTTATCGATGCAAACATCTACCAACACTAGCCTTCAGCTCCACTCCGTGGGTGCTATCATCACTTACAACTCCATCTTTCATATGTAACATTACAACCATACTTCTTAAGGAATCTCAAACAATTTTAAAGAACCTTATGAACCAGTCAATTGCTTCATAAGTTCCACTTGACCTTTCAAATGTAATTTTACCTTGCAAAACGTCAATCTGACCATGCGTTATTGCTCAGTCATTCAGCTAAAGACTTATACAGTAAATCATATACAGAATGCTATTTCATAATTTATTTTCAATCTTAAAGTTCCATGTCGATAGAATGACATGTGATAATTTAGCTAAGGGCTCTTTGCTACCTCCAAAGACAACCTTTGCATGTTGGGTCGGCTTATCTGTTTTCTACACATATTTGAATGTCACCGATTTCGTGCATGACCCAACAATAAGGAAACATGGAGGAGGAAAAATCTGAAGACCTCTATCATTTGCCTTGACATCCTTTTTGCATATATTATGCTCCCTTCCTGAAATTCCACAACCATTTTCATTTTGAGTCCCCCCAACCTTTGTTAAGGTCTCCACACATCTCAAATTTCTCTCCATGCAAACAGCGTTGACCCCTTGAAAGTGCAACTTGAGAACTCAGGTTTCATAGGGAAGCATCCACAGATGCCAGATCATTATTCAAAGAAAACAAGAAATAAAAGGTGCCCGTGTTTGTGACTTTTGTGTATATTGTTGTTAAAAATGGTGACGAGGTGTGACCTTAATTACCATCTAACCACTATATATTTTCCAGCATGTAAGTGTCACTGCAAATGTTTTAAGTACTTTTTAATGCATTTACTTTAAGTCAGCATGTTGCCTGCTAGAGCATTCATCAATTGGCTGACTTAATATTGGGATAACAGCACGCAACAGTTTATGCTGTGGACTTCTTTTGCAAGATATGAGCAGGAAGACTTAACACGCATAACATGGATTAAAACATGTGAGTAATGGTCTAACTTGCTAAGCTGGAAAACTAATGATGAAAGCACATGCATCAAAAGAATTGAGTTAACATAGTACCACAAGCATATCATTAACTTATCACAAACAACTATTTCTGCCAACAACCATAAGCCAAAACATAAACAGTATGCCTGACTGTACTTAGAAAACATAATGTCACATAAAGTGGCATAACATCCGAGTATACTTCCTTAGCTTACACAGAAAAGGTAATGTCAACTACAAAGAAACACAGACCAATTTAAGGAGCACATATTTTTCCTTACGAAAAGAATCCACAGATATTAGATGAGATTCCAACACTAATTATGATGCATAAGATGACATTTGCATCCAAATCCAACATCTTTTGTGTTAAGAGCATTATTCTCACATCCTCAAAAATTAGAATGCCTCAATTCAAGTCTTAGTTTGATTCCATGATCATACAATGCACCCTGCCAAAAGGTAATATCAACAAGAAGTTACGTACAAGGAAAAAAGCGACATGCCGATGACCTTTATCAGATGCAAGCTGTACAGGAGTAAATCCAGTACTATCTTTTAGCATCAATTCCTGCTTTGTGCCAGCATGTACAAGTACAGTGCATGCCTCCACATTTCCTCTTAATGCAGCCCAATGCAAGGGCGTACAACCTAACAAACAAAATATCCAAGAGTGTTACATTTTTTACCAAACAGCTTAAGTTAATTTACCAAATAAACCACCATTTTTCCTCCCATGGTCTCCAGCTTTGGGCCTATACAACAAAAACTGTATCTTAATTGAAATGTAGTTGGATAATTCAATAAAACTGCTATGCTAATAAGGTTTCATGTTTGACTCAAGTGTCAGAAAAATTTGGAATAGGACCAGAAGGGTAGCTCAATAGATTTATTTTTAACTAATATAATGCTACATACAGTTCATGCCAGCAGGCATGTACGAAAGTAGATTAAACAGCAAACCACATAGCCATTCCCAACGTATCTGAGGCCAGCAAAAGGCAAGTCTCCTACAAATTGGCATGGCCCCGATTAGAGTTGCATAGTGACATCCTGTTGTGAGTACAATTATTTTTCTTCCTCAATTTCAACCCCCATTGACATTCCCTTTCTCTTGATCTGTCCCCAAGGCCAACCCCTATCCCCCAAAAGAAGAAAAAAAGAAAAGGAAAGAAAGGAACTTAACTGTTCATCTGACAAAAGGACTGTAAAGAGACGAGTTTTTGCTTTCTTTTTTGACTTTTTGAGAGGGACAGGGGTTGATTGGAGTCTCATAAAACAGTTTTGTTAACAAAAACCATGACTAGATCCTATATTTTATGTTTGTAGTTAGAAAGTTGTCGAATATTAGTCAATAAGAAAGCACTTGTGCTTTAATCCATCAGCATTTTTACCAATAAACTTAATTGCAGAAGTTTTCCCTGACTAGAATTTATGCAACATTAAAGATTTTGACAAACTTAAAGGAATCAATCATTGATATTCAGATGAATTTTTGTTTCTTCAACAGATGCTAGCTATTTGACACGTTAATTTTTATTTGCAAGTAAATATCCACACTCTAATAGAGATTACGAAAATTAAAAACCAAAATAGCAAGGACCAAAACGAAAACATTGTCAAACATGCTAACATGAATGTTAAAATACCTTGTTTATCTTGTCTCCCTTGGCAAGCATCTCTAAACAGAAGCAATCTAATTGTATCTGCAAATCCCTTGTATGCAGCCCTAGTTGGAAGCACCAGAGGATTAAATTCTGTAATCCACATACGTGTAGAAAATACTTTAATGGTGTCAACTGACATTCTACTATCATGCTCATCTTTTAACCATCATAATCAACTAAATATTCCACACTAACTCATATCCAAACCAGCAAATTTAAAACATTAAATCATGTGATTTCCATTATTCAAAAGAAATGAGGACAACAGAAATTTTACATGGAACCCATATTTAGAGAAGGAAGAAGAGTAGAAAAACAACATTGCATACCAGTGCAAGGACAACTATTGAATGACAATCGGAAACTACTAATTATTAAAGAATGACGAACTGGATTTAACCTCTAGTGTCTGAAGGTGTTGTTATACATGAGACATCCAACAAAAAGTGCCTTAATATGTTAGAACTAACCAGACTAAAGTGTCTTATGTTGCCACAACAAAATTAATCTATAATAAATAGTGTTCCACATTTTTACCTTAAAATCATGATTTTGCATCTACATCTGATTCAACAACAATAATGCAACCAATAAAATTACTGAAGCACATATATCTGATTCCATAACAACAGTTTAACCAGGAATATTAATGACAACTTCATTTCAAAGAACAACACATTATGGTTGCCAACCAAAATGACAGAATATAGATATAGATATATGATGTCATAAACCCTGGCAGGGATCTGAGTAGATTGGAAAGAGAAGCGAATACTTTTATAAGTTATTTTTCCCATTGAGTTTGAAAGGAAAAGTCGGGGGCAAAGGAAACAAGGGGTCAGAGAAATTCTGCAGCTTTACATTAGCTTGAAATTGACAATATTTTGAGGGAAATAAATAGTAACAGTTAAAGTTACCTACTACATATCCTATCCCTAGTTTTAATTAAGAAAATTGAGATTGAAATTGTTACCAAGTACAAACATCATCTCTCAATTCAGTGTCCTTACAAAATACAACATAGAAACTTTTACTCTTCTTGATCTTGCTCAATTTTTCTCTTTTCCCATTTCCAGTTCCATACCAAGTGTCAAACATCATGCATGCTAAATAAAGTGTAAACCCCATACGATTGACAAATAAAATCTTGAGAGTCCATTAATAAGACCAATATAATATCCCAAGAACCAAATGTAGAGTTAGAAGCTCCATCCTTATAAACCTTGAAGTAGAATGTATTATGGAAAAATATAAATAGAAAGGAAAGGAAAAAAAGATAGATCAAGATCCTAATACACATGCACAATGTTTGATTTGAAATTCAGCATGAAAAACAAATCCCACAACAGTGGTTTGTCCTTTAGCAACACAATCTGGCTTAAGCATCAGGCATTTTTTTATCAGAGTTGGATCTATATTACAGCAAATAACATTTATATTGCCACACTAGGACTAATCACATTCTACTTGTACTTTGCTGATATTGACTTCATAGAGCTCCATCACATCATGGAAACTACATCAAGACGGATTCTATTGAATACTAAAAATATCATGGAAACTTGATGTTGTTGGCATCTCTTTCACATACCAATGAAGAGGACTCCTTCCGTCATTATCTGGTGCATCATAATCAGCATGATACTTCACAACAATGTGATTTAAGAATGCTGTTTGTCCATGCTGAGCTGCAACATGAACCGCCTGCAGTAAACATACTGAGATTCAAAGAAATGAACTCATGAAAATTTAACTACCTCCCATATACATTTGAAGCAAGATATTGATCAGCAATCCATACACCAAGGCTACAACCTCAGGAGCAACAGATGTATGTTATGAGTTTGTGTGTGTGTGATATATATATATATATATATATAAAGAGAGAGAGTTTGTGTGTGTGTGTGTGCGCGTTTGAACCAAGATCACCCGATTCTAGGCTCACTAGGCAGCTGTGCATGGAACCATAACTATACCACTACAAATGTTTCTAGTGCTGGGATAATGCAACAAAAAAGCTGCAACCCTTGACTGGGCACATCCACTTACTAGAAACAACCCCAGGATCCAATGTACTAACAAAGGCAACAGAGATAGAGTGGGTTCATCCCTATTCAATCCATCATGTTAAACATGACGTAGACATCAAACATTTTTATAATGCTTTTTCTCCTGAATTATTCTGACCTTATAGGCTGGCTATCTTTGCCGATAACACAAGCCATATATAAATCAGATTATAAATTACTCGAACTATTTTGTAATGAAAGCTCAACAACTCAATGTGAATTGATTAAGACTAATACCACTTTGCCAAATGTGTAATAACTACCTTCAGGATATGTATATACATAAAATATACGTGTGTACATGGCTTTATACCTAAACTCTTCGCCATTTGTACCAAAAAAAAAAAGGGCCAAAAAATCAATACTACTGATCAACAAGATTGCAGGCGCTTTCATTTTCATTCTTTACATGCTTCTGATTGAACAGACATTGCTTTGACTTTATTTCAACCACTACTTTGACATGCATTATAATTTCAAAAAAATACCCGATAACCATGTACATCAACCGCTTCAACACGTCCCCCATTCTGCAATAACACATCTGCAGCCGCAATCGAACCCCGAACCGCTGCCCAATGCAGCGCCGTCTGCCCCCCATTATCAATGGCATTCACTTCACCGCCATGCTTCAACACCAAAACCAAGTTCAACTACATTTCCACAAAAAAAAAATTTCGAATACAACAAAAATCATTCAAATTCTAGTAATCAATAATACCTCGATTATATATTGCACCACATCGGCAAAATTGTTGAGAGTAGCCCACTGAAGCGCGTAATACCCACTACCGTCCGGTTGAGAGAGAGAAGCACCGCCTTCTTCAACGAATTTTCGCAATTTCTCGAAATCTCCGTAAGCCGAAGCAGAGAAAACGTCGATTATAGGAACCTCGCTAGGGTTTTGTCCAGAATTCTTCTGGTCATTGGAATCTGCCACGATTTCGATCTCCGAAGAAGCCATTTCGCTACCACCAGCGTTGGATTTGTACCGAAAATCAGAGCTTTCGAACGAGCTAGTGTTGAAGATTACTTCAGTTTTTGGTTATGGAAGTAGTGTTTGGTGATTATATACATAATCTGGAGCTACAATTGACCTGGGAACGTGGGGTTTACTTATTCAAAGAAGCTTCACGCGCTTTTTTTTTATTGTTTTTAGGGCTTTTCACATTTTGTACCCGAAAGATTTTAAGATTCTCATTTTTTATATATAAAAATTAAATTTTTATATTATACCATTAATATATTAACAATGTTGTAATGTAACCCTTTTGTTAGTTTCTATTATTTTTTCTGTAAAAATTTAACTCATGGACATTAACGAAAAAACTAACGGAAAAAAAGTTATATTACAATATTTTTAATAAATTGAGGGTGTAAGTGTAAAAAATTTAATCTTTGAAATTACAAAATAAGAATTTTAAAAATTTTCAAGATATAAAGTACAATTCGTCCTTATTTTTATTCTAACTCCCTCAAATTTCATAAGAATTGAAGTATACTTCAAATTTATTTATTTTTTTAAAAGAGTTTGGAAATACTTTTTCAATTGATCAAATCTATTAATATGCACAAATATTGGGCATTGAAATTCTATAAAAAAAAAATTGGAGAGTCGAACCCATTATTCTATCAAGAAATCATAATTTCTTAGGTGTGTTTGGTGGATGGTAATGAAGTATGAGAATAGAATGACCATTACTGAGTAACGTTCATTTCAATGTTTGGTATGGAGGAATGAAAATTCATTCACACTCTCATGGAATACCTATTTTCCATCAACGTATGATTTGTCATTCCTCAATATTTGGTATTATTTCTCATTTTCAACTACCATCACTTGTCACTACCACCACCCCCCCCCCCCCACCACCCCGAGGTCAGGTCTGGATTCAAGTCAAGTCAGGTCCGAGTCTAAAGATTTTTTAAATATTTATTTATCTAAATATTTGAATGAATTTTTAATTTTTTTTCAACGCTTAATCATAATTGTTGCCAAACATTAAAATGGTTCCTACCTTGATTCCATTCCCACCTTGATTCTATCCTCAGTCTGCGTACATTGTCTTATTAACCTTGGTGTAAAATTTGTTTGATAAATAACTTTTTTAGTTGACCCGACCTTTACTATCAGACCATTTACTCATATCTCAATGGATGGGGCGGGAGAGAATAGTAAATTTCATGTATCGCACGAATCCGAATTCACCTATTGTTACTATTTTGTCATTTATGTAGGTATTAATTCAACGATTTTGTTCGTTATTTTGTATCACATATATATCTAACTCTCTTCAAACTCAATCAGAGAGAGAAAGAGAGAGCGCAAATGGAAAGAAGAAGGGGGCAAAATCATAATTTCAATTGAAAATGGGGGGGTGAAAAAAGATGTGTAGAGCGAAGAGCGCTATCGGCAATACCATTTTTTTTATGAACATACATAAGGAGATACATACATATTTTGAACGACGATACCATTTAATGGTGCACAATATCTGCTAAATAAGATCAATTGCAGAGTTTTTTTTTTTATTTTTTCATCAATATAAAAGAAATCTAATCAAACGATTTAACCATTATTTACAAAGGAAAAAAAAAAAGCATCAAAAGCAAAGCATGTACATCATTTTTAATATCAGTCCCAGCAAGAATTGGTTGATGACTTGTTCTTACTGGCAAGGAAATTAGGGTTCAGCCAGAGACATTCTTCTTTCTGCTGCCTTCTCTTCAAGTAAAGGTGTTGTGTTTGATTTGTCGAACATGGCGTCCGGGTGCTCGCTATCTTCATTGGATCTGTCCACACTGTGAATAAAGATCCCTGCCAAAGCAAAAATGGATTCCAAAATTAAAATTTTACTAGTCAATATGTAAGTTAGAAGTTCAAGTGTTAGATTTGGATGTTATTCCAAAATAAGGACACAAGAACGTCATCGACGATACCTATACACCATATTCCAGCTGCCAGAAACAGAATAGAAGTTAAAATCAGAGCAGTCTCCCTCCAGTTGTTGACATTATCCTGCAGGATTTGTTCAACATAAGGCGGCTATTCAGGTAAAGATCTAAGCAAAAACAAAGTAAAGTAGCAACTTTCAATATCTAGAAACCCCGAACAAAGGTAAATTAAATGACAAGTAATGAAATAACACGAGATTTAAAACAATAGAATCTGACATCATGATCATTTTTTCTTCCAGAAAACAAATCGTTATCAATTGCAAAGTTAGTTATTTTAGCCAAGTCTAGACTTGATGCAGCTTCGAGTTAAATTAGAGAGCAATAGCAGACATGTGAGCGAGTTGTGCCTATTATACATGTCCACACTATTGAGGGGATATAAATGTTCCTCAATTTTTCATCCAACAAAAAATTTGAACACTTGAGAGGACATGGAAATCCGCTTTTCCTAAATTTAATATCCAAATCTTCACGAGATTAGTCATTGGATCGAGGGGTGTACTTGCATATGCTTTGATGATTAAGACAAAAAAGATGAGAGAAAAGGCTTGAGATTAGACTCTATTCCTAGTCATCATTCTCTTCTACACACACAAAAGCCTAGAAAAAAATCACAATCACTCAAACTCAAGCCTTTAATACCAGGACTTTGAATTCTTGATGAATTGATAACTGTCTCCCACTTACTCCAAACATTGCACATGCATCTCTAGCTAGTCAATTCATACATCATGTTGGAGTAGACATTTGAGACTGGTTATGGTTTTGAGATCATATTGAAACCCTTCATTGTTGGGTCATCATGCATTCCTTGCAGGGCAATTGAAACAGAAGGAAGTTACAGAACCTGAACTCATATGCCCAATGCTAAAGGTTTCTTCTCTTTAATGTCTTCCTAAATGGAACACAAATGTCCATTCTTATCTTCCTAGAATTTGCATTCTTCCGCATATTGTTCTTCTCCTTTGGGGTTTGCATTTCTGATTTACACAGTTTAGCATTTACAAACGTATGCACTCAAACCATACATATATATTTGGGACTTAGAAATATGATTATGTTGCTGATACTGCAAATCTATTTCATCAACCTTGTTATGCATTTAAGTCCTTGCTCTACAACAATCTCAATGCAGAACTGTTTTTGATGTAATAATGCTATTAGTAACATGAATCGTTATGAGACTATTAACACAGATTGTGAAATCCAACTTTTCTTGTTATTTTGATTTCCCAACTTTTTTCCAAGGTAAGAGAGATAAATGACATGGCTTCAATATAGCTCTCCTTTCTGCTTATGTGGAGGTGAATAAAACTCCCAAAATGCAATCATTGAACCCTCGTAAGCCCCCAGTCTATCCATGAGAATAGCCTACCCCATAATATGTGCAGATTGTTGACTACATGGTGGCCACTGGCCAGTGCCATCAAAGTGAAAATTGAAATGAGTTTGCAACAAAGATATTAACATGTCTGCAACACGAATTAGCTGAACCGTTTTCAATGATAAGCTAGAGAACGACAAATACAAACCTGGAGAACCCCAACAAGAGGGGAGGAAGGCACATCACCAAAGATGTGGATTGCGACAGTAGACATTGCCATAGAAAGAGGTCTAAGACTTGGTTTAACACAATGCAGACATACAAAATTTACAGGACCCTGCAGCACCAGATATAGAATGTTAAGTCCATCAATGCCAAGCGAGTATTTGGAACTGTTGAATTACACAGAATAGTATTTCACTAATAACATTGGCAAAACAGAAGTGGGGGGATAGAATATATCATGGCAAGAAGAAGCTTGATTGCTGGGGACAATCAAACAAGTTGTAATTTTTACAAATCAACAGGTCATGTTACACCGCTAATTTCAGGTAACTAAGAAAGAGCAGCATTATCTTGTCCCATTTTAAAAAGTATAATTTCATTGATCAATACTGGGAATTATTTTTTTTGGAGTGGATTGGTCAATGGTGGGATATGACAAAGAAAAAGGGGGGGAAAAGAAGAAAGTTATACATCGGCCATGTTGTCAGTGACAAATATCCAATAGAAAGTATGCCAAGGAACAGAGCATACAATACACAACGCCAAAGTGACGTATTGAAAGATGCTGTCAAGAAGCAAGAAACAAACAGAGAAATTCGCAGCAAACGAATGAAATGCATTGCATTGCTTATAAAACAAAATGCATGTCATTGAGAATTCATAATTGACAATGGAAACAAAATTATCTTTGCAGGAGAGAATGCAACACCATTTTTAGGCAGGTTAATATTATGAGGAATACAAGGCCACTTCCTAGTAGGCAACAGACTTCTAAACCACCACATCACATAATCCATGACATGTTTAGCTAATTGGACAACAGCTCGGCATCTCTACTAGAAGACCAGCAATCAAGTGAACTTAATTGCTTACAGCGCTAGTGCTCATGAAGTGATTCATTGAATTTTATGTCATTGTAAACTGACAAGCATGTAGATGCAGTTGCAATATTGAAAAGACAAATATGGACAGCTTCTCAGCGAGTAACCAATTTACCTGCGTAGCAAATACTAGTAGCTCCCCAATCGCAAAAAGAGCTATGAAAGCATACAGGCTCTTAAAACAAAAGGCACTAAAGCAAAATATTGCCCCCATAAAAGTTGCTGCAGAAAGAAGCTGCAGAAAGTGCAAAGACTTGATCAACGAAAACCGTAAACAAACTATGGTTATGTATTGTGCAAGGCCAGTGGAACATTTATGACTCAACCATAATAAACTAAAGACTACACAATCGAATACAAATCCAAACACAAGATATTTTTCGCAGTTGGCCAGGTATTTACATAAGGAGCTGCACAAACTGCAAAGACTTTATCAACACACCAGAAAATAACCAATGGATAGCATGGTGAAAGTTCAGTTGAACAATTATAACTACACCATAATAAATAATGTTGTTGGCCAGGGATTTATGTTAATAATAAATAACAATCTTACAGAAACCATTCCTCGTATCACTAGTAGGAATGCACTTCTTTGTAGTCAATGGGATGCAAAAAGTCAATAACATACATACTCTTGCAACAAGAGCCGGATAGCCCAATAAAAGCACACCACAAAATTGCTTAAATCTTTTTTTTTGCCAAGAAAATTGCTTAAGTTGAATATCTGCTTTTATGCAAAACTAAAACAAAGGAAGAAGATGATGGTGCTAACTCCAAACCTCAAATATTCCAACAAACCAAAGCCATCAAGTCCTGGAAAGAAGTAACTTTCTTCAACAATACTCTTCTTCGTGAGATAGTGAACCATCAATTATTCCTGGTGTGAAATTTAAATGCCTCCTACTACGAATCCCATTGTCCACCACGCTCTAGATATCACATTGCTACTAACTGGTTTTGCAGACATTTCAAGAAGATATGGTTCGGTAAATTTTCCTCTCATTTTCTCGGGTTTCAGATTTCTTATGTCTATACCCTTTGATTGGGCACATCTCCAGGTCAACATTGAAATGAAAACTTTTTTTTCTTCAGAAAGTAACATCCAAATGAAAACTGAAAAGCCAATAGTCTATATCTAATTGGTCCAGTACACTATCATCATAAAGCTTTCTTTCTTTCTTTTTTTTTTTTTTGGAATTAATAACACGAGACACAAAGTTTTAGTTCCCAGGGCAAAAATTGGAAGAACTCCACAAAAACAATTCTGATAGAAGTGACAAACAAATAAATACTTAAGAAACACTCATTGTGCCCATCGTAAAGCATTATTGCTATCTGAAACATAGTTAGTTACTAAGAAATAACTGATTACTGAATTTCTTTTTAATTTGTAACAGATACAATAAAAGATTAAAAAAAATAGAAAAGGAAAAAAAAAAGGAGGGGGGGACTTATTACTAATTAGGTTTAGAGCAAGTGAGCTGACATTGACACATTTTGGATTCGGAACATCCATACTGACTGGGCCATACACAAGATATACCAAGATATTCACACTAACGAGATTCAAATTAATAAGCTCCAACAAACTAGATTTAAAATTAATTACCTTCACCATAGTGTTAAATGCAAGAGTGCATACCTTAAATGCATTAGATATTGTGGAACCCATAAGGTCCAAAACATAACCTCCTGCTAGTGTTCCGAATACACCACACACAATTGTGATTCCTCCAAACATCATATCTGCATTGCTCTGCAAAGATCCAAATTTAAAATTTGAGAGAAAAAAAAACACGCAAATGAAGATTTAGGGTCCTTATTTCTTTTCAAAAGTATACTAATAAACCAAATTTTGAGGGAAAATAAGAAAAAGAAAGAAAGAACTACTAGATATACTAAATCATATAAATAAGCAGTTATCATCTAAAGGCTTTTGGGAGCTTACCATATGATATATGTTATAACCAGCCTTTGGGCCCCAATATGAATATGCACCTATGACAAAATTATATGCAATGTAACCTGCACACAGCCATTTGAAGTAGAAACATTAGTATGTTGAAATAAAGCATACATACTGCTGAAGTTAAAACATCAGTGTTGTATAGAATTGATTCTTCCCTAACTATTAGCTCATTGATATACTAGCTGAGTTTTTCAAGACAAACATCAATAGGAAACAAATTTAACCATCGCACACATAGATGCACTAGAAGTGTCAGACCAAAACTTGGCATGGCCATCTCTCAAAGAAAAGAAGCTAGCTTGTAAGTGAAACAGGTTAAGTGATATACCTAGGACATTTACAACGTAAACCTTCTCCACCGAAAGAACTTTCATATCTTTCCAGAATCTTGAGAACTGATTCAAAATACTACCTGGATCTTTTGACCTGCAGTACATATAAGTCCCAACAGGAACAAATCAGCAAACAAGAATTCTCACTGTTTGATATTCATAGTGCATATCACTAAGAATTTATGTAATGTATACTTTACAGGGAATCAAAATACATGTTCAGCATATCGAATAATAAGTAACACAAAAAAGGCTCAGGGAGAGAGCCCCACCTGGAAGGTTTAGTTGAGCTTTGATCTGAGAACTCTTCCTTTATGTGCAATGCACCACCTTTACCATTTGGAATATCTGCAGTTATAACATGTATTAAGATCCAATTATGATGGATGGCGAAAAAGATTAATTTGGAAAAAGAAGTGCTTAAAGAAAAATTAATAAGAAAACCCAAAAAAAAAAACACCAACGAGCATGCACTTGATTAGAATATACAAGTAGGAGATCAAGTGAAGAAACAATGTGATGAACACCACATCTTTAAGACCTACATTTGTTATTCCTTCTTGACCATAAGGGTTGTGTAAATTATTAATATTTTGATATGATTCTGGCATAAGTACTAGTATTCCACATAGAATATATCCAGAAAATAGCAGAATCAGATAGTAACTTGATATAAGAAGTAGCTTTAATCTAATTTCAATACATTGACTTAGATCCCGTGCTTTGAGCGCATCATAGTTTTTCTTTTTTTTGAGAAGTTTATGTTAAGAGAGTGTGTATCCCAACATCGAACAATTAAGACCACCAAAATTCGTTTATAAACTTTATATACTTGAAGGACTATTCCTCCAATTAATAATTGGTCTAGGTTGGATGCTCTAAAATGGTATCAAAGATGGGCCTTGGGTGGTCTCTTTGCCCATTTGTATTTCCCTATATGCATGGTTGTTTGTTTGTTTGTTGACCCCACGTGTGAGCCCAGGTCCCACATGAGGGAGGGTGCTAAGATAGCTTGTATCTCACATTGAATAATTAACATCACCAAGATTCGTTTATATAATTGAAGGACTATTCCTCCTACTGCCAATTGGTTTTGGTTTGGATCATGGATGCTCTGACAATTTATATCAAAGTTTCAAGCAACCATTCAGAAACTTTCCTAAGCACTCCAACTTCATTATGTAGAAAGTAAAAAAGCAAAAAAGTGACAAGCCGCTGTTTCATGAGACTCGGTATAATAAAAGGTGTCATGTTAATTACTATTGAATCACACAAAAGTGATTAAGCTCCTAAAACAGAATTTAGAGATGCAATGTGGAGGACCTTGAACTTTTGGAGTAGCTGTCTCTACAGCTGTCAACCCTTTTTTCGATGCAGCAGGAGAAAACCCTGTATTCAAAACTGTTAAACAATAGCTGGAAACACAAACAGGATCACAGGAAACCAATACCTAACTCAACATGCACCTTTCAACTGCAAAGGTTTCATAACAAAACCTAAAACAGCAAATGGAAGCATCAAAATTGCCTCCCCCCAGAATGCCCAACGCCAATTAAAATGACCTCCAACCTATAGAACATAAAAGAATGACCATAACTATTTGACATCCCACAATAACATTGAACATATAAAGGAATGCACAAAACTTGTAGCAGAAGAAAAGATGCTAATTCCTACAATTGAAGTCACATGGTTGCATGCATTCGAGCACTGAATCACTATAAATCCACAAATGATCTATAAGCATGGGATAATCTTCTGCTGGAAAGAAATTATAATATGTAGCAGACAAAGACAATATACTTACCAAGCCACCATAAACATAGCCAAGTGCAACTCCCGATGGTATACACATGTAAAATATTCCCAGCCACGCATTTTTCTGATACAAAGACAGGGTGTAAATGGAAAAATACAATACAAAAAATCTAGTATAAAGTGCAGGAGGAGCATAGTGCTCTTTTAATCACAATAGGTGTAGAGATTCAAACAAGACTGAGGTTAGAGTATACCCAAAGGCAACATAGATTTTGAGTAGGGAGAATGAAATTTGGAGTCAAGATTAAAATCTCAACTTGCTCCATCGTTCTGAGCATAACAGTAGAGTGAAGGAGCAAGTTGTCATTTACAAAAACAAGGGCGGGAAATCAACAGAAATGCTCAGTTCAAAAAAGGAGTAAGATATATCCAAAAGTGACGCCATCCAATGGCTACATCACACTTATTTCCAAGGATCAAAATTTTATTTTGGTACATTTTTCGGTCATTTAAGAAATGAAAATGAATGGAAGCGGAAAAAGAATTTGAGAATATATTTTCAGAACATTCCAAAACATTGATTGAAAGATATCGAAACATTCCCAAACACAGGTGAAAACATGCTGAAACCACTTGAAACTTTCCTAAACAACTCGAAGCATTGAAATTTCGATTCAATTATTGATTAAGTTTTGGTCTCTTTGGAAACAAAAACATTTTGGTTGTTTGATCCTTGCTTATTTCATACCCATAAGAAGAAAAAAGAAAGAGTAAACGTTATTCCAGAAAGGAGGTAGCTCATCTCTGAACAAAAACTGCCAAAGGAACTCATGCAATAAAGAAACAAACTACTTGAAAACCCCAAGCCGCAACTGAATTATGGCTGAGCTGATTTGTCTCTTTTTTCAGGCTGGAAATCAATTGAAGCTGAACTCAATCTATGTTTAGCAACGAGGAGCCCACCTTGGCCCCATCTATTACAAGTAAAATTAAGAACTTTATTTTGCTAACTGAAACACAAAATGGCTAATCGAATCGACAACTAAAATAAGAAATAAAGAAAATCCTTTTTTTTTTCCTTCAGAAAATGACCTCAGATTGGATGTTAGAAAAATAAAATGTCAACATAAGATGAAAAAGGAAAAACAAACCTGAGCAACTGGAGCATTATCATCAATGAATGGAGCTGCAAGACTTATAAAAGAAGCCTCACCAACACCCACTAACCTAAAATGAACAAACATAGAAAGGAAGAAAGAAAGTATTATGACCAGCGAAAAAAAAACAATCAAATTCATGGGATACAATATACCCATAAAAGATAAATAAGTAACTACTTACATTCGGAAGATTGTTATTGACCAAAAATCAAATGAAAAACCACAACCAGCTGTAGCGACAGTCCAGACTGTCAATCCCACTCCAACAAGTCTAAATGGATTGATACTGCCAATTTCATGCACAGAGAAGTACCAGGAAAAAAGTAAATGAACCAGGATAAGTCAGCATCACAGTTGAAACACATACTACAAAAACACCAAATAATGTCTTTATAAAAAGAGGGGGGGACCGCCTCTATCAATTATCTAATTCTCATGGTTCTTCCATTGCATCTATGCTTAGCTCATGTGATTATCCGTATTCATGGGACTTTGGTTTTCGTAGGAATTTAGATGATAAAAACCCGGTAGATCTGATTTCATTTCTTGATATTATTAATAATATTTTTGTGAGTCGTGAGTTTGGTGATAAAAGAAGGTGGATGCTCAATTCTTCTGGAGTCTTTTCGTGTAAATCATTTTTTGATTCTTTGGTGGACAAAACTAATTGTCTTTTTCTTCCACTCCTGCTTTGATGATATGGAAAGCTAAAGCCCCTAATAAAATACAAATATTTGTATAGATGGTGACACATGGTAAGATAAATACTAATTACATGCTTCAGAAAAAGAGGCATTGTTCTTGTCTTTCTCTTCAATGGTGTATAATGTGTCCAGATAATTTGGAGAGTATTGATCACTTATTTTTACACTGCACTATTGCATTGACACTGTGGTATCATTTGTTTTGCGTTGTGGGTATGAGCTCGGTGATTCCTGCAACATCAAATTCAGTGTTTGTTGAAGATTTGAAAAGATTAAAAACATCTAAAAAATGTGTTACCCTGTGAAATTGTGTTATAATGGCTACATTCGGAATGCTAGAATTTTTAAAGACCAGTGTCAATGTGGAGAAGGAATGTGGAACCGTATTCATTTCTTAGCATCTTTTTGGGCTTCGGTTTTAAAGGAGTTCAATGAAATTCTTCTATTTGCTATTCTATCGGGATGGAGAGTTTCATGTGATCTATTGGCTTTTACAATTCACTGGCTTTATTTGTTCGCTTCTAGTTGGAAACCTTATCCAATTTTTTCTTATGTAATTTATATCTTATTCATTAATAAAAGTGATTTATTTCCGATCAAAAAAATACACCCACCATAAAGGAAAAGGAAGAAAGTGGCTATTCTATAAATGAAATGACTTGGCAGCAATTAATTACCAAATTAATATGATTTGGATCACGATTGTAGTGATGGAATTGGACTTCACTTATGACGATTTGAATTTTTCCACAATCAAAAGTGTTATCCATCAAAATAATTCCAATAGACAGGGCCATAAATAATGAATAGAATTTAGTTTGGTCCCATTAATTCGAGGGTGTTGGGAGGGGTTAGCATTTTTCTACATACTTTATTCATTTTTTTTCCACTTTTGAGTTTTGCTCTTTTTTCCTATTCACTAGTTTCACATATTAAAAGTTAAACTTGAACGTTTTCCCTCTACCTTAACATCAAGGCCATGATATGTGTGTGCGTTTTTTTTTTTTTTTTTTTTGGGGGGGGGTGGGGGGGGGAACAATTGCATTGCAATGAGCTTATCACCTCTTTGCCAAAGAGGCAAATATTGGAGATGCCACAAGAAGTCCAACCATGAAAGCAGAGGATATAACACCATCTTCAAAATTGTTCAAGTCAAAATCACCCCTGCATACAAATAAAAATTGAAGATATGGGCAAATAACATACTCGCAAAAAATGACTAATGATGTTAATATGTGTGCATCAAAACAATTAATGAAGCCAATTTGTACTGAATCCAAAGATGAGGAATGGCGGAGGATAAGTTAGATAAGAGCCTGTAATAGTAATCTCACAAACAACTAGTTGCGAACTAAATTAGAATGTGGAGAACATAAATGCGTGGGTAGTAAGAGCTGGTGTGTGTATTTTATATAAATGGAAACTTAATTGCACCACTTCAACCTCAATCACTTAGCATCTGCAGTAAATGGAAAACTATTCCATGTTGTATCGCAATAACATAGCAGCCAACAATGGGCTACAAAATGAGTTCACCCCTTCCCCCGGGCACACCAAAAACAAGAAAATAATGAACTGATTAAAGCTAGATTCAGCCCAAAATCTTTGGTCCATTTACCAAAAGTTTTTTTTTTTTTTTTTTGGCATTCCTTAGAATCAGGTTCCAATAGTCAGCGAACATCTAAACGACATATTTATGCGTTAAATTTATTTTCTTATTAGAAACAAAGGCAGATGGAAGAAAAATAAGACAACTACTATTCAAGCACAATAACATAGAAGCAAGAACAATGTTCATGTTGTAAGATTAGACAAAAGGCTTGAAGTAAGAAGGCATTACTGAATTCCACCGCCAGATGAGCATGTACCACTTTTTGTGCAAGTTCTGCGACTCCCATTTACTCCATTACTTGCTATAACCCCTCGATCCACATAATTTAACAGATTTATCACACAGAATATAACAAGTAACCTGCAAATACATCAAAGATAAATTTTTCACACCTACATAAACTCGGGCTTGGACCAAGTAAAATAATAAATGATATGCAACAGGCAAGTGGCAGTACCACTCCAACTACTATTAGTTATTGAGGAAACTATACTATCTTCCGCTCAATCAGAATATACACTAACCACAAAAAATAGTATAATGCGCACCAATTAAATGCCAAATCTTTCTGCTTTCAACTTTACAATTGTAAAATTTCTGGCCCCAATATATAAATCACATCTTATATACATTTAATCAATAACACATTGAACAGTAAAACCCTAACAATTCTCTTTCCTCCATTCCCTCCAAAAAAATCCTTTCAATTCACAAAACCCAAGTAGAATCAACTCCAACCAAACTAAATGATGTGCATTTTTCCGAACTTTAATTTCTCACCAACTCTTTTTCTGACAATACTAAAGTCTTTTGCTTTTTTTCTTTCCTACTTACCCAAAAAAAAAAAAAAGTATTTATCTTCTTCGATGATCCTGTCAGCTAGAACAACAAAAACCCAAAATCCCAAAAAACACAAATCATCATTTTTTTTCCATTTTCAATCATCTCAAGAATCATTCAATTAAAGCAATCAATGAACAGAGCAATAAAGAAAGTACCTTTTAGGGGTGAACCAAGAAGGGTTCGGAGCCGATAATGAAATAGAAGACCTGGCCATTTCTGTCTCCAGCGAAACTACTGTGGAAGATGCGTTTGGGTTTGTTTGCTCCGCTGGCTTTGGCTCTTCCTCACCTCCCATGAAAACGATATATACAGAGTGTAGTTTTAGAACAAATAACAAGGAAATTGACTTTTTTGACTGGTAGTTTAAGCCTTGTTTGTGGGTTCTTTGAATAAATAAATTGCTTTTCTTGGTTTGACTTTTACTAGGTAACTAAGAGAGGTATTTGGGTTGGTTAAGAATTACTATCGATGAGAATGATGTGTGGAATATATATCTTGTTTCATTCATGGACTCTACCAAGTATATGCTGATTCCTCTCTATCTTTACTAACCCTATCAAACGTGTGGAATGAAATAAATTCGTATTAAATCTCAATGAGTTCGTGTCGATAAAATATTTCACTCATATTTAATTTATTTATTAATTCGTGTCTAATGAATTATATCATATCAAGTCCGTATCGTGTATGAATCTTGTATAACTAGTGTATGAACGAGTCATATCATATATATATTTTTTATTTGCTTTATCAATATTCGATTTATTTATTTATCGGATCGGGTTTGCTCGGTTATGAAATTGGTGGCCTAAGGAATATTCGAGTCCTTTAATTTTGTGTCGTGTTAATGGAATTGTGTCATATTTTAACACACTTAATCTTTACTTAGCAACTGTTTGAATTTAATTATGATATCGAAATCTTTAAAATAATATATATATTTTTTACTCATTAATGTAAGACACAAAAAAAAAATTTATATTATGCTATTCTACTTTATTTTGTCACTCATTAATATAAGACATCCCTACAATTTTTATATTATGTTATTCTACTTTATTCTGTTAATTTGACGATTAACTACTTCAAAAAAAATTAAGATAAAATCTAGTGGTCGGTCGCCAAGCTCAATGAAGTAATCAGCGCAAAGCTAGACACACGTAACAAAAAAAATAAAGATAACATCCATGACTAAAATCGATTTTTTAGCATTGTATGGTAACTAATATTCAATGCAACCATGCAATACATCATCATCTACTAATAAATTATTATAATTAAATAACTATCATTTTTATATAAAATGATATTCATAATGTTAAATGAGATAGTTGTATTTGATATACATTATAAAAATATTGAGACAGGTCTTTATTGAGTTGATTTATAATTGTATTAAATTGCGATGTCAAGCAATAATATTGAGGTGGTAGCACTCTTACGTTGTGTTTTGTCAACAAATTTAGATTTTTCAAAACACATTTATAGTTAATAACAATTAATTTATAGTCAATTCAAGTATAATCCACAAAATGTACATATAGACTTATCAATAATCACATGTTCGAAAATACTCTGTAATACTAAAATTTTAATATTGATCGTGCAAAATTTTATATTTTAAATAATAATATTTTTTAATTAATATTTTAAAACTAAAATAAACATAGAAAAAAATAAGAAAGATGTAAATGTGAATTAATGGAATTATTTAGTATTGGTAAATGTATTAGTTGAATTGTTTGATATTGGAGCTGTAAAAAAAAATTGAGATAAATTTTATACTATTTAATCAAAGTAAATAAAAATTAGATATGATGGTGTAATTTACGCAGTTGTGTAGCAAAGCTCGACTTGGAGCTCACAAGGGGGAAATAGATTGGAGATTCGTAAACGACGTTAATGAAGTTCACTAGAATAGTTGACACAAGGATAATAACAAATAATTGAAATCAACAGACAAAAAGTTATAGTGGTTCACTAACTCGGAAACTTGGCTAGTCCATTCTAATGGAGTCACTTGCTCATAGAAAATTTTTTTATTGCTTGGGAAAGACGATTACAATGCTCTTGTGAGTCAATTCACAAATATTCGATCATTTACAATGTGAGGGATCACGTCCTATTTACAGTGTGAGGGAACGTGGTCTTGGTGTTATCCACGTGACAACCCCGAGTTGTTAGGATCCATGTAAAGGAATATTTGGCCGTTGGAGGCTATATTTCTTAGCTATAACGTAGCCTTCTAGAAGGTGTAAGTTGTCGTTGTCGTTGTGTGCACGAGAGTTATATTGGTGCCGACTCCTGAGCTATAGTTCCTGACCTAGGAAGTCTAAGCTGGGGTCCCGAATTGGGCAGCTATAGACTGGTAGCTCAACTAATTCGTCTAACCTTCGTGTCTCGAGCTAGAACGCAAATTCTGATGTCATCATGCGGGCCTTATTGGAGGCATACTTCCGCGCTGTATCTGGACCGAGCTTAACTTTAAATAATTGGGTCATTTGGAAGCCGGTATACGAAAAATAGACTTAATTGACAAAAAGTACATATGAAAAAATATTTTGTAAAAAAATCCACTCAACACATAGAAAAGACTTGAATACCCTTTTATTGTAAATAAGTTTCCTAAAAATGATTTTAGAAACTAACCCCACATTTAATTATCTTCATATTACCGGTGTGTTTGTCTCCCACGCCCCTTCATCTCCTATATATATAGAGAGAGAGTTCTAATAAAATAAAAACCTAAAATTTAGAAAAATTAAAACCAATAATAAATCCTCTCTTTTTTCTAGAGATATGTTTCAAAATTTTAGGAAACTTTTGAATTATGACAACTGAAATTAAAGAATTTTAACTATCTTATCTTAGAAAGTACAAAAATTAAAGAATTTTGGTCACATATATATGTGTTAGTATATATATATATATATATTAGAAAGTACTACAATTAAAAAATTATATATATACTATGTCATCACACTACGAAACATAGTTTTTATTATTGCTACACTGTTTTAATATACTGTATTGATACAGTTTAAAGGGTTTATGAAATTAAAGTGTATCAACATAGTGTATCAAAGAAGTGTACGAGTAATAGAAATTAGACTTTAAGAATTACACAAATTTAAAATGTATCAATACAGTGTATCAAAACAGTGTAAGAGTAATACAAATTAAGCTTCATAGTGTAACTCTAATTTCGTGTACCTCCTTACAATTTTCCCTTAAATAATTTTTAGTATTATCAAGATAAATGTTAACCGTTATTGCGTTTTTACTCTGATCTAATGGTACAAATTTTATTCTTTTAAAAATATTATTTTTTTACACTGTTCTCAATATAAGACAATTAATCTAAGACGCTCCTCAATGTTAGATAACCCGACTAATTGATCCTTTCATCTATCCTTTAATTTTTTTGCTATTCATTCTAATTTTAAGTTACATAAGTAATACAAAATTATTATTTAAAATATAAAAATTGCACCATCAACACTCAAATTTTAATATTGAAAGTGTATTCCGCACGAATTATTACCAGTGATTGTATATTAACGAATTTGAAAGGCACAGTGAGCAACAAGCATGGGTCTTCATAAGGAGGCGTAACTGGTTTTCCAGTTGTGGGGTATCGCCGCCGCCCATGGACGGCTCTCTCTTCGGAGATATCTGAGGTCCAATGCAATGGGAGGCCGACAAACGACAAATTTGTTCGCACATAACGAGGATACAGATATGTCGTTAATTCTTTGTTTTGTTTTCTTTCTTTGTTTTTCATATCTGGCCCTTCTATTTGTGGAAATTTACAATTTCCCTCTACCAAAGATTAAACTTTCATTTCGATTTATAGTTTCAGTTAGCTTATTGAAATAGTTTGGAATTTTTTTGAGAAAATGTTTGGATGTGGATTTTTTTTTTCAGAACTAAGATCAATGTATAGTTTCAGTTAGTTTGGAAAGGGTTAATTGCACTAGAGGTCTCTAAAGTATGGACTTTGTCTCATTTTAGTTCCCAATATTTCAATTGTATCATTTTATTCCCTGAAATATTGAATATGTTTTTATGTGGTCCCTAAAATGGACAACATTCAAATTGATAAATGTTTTTGATTATAAATTTGTCACATAATATCTAAATATGGATAAAAAAATAATTTAGATAACTCTTGACCAAATTTATACCCAAATTTTGGTCAAAGAGTTACCTAAATTATACAGTTTTGATCATGAGTTATCCAAATTATACAGTTTTGATCATGAGTTATCCAAATTATACAATTTTGATCATGAATTATCCAAATTTTGGTCAAGAACTATCCATACTACACATTTTTTTGTCAAGAGTTACCTTAATTTTGGTCAAAAGATACCCACATTATTTTTTGCCCATATTTCGATATCACGTGATAAGTTTATGATACAAAATCGTTAGCAATTTAAATGTTGTTTGCTTAAGGGATAACATAGAAACATATTCCATATTTTATGGACCAAAATGATGCAATTGAAATATTGGGGATCAAAATGAGACAAATCTCATACTTTGAGAACCTCCCGTTCAATTAACCCGCTTGGAGATAACAATTGTTTAAAATGTTTGAGAAAGAGTAATGCTATTTAAACCTAAAATGCAGACATGATTTGATGAACTTATCAATCACTGACATTGATTTTATTGTGTGTCTAAGTATTTGTTGGAATTTACAACTAATTCAATAGTTGTGATTGATTACGTCAACAAATCAGTTTAACATTTTAGGTACAAATAACAGAAAATATTTGGATATGAAAAAAATTTAGAATTTTAATTCTGAAACATTGGTTAAAACATTCCCGAATCATCCGAACCATGGGAATTTCGAATTTTCTGATCCTTGCCTTATACAACTTTTGTTGGCTGCTAATCTTACCAATCAAAAATTACTGAATTACAGTTGCATTAAGCATCTTCATTGCCTTACTGTTGAAATGATATGGACTACTCATCACATGCTACCATTATAACTTTGCTATAGCACAACCATGGAGATGTGCAGACATTTCAAACTTCATCACAGCACTCGAATCAAGCTAAAGTCGGAAACTACGTTTCATAACTTTATTTACTTGTGATGATTTTTGAACCCCTGATATTAGGATTGCATAACTAGCTCTGATGCTACTAATTGGGCTGAGTAAATATGTATCTTACATATCTGAAACTATATAGCGTTGCACGTTTCAATCAATAACACATTGTTTTGAAAAATGACGGGACTATAGGCGGCTCAGCAGCCCCAAGTTGACACGTGGGCAATTATAACCGTTAAGGACCTCAAAGGGCGCCAGGAGAAGGAGCCGAGAAGTTATGACCCAGAAGAGCTGAGCATACACTGATTGAACCCAGCATTAAAGAGGACATGACTGCTCATTAATGACGACTTGAGTGACTGTGACAGGGCTATTAATGAACATTTGTGTTCTTGAGACCCACATAGCTTGTTATCATTACAAAACATTAATTGTCATTACGCCGATCATTTATTTTTGGCAAGACCTGAGGTGCTTATTCCCGAGCATTTAACGCTTGGGTGCAGGTGTCAAGCACCAAGTCGAGACTCTCAAATGATCGGCAAGAGGAAGTTAATGCTTGGGGGACCTCAAACACGGATTTATTCTCCCGAGGGGTTAATCTTAAGGGGATTTGATTGGATTGCATTCATTATGCTTGGATATGAGTGTCAACCATTAAATGCTGAGATGAGACTCATAGACCCCCTAATCATTATTAGTTTAGGTATAAATACCCCCGTGAAAGTTGAACAAAGGTACTCAAAATAAAACCGAGAAAATACATTGTGCTCATGTCTCAAATGCCGACTGACTTAAGCTTTGGAGGGGATTAGCCGGGTGTTCACCCGACCCCCTTTCCTAACCCTTTAATTGTTTCAGGTTCATCATCCAGCAGGTCGTTATCTCTATTCATTGCAGAAATTCACCCGTGCAAAAAATAAATGAGGCCGAACATAACAATTTGAGAAGAATCTTAACTGTATCATGGAATAACTGAAACATAATGGTGCAATGGAGAAATAAAAGAAATTGGATAGGGGGATAAATGAAATCACAAAAATACAGGGCAACCATGCAAAATATTTTTACATTTAGTCAAACTAGGATATTACAACTGCTAAGTTGCATATTCTCTACTTCCCTTGTTATCAGTGTAGTAGCTATGCATGCCTTGCAGAAATCCATCAAAGTGAATTCCTTTATTCAGTAGTCTCCATCTTTTTTCCTAATTTTCTCTCCAGTGAACATGAATATGGCAGACTTAGTCCTATCCCCGCTTTTACAGGTACTTGTCGAGAAGTTAGCTTCTCCCTTCCTGGAGAAGTTTCTCGATCTCTGCCACCTGAGGGAGAATATCAAACAACTACAGGCCTCATTACCTATGGTTCAAGGTTTTCTTGAAGATGCACAAAAACGACGAGCAACAGAACAAGAAGTTGAAGATTGGATGCTGAAGCTTAAAGACATAGCTTTTGAGTCTGAGGATTTACTGGATGAGATTGCAGTGGAAATCATACTATGTGAGCGTCGCGGCAGCAGCATCAGCAAACAGGTACGGAGCCTGTTTCTGCCTTATGAACCATCAAAGCAACTTTTTGACCTTACATGTAAGCTTCAGAATAAGCTTAAAGAGTTAGATGAGATTGCCAAAAAGGGAATGAAATTAAATTTTAGAGAAGGGGGTGTAGTCAGGCAGTCCGAGAGTTTAGGTAGAAAAAGGGGAACTGGCTCGTTTGTGATAAAATCCGAAATTTATGGAAGAGAGGAGGACAAAAAGAATCTTTTGGAGCTTTTGTTACCTACCTGCAGAGGCAAAACCATGGGGAATATTTTGGTTATTCCAATAGTTGGTATTGGGGGCCTTGGGAAGACAGCTCTAGCTCGACTAGTATACAATGATGAGAAGGTTGCCCATTATTTTGGCTTAAAAATATGGGTCTATGTGTCTGAGAATTTTGATGTAAGAAAGATCATTAGGACTATTATAGAGTCTGCAACGGGAACAAAGTGTGAACTTTTGGAGATGGATCTACTTCAACTGCAACTTCAGAAATCATTAAGTGGGAAGAGATTTTTGCTTGTTTTGGATGATGTATGGAATGAAGATCAAGAAGAGTGGCAAGAACTGGGAGATTTATTGAGGCATGGTGTGGAAGGAAGCAGAGTTATGGTCACTACGCGTAGTACCAAAGTTGCATCAATTACAGGCACCACTTCATTGTACCATCTCCAGGGTCTGTGTGACGATGATTGCTGGGCTCTGTTCAAGAAACAAGCTTTTTCTCATGGAGAAGAGGAGCATCCTCATCTGATGGCCATAGGCAAAAGAATCATCAAGAAGTGTGGAGGTGTGCCGTTGGCAGCAAAAACTTTGGGAAGCCTATTGCGCTTCAAAAGAGAGCAAAAAGATTGGTTGTTTGTGGAAGAGAGTGAGTTTGGAACCACAAGGAATGCCAAAGTCACATTTTGCCAGCTCTAAGGTTGAGCTACATTCATTTGCCCCTATATCTCAAGCAATGCTTTGTATTTTGTGCATTATTTCCCAAATATTATGAAATCAAGAAGGAGAAGTTGATCCATATGTGGATGGCTGGTGGCTTGATTCTACCACAAGGAGGGAACAGATTACTGGAGGACATAGGCGATGAGTATTTCAATGATTTGTTGTGCTTTTGTTTCTTTCAAGAAGTTGAAAGATGTGCAGATGGCAACATATTGTACAAAATGCATGATCTCATTCACGATCTTGCGCGATTCATTGGAGGATATGATTTCTCAATACTAGAGCATGGTGTAGCCCGAGGTAATCTTGCTCAAACTCGCCACTCATCAGTTGTTTGCAATTTCGATTTATGTTCTTTCCCAAAGGACTTGTTCAAAGCAAAACGTCTACGGACACTCCTCCTCTTGTCTCCTGGAGGGAATACTGATGAGCTTCCTTCTCTTCTGCCTATGAGTTTTATCTACTTAAGGATCCTGGATTTAAGTGGATGTGGCATTAAAAGATTGCATGAATCAATTAGTGCTTTGATATGTTTGAGATACCTTGACCTCTCAAGCACTTCGATCCAAACTCTTCCCCATACCATCTGCAATCTCTGTAATTTGCAGACACTGAACCTATCAGGATGCTATAACCTTGTGGAGCTGCCATTTAGCTTGGCTAGTTTAATTAGCCTGAGACACCTCAATGTATTGGGGTGTGAAGGATTGGTCCACATGCCTGCTGGAATAGGAAATTTGGTTCACCTTCAAACTTTGCCAACATATATTGTGGGGAAGGAGATTGGGCAAGGCATTGGAGAACTTAAATCTCTGAATTTAAGGGGTGAGCTTAACCTAAAATGCTTGGAGAATGTAAGAGATGCAAAAGAAGCAGCAAAGGCTAATATGAAGGGGAAGAAACACCTTCATTCATTAAGGTTCCAATGGGGAAATAGCGGTGGTCTCAACTTCAAACCTGCAAAAGGGACCACTTCACGTGAGGTAACATATAGGAGAAATCTTGTTTCATCAGGATCATCACGTGGGAAAGATAGCAATGCTGTGGAAGATATACTGGAATGCCTTGAACCACATCCAAATCTTACAAAGCTCTTCATCAAAGGATATCCAGGAATCAAGTTCCCAGATTGGGTTCTTCCAAATCTGGTAGTGGTTGTCTTGATCAACTGCAGAAGATGTAAGAATTTGCCTACCCTTGGGCAGCTTCCATTCCTTAAGAGTCTCTGTCTGCAAGGAATGGATAGTGTTTTGTGCATTGCTGAAGAGTTTTACTCTGGTGACACTGAAAAGCCCTTCCCATCTCTCAAAGACTTGACACTCAAGGATTTCCCGAGCTTGGAAGAATGGTCCAGCATTGATGACAGAGAGGCATTCACTTGCCTGCAAAAGTTAACAGTGGACAAATGTCCGAATCTGACAACTACACCAAAATTTCCAGTTCTTCAACATTTGGAGCTGCGGGATTGCCACCCGAAGATTATGAACTCCATGGAATGTATAACCTCACTTTCTACTCTTGTGATCCACACATTTCCAGAGTTACTGCATTTGTCTAGGGAATTGCTGAAAAACAATAAAAGTATTGCATCTTTGGAGATTTGCTCATGCCCTAAACTTCGTTCATTGCCATCCGAGCTAGAGAACCTCACTGCTCTGAAGTTTTTGATCATTAGCTGCTGTGAGGAGCTAAACAAATTTCCTCTTGGATTGCAAAAACTTAAAGCTTTGGAGGTTTTGGAGATTAGTGGCTGCCACAAGATGGTCTTATTGCCAGAGGAGGGAATTGGAGGTTTGAACTCCCTTCAAACCTTGTCCATTGAAAATTGTAGTAATCTGATTTCTTTACCAAGTGGACTATGCCTTCTCACAGCACTCGAGCAGTTGTCCATCATGAGCTGCCCGAAACTGGAATTTCTGCCCGACAGTTTCCAAAATCTTTCTGCACTTCGAAGCTTGAACATTGTATCTTGTCCTGGGTTATTTTTATTTTTACCACAAAGTCTACAGCATGTCACCACACTGCAAAGTTTGGTGATTCATAGCTTTTGTTATCTCACAGTTTTGCCAGATTGGTTTGAGAATTTTTCTTCTCTTAGATCATTGGCAATTTCTAACTGTGAACGTTTGATATCGTTACCAGAAGGACTACAACGACTCAGTAATCTTCAGCATCTATCAATTCAAGATTGTCCTCATCTCGAAAGACTCTGCAAGAAGAAAAGAGGTAAGCAGTGGAAGAGAATATCTCACATCCCACATATCTACATCGGCTCGCTCAAATTGGGTAAAGAACTCAGCTGCTCAACATGTTGAATTTGAAAGATCCCTCATTTATTTTTTCAGAATTGCTACCTTTGAACTTTGTGTGTGTTCTGAACTTTGTTATATTTAGTTACTTTTAGCTAATTGTTCAATGAAAAAACTGCCCAAAAGATCATGAAAAGATAAGCTGTTTTCAATAGCATATTGATGGTGTATTCTAATGAAGCTGAGCGTTGGTTATGGGTATTCGTGAAATTAGATTTGGTGTCTGAGCTACAAGGCTCGTGCCGAACAATGCTGGTTAATGTTTTTTAAGGGAATTGAGGGAAGAGAGATAACAGAAAAGAATTATAGTGGTTCACCGGCCTGAGAGCTCGGCTAGTCCACTCTGTAATGGAGTCTCCTGCTCCTCTCTTCTAATTGATTGTGCTGAATGTGTTACAGCGTAGTAAGGAGAGAATTAGGGTTCTCTGTAGCTCTATTGCCTTCTTTTTTTGTTGATGGAGGGTCTATATTGATTTTATAGCCTCTTGCTTACCTCTAATCCAATCTTGCCTCCTATAATGGAGGGATCTTCTCCCCTCTCTCTCTCTCCAATCCCTAAACTCCATATGGCTGGCTTTAGCGGTCTATATCCGGAAATCTTTGTCTTCTACCATGGGATCCTCCTACCTACTCGGAAAAGATCTTGGTTAGTTAAGGTTTTTGCGCCTAGGTTCCAGCTTGGCCTCTACCTCGGAGGTGTCCTCTATCATCTTGTTGTCTCCTCGCCTTTTTGTCCTATTATCTTGCTTGGAGGAGCTCCAGTACCGGCTGGGCGAGCTCAGACTATGGTTTGGATGAGTTCTGCTTTTCTTCCCTGAGCTCCCGAGCTGAGCTCATTTCCTGAGCTCATGTTTGAGGTTTATTTCAGGTATCATCACATATGGTGTCGGTTGGTTATTGGGATCAACCTGGTTGTATTGTGGGAAGAAGCAGTCGTTGCCCATGTCCTCAACTGGTATGGCTCCTCCATCTGATAGTCCATGCATAAATATATTAACTTGTCCTTCCTTGGGTTTCATCATGTTTAGGAAATATTGAGCAGCATCCAAGCATTGCTTGAAATGTGATGCAAAATGTTAGTCAATTTCGGCAAGTTGTACAGTTAGAATTTGTAGTTGTTCGTGCTGGACTCGCATCTAATGTGCACAAAATGAGCCGATAAGTGATATTTTAAATTTTTTTTTTTAGTTCAATGGTCAGAGGTGTCCGGATTAATTTATGCGCAACTCGACTAATTTATTCTTCGATCTGGTCAAAGGCAGGTCATTCACGCTGAAACTAGGGTATTCATGAGAGATAAATCTCGCATATTTTAGTTTCATATAAGGTGAAGTTAATGATCAGCCCGATGGATATGGGCAACTCTGACCAAGTACATCTTCTCCCTTCACACTCAAACCGAATTTGGTCAGACTATCTATAAGAGTATCTCTAATCTGGATTCAAATTTAGAACTCCAATTCAAATTTGAGTAAATAGCGTAAAAAATTTGTTCCAACATTTGACTCAAACTTATACCAAATTAAGGGAGACTGATTTTTTTACTCAAATGAAGAGAAACTCAAATTCTTACCCAAATATTTAATGGTGAGATTTCACCATTTTTTAAAAATCTAATGGTTATTTTTACTCTCTTTTAAATTTGGATTTGTTCTCATTTAAATTTTGGTTTTTCCTTCTTTAAATTTGAGTTTGTCTATTGGAACCTTTTGTATCAAATCAAACTTTTTACTCAGATATTTATTTAAATTTGAGTCATGGTTGGAGTTACTCTAAAATCTCACAATTCAGCTCATTCAGAACGGCATGTCAGCCAATAAATCAATAAAGATTGAGATTTTATAGTATAACTTGGTCATACTGATAAATGATTTATAATTGGTCGTTTGGTTGTAGTATTAAATGGTGAATTACAAAATCATAACACATTAAAACTCTATAATCTAACTTTATACTGCATTTAGTTGTAAAAAACACTCCATATTATATATAATCTTATTTCAAATACTTATTCAAATAATACACTCTGGGCTCGTTTGGTTGCTGTATTAGAAATTGATGGATTAAATACAGTAATCTAGTATAATACAATACAGATGAACAAAAAACAAGATTAAATAGGGTATTAGAATAATATGTAATTTTATCTAGTGTTTGTCAATATATAACATAAACATTAGATAGTAGTTATTTAATCTAGTTGGCTGTTTGGTTAGAGAATTATTTTATCGTATTAGTGTTAAATTAACAAAAATATCATCTATCAGTATTTGTTACATTAATGATAGCTTGATTTTATCAGTTGAGGGGGTTATAATAATAAATGTATAGAATAATACGTTTGAATTGGATTATAATACCACATCTCTTGGTGATATTAAAATACATCCATAATACAGGTGTATTGTATAAAAAATATACGATAAATATACTATACGTTTTTGAAATTAATACAATATCAAATTTGATTTCCAAACAAAGTATTAGACCCGATTAAATAAAAAATAATACAATCCAATATTTAATCCCCTCATAATACATTTACCAAATGAGTCCTCTATTCGTACTATTAAACCGATTATAATACCACCTAAGAAGGTGGTATTATAACCTAATTCAAGTGTATTAAGTAATAAATTTATTATTTTACTCACCAAATAAATAAAAACATTAATAACTAGATAAGATTGATAATTTTTTAGTCAATATATAATTGTTCGTCCCATATTTAATCATGTATTTTATCGACTTATACAGAATTAGTCAATATTACCTAATACAATTCATTCTTTTATAATCCGGTAACCAAACGAGCCCTAAGAGAATACATAAGATCTTCTCCTGTATACTGGAATTCAAGTTCTGAACTCACTTAGAAGACATTAAACTAAATCACATCATCATTCATGCCAGAAAGCAAAGTATAGCTGAGAACAGCAACGATGCCTTTCATTGAAAAATCATTCTCATCAAATTCGGCTATAAACGTTCGTGTGGTTCTAAACAATTTGAACTTTGGTATGACAAATTCTAGGATCTTTCTGTCATTTGAAGTAAGCAGTTGTAGTAGCTTTTCTCCCCATAGTCAACATGTAACCATTGAACCATGGTGCAAAATAGAACATGATGCTTCAGAAAACATCACCAGCAACCTCCAACCGCGGAACATAAAAGCCAAAAACATATTTGAAGTTCCCACAATGGTGGTTTGCAAGGTATTGATGGATCTACAGCAATTTGTCCAAATCCATCTCTTTGTTATTGACTGGAGAAATGCTCTCTGCGTCCAGTTCACAATATAGAACGCCTTTGCCTCCTAGATCCTCGGATTGATAAGGCTCACCATTACGCTCTTCTCGATCAACTTCCCCCTTAAGGGTCAAGATGCCATTTCCCTCTGTCTGGCTCCCTATCAATAATTTACTGGTGGTTGAGGTAGATGATATAGGTCTCCGAGACCCAACTATGTCTGCAACTCTTACCTTACCCAGCGAAAAAAGTCTTTCATTCAGTAACATCCTATATTGCTTATACATATCAATTCAAATGAAAAAGAAGTATATAGACATTAGGACAAGTCCACAAATATACTATGGTTATGCTGCAGATTAAGCATGACTTCAGGTATCAGTAACATTGACAAGATGATGTTGACAATTAGGTTTTAATAGATAACACTGTTTGGTTGTGCTTATGGATGGCTATTTACTGCCAAGGCAGATGATCTAAAAGAGCTATCAGCCAGATTCCCCCAAAAAAATTTATGGAAAAGTCAAACGATCCATAGAGAGGGTGAGCAAGGAGAAGATAGAAACAAGAATAGAAGATAAGAGAGAGAGAGAGCGGGGGCACAAATGGCTATATTATTGGCCACAAAATTCCTACAGTTCTCATTTCTACGATACACAACTTGATGCCATGTCAATACAGAAACGTGATTTGGGGAAAAGCTGTATGTACATGACCCATGCTTCCATGAACATAGACACACATGTCATATATGTAGATCTCTGTATACATGTATGCTGCATGGGTGGGTGGGTGATAAGTACCTGCAATGGCTTCATGCTATCAAACTCTTGATCATCAGTCCTGCTCAGTGCTTCCTGAGCTTGTAGCTCCATGGAATCTCGAACAAGCTGACTAAGAAAGGTCACATCATCAGACATGACACCAAGTCCTTTCAGAAGCTTAGAGCCAAGCTGTAAACTTGTCTGCATGAAAGAATTGAACAGCGTTAGAATGCCCAGGCAACCATACAACAGCAATTTTGCACCGTAAAACCTAACGAAAAGGACAAATCAATTCTGTGATACCTCTGCGTTTTCTAGGATAGCATCTGTCGCACCTGCTTTCTTCAGATCTAAGAGATGCCCGATGTCTTGAGCACGGGCATATATTGGGATCTGCAAAGGAGAGTTTCGCCAGGAGAGGAGTGAATCAGATGAAGTTTAATAAAAGGGGACAAAATCCCATTATGTTTTTCAAGACCAAGGTAAGCCACTTCATGGCCTTGTTCACCCTCGATACATTTCTACATCATAGAGATCAATCGTGTGTGGTATGGATGAGGGTCAATCAGATAAAAGGGCTTGAGATTCATAAGCTTCTTTTCCAATAGAATCGGCTGCCACAGGTAGCAAAAAGATGACAAGGTTTTCAACTATAACTAATGGCCAAAATGTTTCATGGTCTATCTGCATTATGTCACTTCAAAATATGGACATTATACAAGCTTTTTATTTTTTTGTGTTGTTTTTGTGGTTTTTTTTTTTGGTGGGTGGGTGGGGGGGGGGGGGGGGGGGGTAAGAGAGGAGAGAAAGGAGGTGGCTGAAGGGTGAAAGTACCGCAGGGAAGGCAAGTCGAATCCTTTGGACAGCCTCAATGGTCCTCTTTCTCCCTGTGTACATTACCAAGACAGCTTTGGGAGAAGAAATACCAGCAGACTGCAAAACAGCCGGACGCGATCCATCCCCATACAGGATTGGGAAACCAACCTTCCTAGATGCCTGTTACATTGATAGTGATAAACATTACAGTCACTTGCCATTTTTTCATTCCGAACATATAGAACAGCTAAATATTGTTTATAGTTAACATACTCAATTCTATGAAAGCACCGTTCAGAAATCATAGAGGTGCAAGATAAAAAATGGCAAGAACTGCACTGCCTGCTCATGCTAAGCAGAAAGCCTATGAGATGATGCAATGGGATATAACATGAGGGGAAAAAATATAGGATGCCTGTAGGCACATAATTAATTTTATACCCATGGTTTTTTCCGACACAAGCCACCAAATGTTTAAGGAACACCTCATGCATGGTTAAACCTCATTACACTAAAATGAAATTGTTTGAGGTTCTCTAAATACTGTCCTCAAACTCTGCCAATCAAGCAGTCGACGAGCACCTTTGAAAGCATTTATTACTAAACAGCCATATAAGTCTGCAAAAAAAAAATTAAAATGCTAACTTAACCACCATACATAAGAATTCATAAGTATGCATATGCATGTATAAAAATAACAGCTTCAAATATTAAATTAATCAGAACATCTAATTATCATGTCCACCGTCTCACATACAAAATTTTCAAGGCACACATCCCAAGGATCAAATCATTCTATGAGAAGAACATCTCCACAGATTATTTCATTAGCCCTCTTAGGAAAATAAGATAAATTGCAAACTATGATAATGCAGTTGGGACATATGTGACTCTACATAAATTTCCTATCCATGATAATCCAAACAGTGAACACATGTTTACCATGCCTTCCACAGAGAGGAAGACATCTACAACAAACTCCTGCTGTGTATATTTTATGATTATGGCCTGAAAATTTTTTTTAAGAAAACAAAAATTTGTACTTTCAAAATTCCCAAGGACATCAATATCACAGACCTTCACAATAGAAAGATCAAGATCAAAAGCCACATAAGGCCATCCAGCATTGCCGTCTATTACAGAGGCCAGTGGAGTAGACAAGAAATTGGCAAGGACCTGTATGACAGAAAACTTTAAAAGTCAGTGAGAGGAGCTACAACTCCGCTAAATCTATACATGTTAGAAGAACTGCTGTACCTCACTCATTTGGCCAAATCCAAGGATAACTACTGGTTCACTAGCATCGAAGTTCACCGTGTCAGCAGTTTTCTGTTCCAAATTCCAATTATAATGTTCACTTTAAGAGAACTTTATAATAGTTAGGAAACAAATTGTGTAAAATTCAGAGAAAATTAGCTTTAAAAAAGTCCAGATACATAAAATAAAATTTCAATTATCCATTAATATCTGCGAAAGTTGCAGCTGCACAAAACATATCATACAGGGAAGCAGGGCCAACAACTTTCTTAGTTATGTACATTGATAATCTCAAGCATCCAGTCTCTCAGTTCCCACTTTGAACATTTTAGGTGTTGCTCCACTAAATTTAAAATGACACCACACTTTCTGATAACTAATCTAATTCAGATCTGGAATCAGAGATTTCCCCTCTTGAAACAATGAAGCCACGACATGATCTAGTGGCCTACTACAGTTACCTCAATTTTCTCATTTTCTATCGTCTATTAAAAATTTTAAACCAAAGGAGAATAACGTAATAACTTACATCCTCCTCATCAAACTTCTCACTAATAAAATCAGCAGCCTTTCTTCCAACATCATTAAGTAGGGGCGTTAATGCCATTGATAACACCACAACAATTATGAGAAGCTTGTTTAGCTCAAGTGGTAGCACTCCAAGCCTACAACAAGGCATAAAGAAATAAGCAAAGAGAAACCTAGAATAATTAGAGTGCATGAACTTGTACCAGTAATATGTGAATCTCAAATTACCTGTTTGCCAGAGAAAAAACTACAAATCCAAATTCACCTCCCTGGGAAAGAAGAAACCCTATTCTCACACTTTCTTGTAGACTTAGGCCAACACGGGGACCAATTGCTGTTATAATCAGAGTCTTGATCACAATTAGACCTGTCAAGAGTGAAAGTACATTTGGCCACTCTCGCAAAAGAAGCTGGACAAGCAAAAAAAAAAATATAAAGACATTATAAAGATACTTAATTTTAGTTATAAAGTGGAGAAAAAAAAAGATATACTAAACATTTAGAAATCAGTTCCCAAGTTAAACGTGCCCTACAAAGTTTTAACGTGTTTTTGGGTGAACTATGTATTTATCATTTAATCACCATCTTGACCTGTTTGTAAGTACACGTACTCTGGAGACAAAAAATGGAGAGTACAGATAAACAAGGATGGACACATTACATTGGAAATAAGAAGTACCTGCATGTCGATAGATGTCCCAGTAGTTACAAAAAACAAACCAAGAAGCAAGCCTCTAAAAGGCCTTATATCAGCTTCAATCTGTGTTCGGAAATTGGTTTCTGCTAACAGAGCCCCTGCTAAAAAGGCTCCCAGCTGCACATGACAACATATTTGATAATTACATCAACTAGTTAATTTGAACCAGAGTTATTTTCATTGTCCATACATGAGAAAAAACTTATCAAACCGTGTCACTGAAGCCCAACTTCTGGGTCAGAAGTGATGTCCCGGCAACTGTCAGTAGGCAAAGAGCAACAAAAGCTTCTGAGCTTCTCGTTTCTGCAACAACCTGGAATCAATAGACATAATTTGGTTTCAGCATCACATAATTATATGCACCTTACATGCATTTGAAGCTTTATTTCCACAAGAGTGCACACCTCAAACACTCGCCTAAGAAGGTATTTTCCTCCAAGAGAAAGTAAACCCAGTCCACCCAAAGCCTTCAAGCTTTCTTTAGCAAGCATTGGCCAAATACTTTCCTCCACCAGATTCTGCAGACAATAATTTCAGCAATAACCTGAATATAGGACAAGCTGTAGACAACATAACCTATAGGCAAGGATCCAAATTTTGTTTCGGTTCGGAATGTTTCCAATACTTCAGAATCAAAATTTCAAACCAACCGCATATGCCCGGTCTGGTGATAGTCAAGTAAATAAGTCTACCCACGAGTCTTCTATACATACCAAGATCATTTCTTTTGTTGTCATTCTCTTTCTAAAACTTGTCCATTTCTGAGCTAACCAAAACAAAAGTTTGATCCTTGCCTACAAACCACCACATTAGATCTTTCACCCATGTTATTTTAAGGCCATAAGAAATGTGAAAAGGTTCAGTCACCACATCAACCCCAACTTTATAGAGCTGGCTCTTCTTCTTATATGTATTGACCTGGAGTTTAACACGACTCGTGTTTTCACAGTCACTTATTGCATATGCCTTGACATAAAAAATAACATTCAAGTGGAGAAAAGCGGATGTGGGGACCCGGGTCGAGGGCAGTGTAACTAAGACAACCATTCCATTTAGGGCGAGACAAAATGGGTGGGCATGAGCAGTCTGGTGTCCGAGCTGATTGGTCAGTGACGACTACTTCATTTATTAGATTAGTATTAGCCGCCTATCCCAAATGGGATGGCAAGAACTCTAGTGAATGGCTAAGGAATAATTTTTTATTCCTTCTAATAACGGGAGTTCAAGGAACACTTTAGTACCCAGTAAAGTGCCACAACCTCATAAAGCAAGACTCTACCAAAATCTAAGTAAACTAGATGGTGGATATTACGGATTCTTCCTCAAACAAATTTCAATTTCCACATATCTAACGCTTAAACTATATAGATATTCACAAACCTGACTCTCCAGCACCGGAAGTATGACTAAGAGGGGGACAACTGCTATGTCCTGCACATATCAAGCAGTAGGGATCCAAAAAGGTTATTGACTTGAACAGTTTTTTATCTACTTTGCATGACCAGCCCTAGCCTATTCAGAAAGAAAATAAAAATGGCATATGAATAGCATTACAAACTATACAAAGTAACAAAAACAAGATATCTCCAGAATACGAATATCAACAGCACCTGTAATAGAAGTACTCCTAAAGTTGCCGAGCCAAATCTAGTTGGAAGCTCACCTTTCTCTGCAAGAAGCTAAATATCATACTAAATAAGCAACAAATAGCTAAATCCATTCTTGAACAATCATTTATATTTCCATGAACATGTGATACCAATAAATGTAAATTCAGATACATGATCAATAACTTTTCTTCTTACTTACCTCTTCCCTTCTTAACAGGAACCTTATCCAGAAGAAGAAATACTGAACAAACAACTCGAAACACATTTCAAAAGAACAAAAGAAGAGAAGAGGAATAAGCAAAACAAACGTTAATTCAAACCACAAATGAACCTACTGAGTAAAGGAAGTTCCGTTGCGCATCCCACCAGACAGCACTTCCCAACCAGTTATAGAAATTGGGTTCTATTGATTGACTGTGTTGAGGGGGAAGACCTCCTCTAGGGTTATACCCAGCCGTAAGGTTCAGTATATGAAGGCAAGGATCATGTGACAGGCGACAGCCCGGGATGAGAGAGAGAGAGAGAGAGAGCAGGATCTCTGTGGTGTTTCATCGGCTTCCACAAAGTGTCTTAGAAAAGGTTGCAGGAATTTTGCATGCCAGGAAGGAGAAATGCAATTAATGCTCTGGCAGAAAGGACAGAGACAGAATATGTTCAGAGGGAAAAGACACTTCAGGATTACATGAGGTAAGAGGGACCGAGAAATGGTTGGGTGTAAGGCCAATGGGTTGGGCATCCACATGAGGTTTTATGATTTAGTGGTATTTGTAACAAAATGTTATTCTTTTGACTGATTCTCTTTAAAAGTCCAAAATCTTAGATGGGATATCTCTCTCATTTCTAGTCGAGTTGAAGTACCATGCCACAGTTCGGATATGACATCTTGTTGGATCTCGGTCTACGACACCATGCCACATACCTTCTGAGTTCCAGGATATGAGTAAAAACACTATGCCCCTATGCAAAATAATGTGAAAATTTCACATTTTTCATATTTGATCTCTCTTTTTTCATTTGATGGCTGATATGGTGCTAGCCTTTCCGAATCATGCTAAGCCGTTCGGGGTACATACCGATGCTTCGGACTATGCCATCGGTGGAGTTCTTATGCAAAAGGGGCACCCAATGATAATAAAAGAAAATCCAGTACCACAATATACGAAAAAATAGATACAATAAAGAGCTGACTACCATGCTTATGATCATCAAACTGCAAGATTACTGATAATCATATAGGTAAAATAAGCCTCAAGTGCATACAGACCACCACACAGAGTAAGTAGGTGTCTATAAAAACTTGCACCGGGGACATGAACACAATTTATCTGATGGTATATTTACCCTAAAATGCAGTAAACTATCTCTACAGGGCGCTACCTTTTCTCATGATAATCTAACAGAACCTTAATCATCAGAAATTGAACTCTCCAAGTTGAAAACAAAGAATTTTGGATCAGAGAGACTGGTTCACATATTGATGTCAGACAACCAATTCCTCCAAATCTTAATCTATTGGCGAATGGATATAGTAAATATATCAAATTGCAATACCCTCCTCATGTGTGACCCCCTGATCATGCAGGAAGGAGACATATACCCAAGTGCACCAATATACACAGAACACGAACATGGTGCATCAATATGCACAAAAAATAGGAGGGATACCATGCAGTTGAGGGAGAGTATGAGGACATTACCTAGTTCTCCATTCCACAAAATCAACTTTGGATATCTAGAATTAAAATACCTGCAGAACAAAAGCTGAAGAAGACAACGAGAGAGCAGCACCAATTACTATAGCCTCATCAACGCTTCTGATGTTGACCTGCAGTCCTTTCAAAAAAGTCATTATGAACAAGAAAAAAAAAAGGAGCCACCAAGAACACAAGTTGGACATATTCCAAAATCCACAAAACATTTATCAAAGAACCTGTGGCATGAAATGCCTATGAGCCATAACATATGAAATTTTTAAGGAATACACAATTTTAACACCAGCACATCACACTTATGAATAAGATTTTGAACCTTGACTACAGGTCAAACATAGGTCATTACAAGGTGGAATTCATTTTGTAGCAGACATGGAAGTATGAAAAATATCCTACATCGCTCAAGAAAGAATTCTAGGGATAATGAACCAATGAAAAGAGAGAGGACAAAGGAATGATCCAAACGCCTATTTCTGAACCTAATACCGACGCTAACATTTTCAAAGTTCTTATGAAGCTTGCGTATGTGAACAGGAACTTATGCAAATTATAAGTTTATCGTCTCTTGTGGTGTTAGATTCCACACTAACTTGCAACATGCAGTACCAATTCTTCCAAGTGCCAAATGTTAGATATATAAAAGTAGTATTTGCAATTTCTACTTCCCAAGAAGTGCAAAAGAAAAATAATAAAATTGTTTATTGCCCACAGACTCACCAATATAGAGACACACACGATCAATTTGTTTAATTCACATATGCAATCAGCGTCATCTTGTAAAAAAAAAACAAGAACTTCAATCATAGTACATAGCATGCATCATAGTGTAATATTTAGAGCATCCTAATAGATACTTAAAGTTTCTAGATGCAATAAATCTTAGGCATCTCATACCTTTTCTCATTTGGTATTTGTTCTAAGATAAAACAACTCACTCAAATAAACAATTAGGACTAAAACTTTAATTTCACCTTACAAAAAAAAAAAAAACTTCTAATTTTTCCGTGCCAAACATACAAGCAAGAGTGTCAGCCCCGATACTGGTATAACATATAGAATTAAACCCCTAAAAATTATAAACAGAATGAACTATGGGAAAAGACATTGTCTCGGATAAATAAAAAAATGAGGCATCTGATACAAGGAAACGAGAGGAAAAACATAAAATAAGGCAAAACAAAAAGGACTCTTTATTTGCAAGTAATTTAGGATGAGCCTAACCCAACTTAGGAATATATTAAAAGAGTGAGGTCTCTAGTCTACCACTGGAAAGATGTTCTTCATACTTGAATGCAAGAGAACTATGGGTTGGGTTTAAGAAATAAGTAATATGCATTGTTGTCAAAAGCACACCCGGGGCGGTGGTGATGGTGGTGGGGTGGCGGCAATGGTGGTGATTATGGCAGAGGTGGTGGTGGGGTAGTTCTAAATACTACTTTTTTTTAAAAATACTTTTGAGAAGTTATATATTCTAGAAATACTTTTGAGAAGTTATAAATTCTAGAAATACTTTTGAAAAGTTACCCCAAACACACCATTAGAGTGTCTATTTTTCCTATTAAATTTGGAGAGTTAATATTAATCGTCGGATTAACTTTAAAATAAAATTTAAAACGATCTCAACCGCGAAAAGTAAAAGTCATTTTGTTTATCTTTTGAGATTTGAATTCTCTTGTACTTTATTATATAGACTAGTAATTATCCGTACCTGAAAGCAATACGTAACAAAAAAAAGAGTCAAAATTAAAAGGCATACAAATTAGAAGACCCCTACAAAAAAAATATATGAAGCATATTAGTGTGGATAGCAAATATATTTGAATCGACCACCTATTCCACAAACAAAAATTACATAGCAGTCATTAGAGGGAAAAAAACGCGTGGGGTTGTGGTGTATTAGGCATTTCAACAAACACTTAATGTGCAAGATCGGCAGGTAGCTAGTAGTCGTTAGAAGGGAAGAGAGCGGGGTGGTGGTTGTGTTCTTGTTGGCTTGGGGGGTGAATTTTCCCGTTCTATAAAATTATACAAATATTTGGCTTAATTTTTTTTTTTATTGATGATTAACTTGGGTTTAAATGTCTACAACCTGAGATTTTTTTTTTTATAGATTGGTTTTGAATATTATTTGTTTTTGGTGCAATTGGTTTCATTTATTTTTTTATTGGTCATTGTTATTTTATTTATTTTTTTTGTAATTAGCTTGACTTTGATTTTTTTTTTTTGGTACAATTGGTATCACTTATTATATGAGAGATGAGTGTGTGTGTGTGTGTGAGAGAGAGAGAGAGAGAGAGTATGGGATGTTTTAATGGGTAAGAGATGTATTTTGTTATTATTAGATATATATAACGCTTCCATCTTCAAGCTCTGCTCTATTGTCAACCTTAATTTATTAAGAAAAAAAACCTTCTCCTTCTCATAATCATAAGGTAATATTTCAGTCATAGCTTGCTAGTTTTTCCATCATCCAATCTATAAGAAATCAAACGAAACCAAAAAAAGAAGCGAACATTTTTGCCCAGGAACAAAGCTTTGTGTTTGTTTTACTTCAACCCCCAAACTGCTCTCCCTCACCGCTACTAAAGCGTTCGTTGATTTCCTTCCTTTAAGCTGCTCAGTCGTTTCACTTTGCCACCACGGTGCTTGGATGAGTGATTTACGAATTCCTTCCTTTTTTCCTTTCTTTCTTTCACTTGTTTTTCCTTTTAGAATCATTGATTTAACTAAAGAACATGATTCATTGAAGTCAAATAATAGACCCTATAATATAGTCCTCGTCCCAAATCTGAAACTAAAGAGAGTCTACAAAAAGGAATGTCGCAAATGAAATCAACACAATGTACTAACAACACATGCAAATTGGTAGATCATCTGACCCAGTGTGTCCTTGAAAATTGTCATGGCATCGGTATACACTAGAATAATGCACAATTGATCATAAAAAAACCAAGCTATCTCAACACACATAAATTAACTAACATTAACGTGCTCCCTATAGCCGTAATACATTTAAAGAGAATGTTTTCCATGAACAAGGTCTATAAGGCAGTGAAAAAAGAACATAAGGCATCAGCACCAACATACTGCCCCAAGGTATTCTAGAACTGAAAATAACTAACACACATTTTGTTCCTATGCTTATTGCATTCCCTGCAATTGCTCCACTTCAACTGAAACTCAACCCAACATTATGGCAGAACACAATAATGGTTTAATCAGCAATTTAAATTAATATGTACCAGGAAAAAAAAATTCTCACCAAATCAGATCTGGAGTGAAAAAGAAACTCCAGAATTCTTGTTCCAATAGCACCATTAGGAGGAAGCTCAAATGCTGTGAAAGCAAGAGTAGATAATACAACCTTGAACAGAAAAGATGGAACTATTACAAAAGAGTCATCCAGAAACAGTAATTACTTCTTCCAGAGAAGCTTGTAAAACAATCATATAAATTGGAGCAACCTACACATATAAACTTATTAGCAACACAGATATTTTGGGTCCTTCTACGCTCTCTCTAAAGGGTTTCCATTGCATCTTCTGGCAGAAGTCTATGCTGATTAAAACGTGATGATAAGTAACAGTAGATGACTCCTTTACAGAAGCTTACAGCATGAACTGATGGATTTACTTGACTAGGATACTGACATGGGTAAACGATTTGCGAGAATTTGCATATAACTTAATGGATGACATGAGGAACACCATCAATATTGGATACAAAATCAAAGTATTCAATAAAAAATTATAATATTCATATTTGTTGATCTCTGCAACATGATTTTGTTCAACAAGTCAAAGACAAATTCTGGCCCATATTGGCAGTAGACATTACAATTTGCATAATCCCAATGTTTCGGAACTTAAAACAGAAAATTGAGATTGACTCTCATTTAAACCTAAGAAAAAGGTTCTAAGTGTCGACTTGGATGATATGGAAATTACAAAATACAAATAGGTGTACGGCGGTATCTATATTTGACCCACAAAATCTACATAAGTTTACTAACCGATGGTCATCAAGCCTATCGCCTGCCACCTTCATGATATGACTGAATTAAATCCGGTAAATAACTAAATTTTAAAGAAGACATTTTGCAACCACACCCTTTCCACATTTTCCATATCATATGTATATCAACAACTTAATAAAGCTTTACACCAACTATTTGGAGTCACCTACAATTCATGCTGAAAGATAGAGAAAATAGCTCCACATGATTTGCATGCTTACCCAACCCCAACTGAGAAGCAGAATTTGGTCTTCATACCTGAGTCAATCCCATGCCAAAGGCAAATTTTGCAAGAGCTCTTAAACGTGCAAGTGAAAGCTCTAAACCCATTTCAAACAGCTGCAAAGAAACATGAGTAAAAAATGGATGTCACTGCTTTTCAAAAAACGCAGCACAGAAACTAACATTAAATGAGAGTAACAAGGTGTTTAATCAAATTACATGGTTAATCTTTTGAGGAATTATAACACGAACGTGAGATAGCAACATAAAAAGATGCTCAGAACACAATATGGGCAGAAAGCACTGATATTTCCATATCTATACAGCTGACAAAAAATAGTTCTCTCTGACAGAAAGTGAACCGGTCCAACTTGGGTACTCTTGATGCCCTTATATGGCTAGATGCAAGCAATAAAATGAGAGTGACATACAGCTAATTCACAAAAGTACATCACCATATTACCTATTGAACCATTCAAAACCTGATAAGCGTGGATTTTTTGATAAGAAACAACATTCCATTAATAGGAAGAAAACATTACATAGGATGAGCAAAGGTGGACAAGAAGTCCAACTCGATTACATGCAAAATAAGAAAAAGCCAAAGAACATCAGCCACCATTAGCTATATCCCTCACAATACAAGCCAACTTGACCTGATACAAAAAAGGGGGATATTCTCAAATGCCTTCGTCATTGGATCCTTCCATCACCTCCTCTTTGTCTTCGAATATTCTTGAGTTTCTCTCCAACCAAATAACCCACACCATTGAAAAAAGTTCACAATGCCAAAGAGTATCAACCCTAGCCAAGGATCAAAATTTCGTTTCGGTATATTGTTTCAGTCACCTAGGAAACGGAAACGTTTCGATGTGTTTCGGAAACGTTTCAGCCTGTTTCGGAAATATAATGAAAAAAATAAAAAATTTAAGAATTATTTTTCTAAAATATTAATTTAAATATATCAAAGAATCTTGAAATACCTTGAAACATTCTGAAACAATTGTGCAAATGCATTGAAATATTATAATATATCTTGAAACATTATGAAATACCTCGAAATATTAGAATTTCGATTTCATCACTGATTCGTTTCGGTCTCCTTGGAAACGGAAACGTTTCGGATGTTTCGACCGTTTCGAAACGATATTTTGATCCTTGACCCTAGCACCTTTACCCAAACCTTTGAACTCCACACAAAACATGGATGAAATCGATTGTGGTTCCACCTAACAAAGCCCAACCAATTTGGATAATTTATTCTATAAATATGAGGCTGTCCTATAGTGTAAAAATAAATGGTCCACACTCTATTATAAGGTCTCTTCTTTTGGAGCACATCTCAGTTGTTAATCTTACCGTGAGCAATGACCCATGAAACTTGAACTTTCAAGGCACCTTAACCTTCCAAATCTTCAATACCAAATAACATGAGTAACAGAAGAGTCAATGACCCAACACTTTTTATTCAAGAACCTTGATAAAAAGAGAATGAATTGAGCAATGATAGAAGCACCACTAATTCCGAAGCCTCCCTAAGATTAAGATCTCTACGAAACCCAAAATCCCAAGAAAGTAAAGAGGATCCATTCTAATCAAATAAGCGACACAAACACTATGATAGCAAGAGAGATGAAACAACCAAGGGAATAAACTTGAAAACGTCTCCTCCCCAACCCAAATGTCCTCCCAAAAAGGAACTTTCAACCCATTGCCCACAATGAACTTGAACCTTTTAGAAAATGAAGACAATCCCTTAGAAATGAACTTCCATGAGTTTCGGTAATTATCTTATCAACTCCATTATCATCCCACCCATTAGCCTACAAGCCATACTTGCTCTTGATAACCAAATGCCATAATGAATTTTGTTCCAAAGGAAATCTCCAAAGTCATTTTCCAACCAAAGCTATATTTTTGTACCACCAAATATCTTACCAAAAGCCCTTTTTTTGCGATTGTTGCCACCAAACCCAATAAGCAGTTTGATTATACAGCAGATATGTGTAAATTTATATTTTCTTTCTGAAATTGACACAATAAGTAGTTAATTGTGTCAATTTCAGCAACAGCTGCCATAAGATGATTTCTAAATGTTTTATGCTCATTGAGAACATACCACGCAAAAAAATAAAAAAAAATATAAATTTAAGCATTATTCACTTGGCAACTCGCCTGGTAAAGCTAAAGTGGAATAGTATGACTGGCTTTCTGGAAAAGAAGACAAAACCTGCTTTATCGATATGAGAAACATGCGCTCAAAGGAACTTATCTTTTCCTCAGACTTATGCAAATAGGTGGTAAATGATGATAAGCAATTACACTAAAACAATAAGAACAAAAAAAGAGAGTGCTAGCTAGCTTTCAGTAAAAACTCAAAACACCAAGGCATTTGTACCTACCACCACATTACAAAGCTTACCAAGAAAAGGATCCCCCATTCAGAGAGAACTTTAACATCGGTAATGTTCCTAATCAAGCCAAATTGATTGAGCACGACTCCCGCAAAGAAGAAACCAAGTATCTGAAACCATTGAATCAACTAGCTTATGTTAATTATCATTGAAAAGACAATAAATCCATAAAACACATCAAGCCATCCTAATTTATGCATATTCTATACCAATTTAAGCATTTCTCTGATTATAAGTAAAAGCATATAGGATTTATCTATCAAGGATTTAGCTCCCTTCAGATGTAAAATCTCCTATATTGCTTTTATCATGTCCTATTGGTACAACCAGCAATGTGAACATGGTGAGCCATCAGAGACTCTAATAGCTTGTTCTATCTTCTACTCACTCTTGTTTTTTCTTCTCTCCTCTATTCTCCTTAACCCATGTTTCACACGTATGGAGTGCACGCACATACAGATGTGCTTACATAGAAAAATACACGAGCATACGCGTAGTTTTCCGGTAGGCTGGACTGACCAAGATGAGCTAAGGGGAAGGCCAATCAAAGGTTTTCATCAGGTTGGCTAAGATAGGTCCCAGACATGAGCCTAGTAGTGAGCTTGTGCGGGGGTAAAAAATTCATGGCCAACCTTGGGAGATCAGTTTAACTTGGTGGTGCAGGTGAACAATTTATCTGCTATGGGAAATCATATTAGAGCTGAAGATTGAAAACCAGTAACCTACCACCAACAAAGATGAATCTTGTGTAATTTAAAAATCAATTTTCCTACTCAAATATGAATGCGAACATCAAATATACTTGATGCATAGAAATTTCATAGGTTACTTTCACAACATATGCACATACTTGGTGGAAAAATACTTTTATAGCAAGTATATAGTATGCAAGCATAATAACTAGTTTAGTCCCCAATGATTGAGGGCCCTAGGAGGGATGAACTGGGTACATATCTAACCTTCGATATTATGTCACATGTCATTCACGTTTGCATCATAGTATGTGTAAAGTGTGTTAATGTTAAAAACCCTAATATGAATCTTAATAAATGGATTAATCGTGTCAAACCATTTACAAACAAACAAAATTAGCCTCAACCAAACCCACTAACGTGAATATAACTAGCACAAATGAATATCATTTTTCCGAATGAGTGGAAAAATTGGACTCTTTAATTTTTGAGAATTGTATCAAATATAAGAAAATATGTTTGCTGTTTCTATTACTCCTTTGTCCCAAAATCAGTCCAACTTTTTAGGGGACATGTAACTTCTGCATCTCATTCAAGAAGCTTCCAAAATTACCCTTCACGTATTTTTTCTCGATAAATTGTCAAAATCATTTCCAAAAAGAACAATTAGGAAGTTTATAAATCTATTAAGTTGACTAGTCCAAATGTACTAATTAAAGGATATCCCCAAAAGTATAGATGGACTCTAAATGTGGGACAGATGGAGTATTTATTTTATTGTAATTGCGCAATAGTTCATCAGAAATATTAAGAAGTTCATTCCAGGATAAGTGACCAACTTCTTAGCCTCCTCTATCTTTTTTTCCTTTTCTGTTCTTTCTATTTGAAGTTAAAGCCCAACAAAGTTTTGTTACTTTAAACAAATAAGCCACAATCTTTGATTAGTTGTAATCTCTATTCATAATACCTTTTCCATCACTTTATAATATATGAAACTCGTCCTTCATCTCTTATTGTTAAGAAAATTTGGGGCAATGATTAGCTTTGAAATTTCTAAACAGACCGCAAGAATTTTCAAAATTTCAGGGGAATCCTTTGACCCACTAAAGAATAATTCACTCTACATATTCTACTGACCACCAATAAAAGTGAAAAAGATCACGAGAACTCACACACACACACACACTCTTCTTGTGAGCAGGGATGTTAAAATATGACACGATTCGATTAATAAACAAATCAAATGTGGGTGAAATCAATTAAAAGAAATACACGGCACGACTTGTTTATATACCGGTTATACAGATTCATACACAACACAAATCCGATATGTCACAATTTATTTGACACGAATTAATAAACGACTCGGGTATGAGGGGAGTATTTTTTTGACACGAACCCATTAAAACCTGACACGAACCTGCCTCACCCGACACGATTGACGGACCTATATGTGAGTATATGCACTTATGTAAATATAAAAAACGGCCTAGTGCACGAAACTCCTATCACTGCGGCGTCTATGTTGGTCAAATGTAAATATCGAATACATAGATATGCATATTTATATACACAATTACACATAGTACATAGATGACTATAGATATAAAGGCATACTTGCACGTAAATCAACATATAAGAATTTTGTCGTTCTGTATGCACAAATCTTTCCTTGAAGTATTATGCATACAAAGCAAACTATAAATCAAAAAAATTTCAAAATTAAGCTTACAGGGCTAGCTTTGAGGATCTTGAATGCTGGAACAATCACAACTGTTACAGCTAAGAATGTTAAAGTATCCATTCCTAAATCATTGATCACGTCAACAGCACCGGCGACATCAAGTGCACCATATACACGAAATCTTTCCCTTTGAGCCTGTCTATGGTCAGAGACGAAGAATCCTCCCCCACCCGAAATTGAGACACTTAGCAAACTTGTGACTTTGAAGATATTTGATGTAATATAAGGGCGCTCTTTGATCCTGTGATATATGGAAAATGATGACAAATGTAATTGCTGGTTACAAGCACATGACAAATTGAAAGAATGTCGATACGGATGTGGAGCATGAGAATCAGCCCTAATAGTGCTTGTATGTGTAATAATGCCACACCCCTGCAAGTAAACAAAAATGTACAAAAATATTAAAATTAATGGAGAACAGTTATTTCCAATAGCAAGAAACATCACCTGAGAGCTTGTGTGATGAATGGTTATGCAGAAAAACATACACATAGCATGCTCCTTACCATAATAGTTAAAAGTATGTGAAACAGAAAACATTTTATACTACTCACTCAGCAAATACTATCTTGAAACCTTAACAGCGCATTAAAAATGTTTGAGCACCCATATTCTCTGCAATTTTGGTAGAAAGCTATTAAGCATGGGTACAGCAAATGAACATGGAGATAGTTTAAAATAAAAAATCAGCATTTGAGAGTGTTCTGCGAGATGATATTAATAAACACACACATTGCTACCAAATGTTTCCCAAGCATAGGCAAGATTTTAGAGTTAATGCTTGAATTACATTGAATATTAATCATCATCAGAAATCTAAGTCATTTTTCCTGAGCATTGACAAGTAACTCATCTATACAATACTTCAACAAAATTCTGGCAAAAATCAAGGAATATTGATAAAAATTGAACTCCATTAAAAGAATGGAAACTAATCCCAAGAAAATCCCAAGACTTATCATAACTTAGATTCAGGCTAACTCTCAACCAAATTATCAATTTACCCATCACTTACTAATCATGGCCTCCTCTATCATATGCTGGGCCGGCCCTACTACAAGGCCAACAAAAGCTTGGGCTTTAGGTCCAAAGAAGACCCCAAATTTTCTAGTTGTGTAGTTAGTCCAAATCAAAAAAAAATTAGATCCATAAGATTTTAGGCCCCCAAAAAAATCTTAAAAAAATTTAAACATAATCAAAAACAAATTTAAGTAGTTTGAACTCGTGAACCCAACCAATAATATTAAAAATACATCAAAATAATTTTTTTTTTTAAAAGCAAAAGCTAAAGGTTAAAAAAAAAATTCCAGCTGGTCAATCAAAACACACCACTCATTTGTAACCATTCTCTCTCTCTCCCTCGTGTCCAAAACACAACTTAAAAAATCTCAAACATAGTTTACTATATATCTCCCTATAGTAAACTAACGTCCTCTCTCACTCTCTCTACTAAACACAAATCATCTTTTTTTTTGTTACAAATTTTTTTTATTTTTATTACGAAAATTATACCAAATTTTTTTTATTAAACTTGAAAAATTAAAATCAATAGACCATGATTGTTTAAAATTAAAAAAAAAAAACAAAATTAAAATTGATAAAATATTTCCTAAGATTGATTAGCATTAGAAAGATTAGGTAGATTAGTGATAATATCAATATAAAAAGATATTTTAATTAAACATAAAAAATAATAATACTTGTAATCTAAAAAAATTAAATAAATTTTAAATAAAAAATTATTAATATTAAAAATAAAAAGCCACATTTTTTAATTCGCTTTAAGCCTCAAATAGTCTTGGCCACCCCTGATCATATGCTAATCCCATGATTTCTTTGTACTCCAATAATGCCCATCAACAAGTCTTGGGCGATATTGTCCAAACAATGCAAATTGCACCTCTAATATTTTCCAACAAAAAAACCCAAAGAGATATCTTATTAAGCTAGTTTCTTTCAACAAAGATGCCACCTTGTATCAGGTAATGACCTGTTTGTTGGCTAAGAGGGGGAAAATAAGCAAGCGAGAGAGAGAGAGAGAGAGAGGATCAACAATTCCTGTTTAAACCATATTTGGGACCCAAATGTACAAATCCTCTGTTCAACTGAATACAACTAAGTGGCTTGATTTTGCCCTCTTTTTTTTTTTTTGGGGGGGGGGGGGGGGGGGGGGGGGGGGATGGGTGTTACTTCATTTGCTTCGGAAAACCAAAACCTTTTTACAGGTTGAATAATCTCTCTCTTTTATCCTAAACTTGCAGAGTCGTAAACAATTCAGATATATAACAGTGAGGAACTTCAAATCAATCAGAAAATAGAGTTATTGTACCTTAGGACTGTAACAAGAAGCCATTGAATCCAACATTGTGATGATGCAAATGATGAAAGACTGAAAGATTAAGAAAAATACTCTAAGGCATTGCTTAATTCCTCACAAAACCCACAAAATATTGAAGTCGAAGAGGCACTGAAGAAACAGACTTAAGGTTCGGATTTCCTGAGGCGTGTGCTCGGGACTTCCGCAACTAAAACATATATGGAATAGAAAGATGAAGAAAGATAAGAAGGATCGGCCACTGGACTTCTCGTACTAAAAATATATGGCACATGAAGATGAAGAGGGAAGAGAAAAAGCGGTCACACGTTTGAGGCGCATACGAGGTTGGACCTTTTTAGAGAGAGAGAGAGAGAGATTTACGGGCAATTGTCTGTGTGGAGGAAACGGAGAATCTCGGGCAGATAATTGGGTTTTTAAGGACCTTACAGTAAAGCCTGGCGATTTTTAAAAATGTGAATTTCATTTTCTATCCTAAAAGATTTAAGAATTATTTTTTATATCTTTACAATTAAAATTTTCATATTATACCCTTAATTTCTTAAAAATACTCTCTTTTATTAGCTTTTATTACTCATTTCATCAACATAAATAGGATTGTTTTGGAGGAATAAACAACGAAAATTAATGGAGGGATCATATTATAATAATTTTAATATATTGAGTGTACAATATGAAAAAATTAATCTTTGAATGTATAAAACAAGAATTTTTAATTTTTTGGGGTCTAAAGTAAAATTTCCCTTTTAAAAATGAAGCTGACGAGTTGAGTACGTGGCGGATTGAAGATGGCGGATGAAAGGGTCGGGTCGATTTTTCTGGGCCCGTAAGATTCGGATCCCTTTGTTTCTTGATAGCCAGGTATATTATATTTTTTTTGTCCGATTAACGAGTGAGAGACTCGTTTATATAAAAATAGATATTACTTGAATTTACAATAGGGGATTTATCAAGAATAAAAATTGAGAAAAAATGTATAAAAATATATCTCACTTCCAATTATAATTATTTTGAACTATATTGAATCGTAATTAAATCAAATTTATTTATAATTTGATTTGATTTAACTATTGTACCTCTAAAATTTATTAATTTGTGGGTGTTTTTATAATTTTTGTGAGTATTCTTACAACAAAAAAATTTATTATTTTTGTAGATATTTTTACCATTTTTTTTTTGTATAAAAAAATTATTTATTTTTGTAAGTGTTTTTATCACTTTTGTGGGTGTTTTCACAACTATTATGATAACTATTTTTAGTATTTTTATTCGGTATAACAATAGTGATAAAAATACTCACAAAAATAATAAAATATCAAAACTATGCCGAATTGTTTTTAAGTACCCTATACAAGTCCTCAATTGTAACTTATCATTTTTTTTTTTTTTGTTAATGTAACTATATCACCGGTCCAAATAAGACCACGTTCTGATTTGAGCAGAAACGACGATCAGGTGATGCAGCTCGACCTGAGGCGGAGATGCAGAGAGAAACATATCTACTCAAGGAATCCATTCAAACCCACCACTAGATTACTTGGTAGTCTTGAGTCACAGTTGCTTACAAACTTGGTCAACAAAAAACTCTAGCATTACTATTTGTCAAACAAAAAGTACTATAAAATAATATACTTATAGAGGACCTCAGTCCTATCCGAATGATTTAAGTTTTCTCGAGTAGCATGTTGAAAGTTAAATTCCCGGCTCCCCTCCCGTTTCCCTATAAAGTAAAAAATCATTGTTATTAAAAAAAAAATGAGGATTAATTATACCGAAAGTTCTCAAAATATGAAATTTATCTCATTTTGGTCCATGAAGTATTAAATATATTTTTATGTGGTCCATCAAACATACAATATCTAGATTGTTAACAATTTTTTATCATAAATTTGTCACGTGATACCTAAATATGGGCAAAAACTAATTTACGTAACTTTTGATCAGAATTTGAGTAACTCTTGACAAAAAATGTATAATATAGATAATTCTTGACCAAAAATGTGTAATGGACAGCTCTTGACTCAAATTTAGGTAACTCGTGATCAACACTGTATAATTTAAGTAGTTTTTTGACTATAATTTGAATACAAATTTGGTCAAGAGTTATCTAAATTATTTTTTTGTCCATATTTTGATATTATATGACAAGTTTATGATTAAAAATCGCTAACAATCTAGATGTTGTCTGCTCAAGGAACAACATAAAAATATTTTTTTTTTTTGGAGGGGGAAGGGAAAGGAGGAGAGAGACTTGAACCCTTGACCTCAAGAAAACAAAATCTTTACAAAACAAGGAGTACCATTGGACCAAAGGCCCATTGGTACATAGAAATATGGGAAATTTGGAGGCCGGTCCCCCTATATGGATTTGTTTGGACTTAAGTCCGTCAAGGAAACTTATTTGTTATGAAGTCCGTTTTTTGTCAATTTTACTATATTATCCCTTCCCTTTAGAAGTGAAATAAAACTAAAAATTAAAAACTCCTAAATCTTAGGAGTTTGACTAACATTAAAATCTTTTATCTCTCATATCTATCTATATCCATATATAGGTTAAGAGTTTGACTAACATTAAAATATTCACTCTCTCTTATCTATCTATATCCATATATAGGTTAGGTGATATATATATATATGAAAAATAATACATTTAAACACAAAAAAATAGTAACATTTAAACATAAAAAAAATTGAAACATTCAATATTAATATTTTTAAAAAATAACAACAGTAACATGTTCAACAAAAACTGTAACATATTTAACAATAATTATCTAATTCAAACGCAAAAAATACTATCATTCAAACACAAAAAATAGTAATATTCAAAAACAAAACAAATAGTAACATACTCAACAAAAACAGTAACATGCTCAAAATAATAGTAACATGAACAGTAACATACTCAACAAAAACAGTAACATGAACAGTAACATAATAAAAAAAATAGTAACATGAATTTGAATATATATATATATATATATTCCACTTCGATAGCTCCTTTTTACTCCACACCACCGCCACCATTATATTTGCATCATCTCCATAACAACTCAGCGTACACACACACACACACACACATATATATATATATAGAGAGAGAGAGAACTTTGAATTTGAATTTTAAATTTGTGATGGAGATTTTATATATCTATATAATAAAGTAGAGCGAAGTTTGAATCCAAAAGACAAAGGGCGGTCCAGATCGTTTTGAGACAAAACATAAACACATCCAACGAATAATGTAATCCTAACATAAAAGACGGTTCAGATCATGTTAAAAATTATGATCTAACGGTCAATAATGAGTATTACATTTTTTTTCCCGCCCAACAGAGGCCTCTGTCTCACGCCTCTCTCAATACAATCGAAACACTGATTTGCAGTGGATAGAGAAGTAGAGTCGTGTGAGGCAGCAAAGACAGAGATAAGCAGATGGTGAGAGAGAGAAGTAGAGATAGAGGTAGAGAGTTTGATTCCATTTCTAAGTCTATAACTCTCATCTCACACGTCTCTATAACTCTCTCTCTTTTTTATATTTTTCTCTCTATGTTTTTTCTTTTGTTATCTATTTCTCTCTTTGTTTTTTTTTTTTGTTATCTCTTTCTCTCTCTCTCTCTCTCACTCCAACCCAGAACCCCCCTCCCGAAACCCCCAACCCAGAAAACCCCCTACTCTGTTCCTCTCATTCCCTCCATATCCAGGTTCAGCCTCTCACTCTCTGTCTGGCATCCTCTCTCTCTCTGTCTGAGATTCAATTTCTTAATGATTCCGCCAGCTCAGTGCAATTACTACCACCACCCACTAATGCATACTGGGTGATTGACAGAACGCCAAAGAGAAAAAATACTGTGGCGAACGGGTAAGCAAATGCACATTAGAGAGAGATTATGTCAGGAACAGCACCGACGACATACTCGCCGTCACCGACGATGCAGAACAAAAAAAGAGCCCCCATTTTCACAGATGCCGGTTGGGTTTGCCCAGATGGCTGTGGGTTTCACCAGTGCCAGGGTGCCTGTAATTCTCTCCCCCCCTCTCTCTCTTTCTCTCACACACACACCTCTGCCCAGCCACCTTCAGTGACATCCAACAGTTGCTCAGGACATTGTGGAAGGCACGCCGTTAGACACCCATTTGCGACGGGAAGGGCAAGGCGTTTATTGATTTGCTTCGTTGTCTTACACCGTTGCTTCTCCGAAATTAATCAGGTAATTCCATTCCCTTTTCGTTAGATTTTTTGGTGTTCTACGTCTTGGTCTCTGTGTGTATCTTTTCCTGAATTTTGTTTTGTGGATGTGGGCGAAGAACAGTGATCTAAGCAAAGTTCACGAGCTGAGATAGTAAAAGAAAGCCTAAAATGCTTGATAGCTCCTTTGCACTAGCGGTCAATCAGTTTTGATTTTATTTTTGCATGACTTTTTTGATATTGGACGGTATTATTTGTGACGTATGATAGTCATTATTTGTGACTTGAAAAAGGTGTTGCTTTACATTCTTCTTCCTTATTTTTTTTACTCTTTGCTTTCCTTTTTATTCTTATTTATGCAACTCAGGTCTTTATCATGTTGCTTCTGCAAATTGTGGAATATGCAAATAAGAAGGACTTCACTTCTATCATTCATCGCCTCAGCTACATCAACACTTAGATTGGGTTTTTTTTTTATATTGATTTCAACCTTAATTTTGTGGGCTGTTTATAGCTCATGGGATGAAATCGTAGGTACCGCAAAGAAGTAATTTTTTCTTGCCGATATACCAGTAAGTTAAATATCTATCATCCTATATAACAATGATTTTTCTTGATTTTTAATTGATTAATTTTAGTGATTAGCAAAAGAAATTAGAGTGATTGTTATCATGTGATCAATGTTACGATCTTGGGTATTTTTAATATAATTTTTGGCCAATTTCAGGTGTGGCAATAATGGTGGTGATCACCAGAGCTTTTGTTGACAGTGGTGATTAGTTGGAATTCGTTCTCTTTCTTTCTTTTTTGGTGATGTCAGTGATGATCAGTGGGATTTTTTTTGAGCCAATGGTGACCTGTTGAGCTTTTTTTTTTACTTTAATTGAATCCGATATTCTGATATATTTGAGAATTAAATGACGTTGTATTTACATAGGTACATAAAGTGGGAAGATAAAACTTGCTGATTTTGGATTACCATCATGATTACGAATGGTAAAATACTGAACCTATCTCTCTCCAGTACACTGTTTAGGCTATGCTACTGCTTGACCAGTCAAGACTCATTTGATTGTGAAATATTGATTCTTGTTGTCACGCCCCATCCCGGTCTCCCAAGGATGAGATGCGACTAGGTTGTAGATACACCTGTTTACGTATATATAATCTGGATTAATAAAATATTAAATAATCCCACAGGTGCAACAACACCACCCATCGCCCTAATCATTAAGCATGGTGGTAAAACCTGTCTCATAACCTGTACCATATATATAACACCTGTACCAATTGTTTATTTCCCAGGTTATAGACATATACAGAAATCCCACACCCACATAGCATACGTCACCAAGTATGCTTGTTGAGTCTATATAAAAATACATACCATTAACCTACCATAATAATCTCTCATAAATAAACTAGACAACTCAGCAAAATAAATACACAATAACCTCCACTAGACACAATTCAACCGACTGGACAGTGGACTGATCTGAAATTTTCCTCTACAATACCTGAAAAAGAGAAACTATAGGGGTGTGAGCTAAACCACGCGCTCAGTGAGTATACATGCTGCATATGAAATGGCAATGATAGTAATACACAGAAGTAGGTAGATACTACGTAGATACACGTATCAAACAACAACATCACTCCAATTCCAAAGAATTCACAAATCACATCACAGCCATACTACCCCTCATCGGGTAATCGATCCCACATGGATCCGTGTCTCCCGAACCTCCCGGGAACACCACAGTGCTAGCACATCACTGCACGCCCAGTGATCAGGCATCGACGCCCCTGTCTCAAACAGTGCGCCACATTCCACAATACACAATACACAATACAAAACATCAATCAATCACATAAGCACATAGCACATAATCCTGGAAAATTATTATTAAATTCTATCATTTACTATCATCTTATAATAGCATTTCTAAAACATATAAAGATATACACCCACCTCAAATATACAGATCTACGACCCTTCGGTCCTATCGGTGGATCCTTCCGGTGTTATTGTATTTGTTCCAACACCGACTGTCTCACCTGTTCCACCTAATACATTTGTAATCACAATATTAATATGTTTATCCCATATAATAATTAATCGTGCATTAATGCATGCAACATGATGCACCCCAAAGTGCCCCGGTAATTCCGATTACCGCACATCCACTCACACATTAGCATTTTTATTCTAGGGATCACATTTTCTCCCCAAATATTCAAAATCACTCACATTAATCACAATTAGGATTAAGTAGGTCAAACACATTGACCGGGGGTCCATTTTCACACATTTCGACCCCGAATCCTAAAAATCGCACTTCCGGCATTTCATACATTTCGCACCGGATATCATAGTCATTTGCATGCGAAAGTCATATTATCACATCAAGCATCATTTAAAAATGTTGCATGCTAAATCTCAAGTCATTTGGATTAAAATTCACACATGTGATAATAACATTTAAAAAATTAGGGTTTCAGCGTTACCGACACCCTTTTCCAACCTCTATCACTCTTTTCTTTTAAGACCACTACACTTAAATTTACATATACATTAAATCAATGTAAAACAGCCCCTATTTGCACCATTTGACTCTCCATTTCACACCCATAAATTTTGGTTCCGACTTAGTCTACTCAAAGTATCTCGAGTGTTCGTTTCCCACATTTTCTCACACTCATTATGTACCTATTTAAAATTCATGTTTAACAGCCCGTTAATCATGCTAAATACACTTAATTACGCCCATACAAAATATGTTTTGACATTAAACAAAATCAGCCCATGAAAATTAACATAAGACAACTCATGTATTTAAATTAAAATAGCCACTAATTAAAACATAATAGGCCACATATTTACGTACATATGAAAATTAATCACATAAACATGCTTAAATTGAATTTCACATACCTTCCTCGGTCTCGACTCAAAGGAACCACACCTATTATTTTTTTCTCTTTCTTGCTCCCCTTTCTCTGTTGCTCTCCTCACTCTCTCACGGTTCAGTCAAGAACCAGAACACACACAACACACACTATTTTTTTTTTTTTGGTAAACTAAACACACACCCACACACCTAAACTTTATACACACACACACACACACACATACACACACGGCTTGCATGCACACACACACACGGCACACCAATATTTTTCTCATGCCAACACCTGTAAAGGTGTCACATTTTTAATGTGTTAATTTCACTTGCCTCCCCCCAAGTTTTTAAATGATTTCGAAATCGATCCACTAATATTTTCACACATAAAATTGCTATAAATGGGTCTCACTAATACATCATTAATGGGGTCCACATACCCAATGTATGCTCACACACATCATGGCTATGAAAGATTTAATTTAATTGACCCTTTAATAATTTCACATAATTGTAATTTAACCCACAAAATTATGTTAATATGCATGTAATGCGTAATCGGGTCTCACAACTCTCCCCTACTAATAAAAATTTTGTCCTCGAAATTACTTACCTGGACCAAACAAATAAGGATATTGAGCCCGCATACTCTCTTCAGTCTCCCAGGTTGCTTCCTCTACTAAGTGACTACGCCACAACACCTTTACCAATGGTATAGTCTTCGTGCGCAATACCTTATCCTTTCTACCCAAAATCTGAACCGGCTGCTCCACATAGGTCAAATCCTCAGCTAATTCCATCGGTTCTGGAGTCAACACATGTGTTGGGTCAGACAAGTATTTCCGTAGCATAGACACATGAAATACATCATGCAACCTGGACAATTCCACTGGTAACTTTAACCGGTATGCAACAGCTCCAATCCTTTCTACAATGCTATATGGGCCAATATACCTGGGAGCCAATTTTCCTTTTCTACCAAATTGAATAACCCCTTTCCAAGGTGATACCCGTAGAAATACTCGATCACCTACTTCAAATTCTAAGTCACGTCGGCGATTATCTGCATAACTTTTCTGCCTGCTCTGTGCACTCCGTAATCTTTCTTGGATGACTTTAATCTGATCAGTAGTCATTTGCACAATCTCCGGACCCAATAATTTTCTCTCACCCACTTCACTCCAGCACACTGGGGTCCTACACTTCCTTCCATACAAAGCTTCATATGGTGCCATCTCAATTGAACTCTGGTAACTGTTATTGTAAGCAAATTCAATCAAAGGCAAATAATCATCCCAGTTACCTCTAAGGTCCATGACACAAGCTCTCAACATGTCCTCCAATGTTTGAATAGTACGCTCCGTCTGTCCATCTGTTTGTGGGTGAAATGCTGTACTAAACTTCAAAGTAGTGCCCAACGCAGTCTGTAAGCTAGGCCAAAACCTCGAAGTAAAGCGTGGATCCCTATCAGAGACAATAGATACAGGTACACCATGTAATCTCACAATCTCATCAATATATAATCTAGCTAATCTGTCAAGAGCATAGGACATCTTAATAGCTAGAAAATGAGCAGACTTTGTCAACCTATCAACGATCACCCAAATGGCTTCATGTCTTTTCTGCGTACGGGGCAAACTACTCACAAAATCCATAGTGATATGCTCCCATTTCCATTCTGGAATCGGTAGAGGCTGCAATAACCCGGCTGGTCTCTGATATTCAGCCTTCACCTGCTGACAAATCAAACATCGAGCCACAAACTCAGCTATCTCTCGTTTCATCCCAGGCCACCAATAATGCTCTCTCAGATCACGATACAACTTTGTACTACCTGGGTGCATAGCATATGCTGAACTATGGGCTTCCTCCAGAATCTCTCTTTTTAACCCTGCATCGTTAGGTACACACAATCGAGATCCAAATAATAAAACATCAGCACTATCAATAATAAAATCAGTCTTCACCCCATTCTTCACCTCTTTCTTCAATTTCTTAATCTGGCGATCAAACTGTTGTGCCTCTCTGATCCTGTCCACCAACACTGGTCTCAAAGTCAGTGTAGCAAGTAAAGCTGTAGTCTCTCCTATCCCCAACTGCACTCTCAAAGATTTCAAATCAACAAATAAACCTCTTTGAATCACTCGTAAACTAGCCAATCTGTGTGATGATTTTCGACTCAACGCATCCGCCACAACATTTGTTTTCCCTGGCTGGTAATGAATAGTGCAGTCATAATCCTTTATAAGCTCAATCCAACGCCGCTGCCTGAGGTTCAACTCTTTCTGGGTGAACAGATACTTCAGACTCTGATGATCAGTATAAATCTCACACGTAACCCCATACAGAAAATGTCTTCATAACTTCAGTGCAAACACAATAGCTGCAAGCTCTAGATCGTGAGTAGGATAATTACACTCCTGGGGTTTTAGCTGTCTGGAGGCATAAGCTACCACCCTACCATGTTGCATCAACACACATCCCAACCCTTGATGTGAGGCATCACTATAAACCACAAACCCTTCATTACCTGACGGAATGGTCAATACTGGTGCAATCGTCAATTTGGTCTTTAGCTCCTGAAAGCTCTGCTCGCATCTATCAGACCACTCAAATTTCACTCCCTTCCGAGTCAATCGGGTCAAAGGCATGGCTATAATGGAAAAATTCTGTACAAACCTCCGATAGTAACCTGCCAATCCCAGAAAACTCCGAATTTCTGTCACTGTCCTCGGTCTCTCCCAGTTAACTACTGTATCAATCTTAGCTGGGTCAACACATACACCATCACCAGAAACTACATGCCCCAAAAATACCACCCTGTCCAACCAAAATTCACATTTGCTGAATTTAGCAAATAATTGCCTATCTCTCAATGTTTGCAGTACCACCCTCAAATGTTGCATATGCTCTTCTATACTACGAGAGTATATTAATATATCATCGATGAACACTATCACAAATGAATCAAGATATGGTTGAAATACTCGGTTCATCAAATCCATAAAATACAGCAGGAGCATTAGTCACACCAAATGGCATCACCAGAAACTCATAGTGCCCATACCTGGTCCGAAAAGCAGTCTTCGATATATCACTATCCCTGACCTTCAACTGATGATACCCTGATCGAAGATCAATCTTTGAAAATACTCGAGCACCTTGTAACTGGTCCAGCAAATCATCGATACGTGGCAATGGGTACTTGTTTCGGATAGTCACCCTATTTAGCTGTCTGTAATCGATGCATAATCTCATAGTGCCATCTTTCTTCTTGACAAATAGCACTGGTGCACCCCAAGGAGATGCACTAGGCCGTATAAATCCTCGTTCTAACAAATCCTTCAATTGCACTTTGAGTTCCTTTAATTCAGCCGGAGCCATCCTGTATGGAGTCATGGATATAGGGCTAGTTCCTGGCACAAGCTCAATAACAAATTCCACCTCCCGATCCACTGGCAACCCTGGTAACTCCTCAGGAAACACATCAGCAAATTCGTTAACCACAACAATATTCTTCAATTCAGGAGTATCTCTCTGAGTATCTTTCACATAAGCCAAATACCCATAACATCCTTTCCTGAGTAATTTCCTGGCTTTAATTGCTGATATCAAATTCCTTGGCTCAGGGCGTCGTTCCCCAAAAAATCGAAACAAAGGAACATGTGGAATTCTAAATACCACTTCCTTACGAAAACAGTCAATGGTAGCATGATAAGCAGACAACCAATCCATTCCTAAAATCAAATCAAAATCCTGAAAGTCCAAAGGTAACAGATCTGCAGGCAATTCTCTATTACCAATCTGAACTAGACACCCCATATATACTACCCTGGTCGTCACACATTCACCCGTGGGAGTAGCTATAGTCAATCCACGGTCTAATGGAGTAGGTGGTCTATTAACATGCATGGAGAATGGCAGTGATATAAATGATAGTGTGGCATCCGAATCTATGAGTACTCGTGCCTGTTGACCAAAAATAGAGATCATACCTGTGACCACATCTGGGGTCGCCTGAGCATCCCGCTGGGTAAGTACAAATACACGACCTCCAGCCTCAGGTCCACTCGGTCCACTGCCACCAGCACCGCTACCTCCAGTGCCACCTCCAGTACTGCCTCCTCGTCCTCGACCTCTGCCACTTGCTGCTCCTCGGAACACCGTAGATGCATTGCCCATCGATGAACTCTGGGTAGAGTACTGCGGACAATCTCTTTGCATATGTCTCTCCTGACCACATACAAAGCAACGTCGTGACATAGCAGGTCCTGGTCCTCCCATAGGACAATTTCGTACAATGTGCCCAATCTGCCCGCATCGGTAACAAGTAACTGTACTCCCCCGAGACTGTCCCATCACTCGACCCGGTGCAAATGAAGATGATCCACTCACTCCCTGTCCTCGACTCTGAAATGGAACTCCTGATTTCTTCTTACTTTCACTCTTCGGAAACATTCCTCTCCAAGTTCTGCTAAAGAAACCTCCCTTGGAACTTTGCCCACTTGGCTCATATCTTCCCCTCTTTGCCTGCTCACTTGCACTTTCTATCTCTTTCAGATCGGCTTCCACAATTAGAGCCTTGTTGTATAAATCTGAAAATGTGGTTAATTCCAGCATCGACACACGGGATCTAATATTATAATTTAGCCCCATCTGGAATCTTTGACATCTTTCCCCCTCATCTGCGACCACAGAAGGCATAAATCTAGATAAAGTACTAAATTTACCCTCATATTCTAACACTGTCTGATTCCCCTGCTGCAGATGTAAAAATTCATTCTGCTTCTGATATCGATAACTCAAGGGAAAATACTTCTTGTCAAAGGCATCTGTAAACTGCCGCCACGTGGGAACCCTAGGAACTGTACTGGCCTCCCCTTCAGTGCATATTGGCAGCAATGCTCTCTCCATAGCCTCCCACCAATACTGGGCCTCCTCCGCTAACATAAAAGTGGCCAACAATAATTTATCCTCCTCACCGACTCCCATTACTCTGAATATCTTTTCGATGCGTCGTAACCAATTCTCTGCTTCTAATGGACCTGCAGTTCCCGTAAATATTGGTGGATCAAGCCTTTTAAACTGCTCGTATAATGTACCCCTGGGTCTTACTGGTTCCACTTGCATTTTATGTTGCTCAAAGTACCTAGCTGCTGCCTCCCACAATTGTCTAGCCTCCCGATCACCCGGTTCCTCCTCCACCTGGGGTAGTTTTCCCCTATCTCCTGCCTTAGCAGATGACCCTTCTCCCTCCATGTATCACTGTAACAAATGTGAGTCTCGTATATGGGTTATGATAGAATGCAGTATATATTCCACACACTCACACGGACCTCTAACACCCCACCTAAACAGACCAACCCCTAAGTCCACTGTCACACTAGACTCAACTCGACTACTGAACTATAACATTTAGCTCTGATACCAACTTAATTGTCACGCCCCATCCCGGTCTCCCAAGGATGAGATGCGACTAGGTTGTAGATACACCTGTTTACGTATATATAATCTGGATTAATAAAATATTAAATAATCCCACAGGTGCAACAACACCACCCATCGCCCTAATCATTAAGCATGGTGGTAAAACCTGTCTCATAACCTGTACCATATATATAACACCTGTACCAATTGTTTATTTCCCAGGTTATAGACATATACAGAAATCCCACACCCACATAGCATACGTCACCAAGTATGCTTGTTGAGTCTATATAAAAATACATACCATTAACCTACCATAATAATCTCTCATAAATAAACTAGACAACTCAGCAAAATAAATACACAATAACCTCCACTAGACACAATTCAACCGACTGGACAGTGGACTGATCTGAAATTTTCCTCTACAATACCTGAAAAAGAGAAACTATAGGGGTGTGAGCTAAACCACGCGCTCAGTGAGTATACATGCTGCATATGAAATGACAATGATAGTAATACACAGAAGTAGGTAGATACTACGTAGATACACGTATCAAACAACAACATCACTTCAATTCCAAAGAATTCACAAATCACATCACAGCCATACTACCCCTCATCGGGTAATCGATCCCACATGGATCCGTGTCTCCCGAACCTCCCGGGAACACCACAGTGCTAGCACATCACTGCACGCCCAGTGATCAGGCATCGACGCCCCTGTCTCAAACAGTGCGCCACATTCCACAATACACAATACACAATACAAAACATCAATCAATCACATAAGCACATAGCACATAATCCTGGAGAATTATTATTAAATTCTATCATTTACTATCATCTTATAATAGCATTTCTAAAACATATAAAGATATACACCCACCTCAAATATACAGATCTACGACCCTTCGGTCCTATCGGTGGATCCTTCCGGTGTTATTGTATTTGTTCCAACACCAACTGTCTCACCTGTTCCACCTAATACATTTGTAATCACAATATTAATATGTTTATCCCATATAATAATTAATCGTGCATTAATGCATGCAACATGATGCACCCCAAAGTGCCCCGGTAATTCCGATTACCGCACATCCACTCACACATTAGCACTTTTATTCTAGGGATCACATTTTCTCCCCAAATATTCAAAATCACTCACATTAATCACAATTAGGATTAAGTAGGTCAAACACATTGACCGGGGGTCCATTTTCACACATTTCGACCCCGAATCCTAAAAATCGCACTTCCGGCATTTCATACATTTCGCACCGGATATCATAGTCATTTGCATGCGAAAGTCATATTATCACATCAAGCATCATTTAAAAATGTTGCATGCTAAATCTCAAGTCATTTGGATTAAAATTCACACATGTGATAATAACATTTAAAAAATTAGGGTTTCAGCGTTACCGACACCCTTTTCCAACCTCTATCACTCTTTTCTTTTAAGACCACTACACTTAAATTTACATATACATTAAATCAATGTAAAACAGCCCCTATTTGCACCATTTGACTCTCCATTTCACACCCATAAATTTTGGTTCCGACTTAGTCTACTCAAAGTATCTCGAGTGTTCGTTTCCCACATTTTCTCACACTCATTATGTACCTATTTAAAATTCATGTTTAACAGCCCGTTAATCATGCTAAATACACTTAATTACGCCCATACAAAATATGTTTTGACATTAAACAAAATCAGCCCATGAAAATTAACATAAGACAACTCATGTATTTAAATTAAAATAGCCACTAATTAAAACATAATAGGCCACATATTTACGTACATATGAAAATTAATCACATAAACATGCTTAAATTGAATTTCACATACCTTCCTCGGTCTCGACTCAAAGGAACCACACCTATTATTTTTTTCTCTTTCTTGCTCCCCTTTCTCTGTTGCTCTCCTCACTCTCTCACGGTTCAGTCAAGAACCAGAACACACACAACACACACACTGTTTTTTTTTTTGGTAAACTAAACACACACCCACACACCTAAACTTTATACACACACACACACACATACACACACGGCTTGCATGCACACACACACACGGCACACCAATATTTTTCTCATGCCAACACCTGTAAAGGTGTCACATTTTTAATGTGTTAATTTCACTTGCCTCCCCCCAAGTTTTTAAATGATTTCGAAATCGACCCACTAATATTTTCACACATAAAATTGCTATAAATGGGTCTCACTAATACATCATTAATGGGGTCCACATACCCAATGTATGCTCACACACATCATGGCTATGAAAGATTTAATTTAATTGACCCTTTAATAATTTCACATAATTGTAATTTAACCCACAAAATTATGTTAATATGCATGTAATGCGTAATCGGGTCTCACACTGGTACCTTTTTTTTTCTTTCAAAATTTGGCTAATTATTACTTGAAATTCTAAGTATCTATTCTAAATATTCATTTGAATAATTAGAACTTTCCTCTATTTTTCTTCTATGAAGCCCTTCCTTCAGTTGGTGTTGCCTTGAAACTTGGAAATATGAGCTACAGTTTGTAATGGTTAGTTTTCTCTTTCTTTTGCTATATTTTTCTCACTGTCCAAAATGAATTAGTTGTTTTCTGTTTGTTGGACCTTTTTTTCCCATATTTATATTCATGTTATTAGTTAGTTTTGTTTATGGGAAATTTTTCCTAAATTATTTATTTATTTATATGCCTATATGAATGAATTTAGATGTGTGTTTTCTTGATCCTATTGGCGTGGTTGTTCTATAGCAATGGTTGCAATAGTTGAACTTCATGTGGATGAGTACTAAGAAAGAGGGTCCATATCAGAAGGTCTGAACTTCTATAGGTGTGTGTCCATTTGATGGCCGAGTGGACCGCTCTTTTTTTTCATTGTGTTTTTCTTCTTCTTCTTTTTTATTTTTATTTTTTATTATAGGTAATCAGTTACTCACGCTTTAATCAAGTTAGTTATTGAAGTTGGTTTTACTTCTTTTTGTAATGAAAGCAAAGCAGAGACATTTCTTACAAGATAATTGTTTTGTTTTGTGAAGTTTGTGTGAGAGAGAGGAGAGTGTCAAAAGTGGGACACGTGATTAGACACCACATCGCTAAGGCTTGGAATGAACAACTCTGAAAGGGTAATGATAGATATGTCATTTTTTTATGTACTTTTTTTACATCAACTATTATTTTTTGTTTGGAATGTACATATTATTATATTTTTTGCTTGATGTCTTTTTATGAGTGTGGATTTGGCTACAATAAAAACCTTGCTTTTACTCCTCTCTTATGTAGATGACATCAAATCAATTTTGTTCTCATCAACTGTGTCTTTTGTTGCAAAATTCTTTGATAGAGGTTTCAATTGTGGATGCATATATCATTGTTCATGCTTGATTTGCCATAGAGACATGTATAAATCTGTGTATTAACATGTGCATATTGTGTAAATTTATTGGCAAATTTTAAATTAATTACTGAGGTGGCAGAATATATTGGCTAGGATTGTGAATTAATTTTTGATGTTGTGTTATTTTAGGGGGTGGTCGGGAGGGGGATTATCTTCAAGTTTGACTACCTGCATTGGTTGAACTACGAGAGACACCAACTGGTATGAAATGTGTTTTTCTTAACTTTTCTCATATATGAGCTAGGACGGTTTCCAACCTATAGTTTATTTTTCATTTAGCAAGTTACATGGATGTGGATTGTGGATGAATTAATGATTTGGGTTGATCACAGTTGTGTCAATCATGACATGACCCATGAGCTAAATGTGTTAGACAACACCTTAAGGCACGGTTAACACAATGCGTTCAGGCACGAGTGATTTGGTTGGTATCATGATAATGTTGTGGTAAGTCATTTTGTTGTGTAGGGATTTTTACAATTTGTTAAGTGTTTTTTATCTCATATATAACACTGTGACAGTTGTTATTAGCCAAGTAATATTTTTTGCTTTTTTGTTCTTGGCTTATGACATTTATTGCAATTATGCATACAACACCACGAATTAATTTTTTTTTTTGCTCTTTCAACTTTTTTCGATTGATTCTCATTTGTTTCAAAATACTAAAACGGTTATTTTTATTTGTTACATAGTGCCTTCAGGCACGGACAATTACTAGTATATATATATATATATATAGAGAGAGAGAGAGAGAGAGAGAGAACTTTGAATTTGAATTTTAAATTTGTGATGGAGATTTTATATATATATATATAGAGAGAGATAGAGAAAGAGAGAGAGCTTTAAATTTGATATATATATATAGAGAGAGAGAGAGTTTTAAATTTGATATATATATATATATATATATATAGAGAGAGAGAGAGAGAGAGAGAGAGAGCTTTGAATTTGAATTTTAAATTTATGATGGAGATTTTATTGGCATATTTTAATTGACCTTGAATTAAGGGATAACAATTTTCAAAATATGAAATTAATTTAACTTCCTTTCAAGGAAGGGTATTTTTGAGATAAAAAAAAAAAAAGTGGACTTAAGTCATTACATATAATTTTAAACATGGACTTAGCCCCTTATTAGTTTCCTTGCAGGACTTATCTCCAAACAAGTACACCTAGGGGGACTCACTTCCAATTTTCACTAGAAATATATTCAATACTTTAAGGATCAAAATGATGCAATTGAAATATTATGAATAAAAATGAGACAAACCTCACACTTTGAAGACCTCCAATATAATTAACCCAAAAAAGCTAAGCGCATGCTACTTGAAAAAAAATACTTCAAATGGAAAGAAAAAGGGTTATCAAATGATACATTCATCTCTTCTCTCAAATAATGTTATATGAAAAATGTTACACAACTTATATAGAACCTAAAAATTGTAACCCAAATACATATCATCTCGTGTTGGATAAGGAGGTCCCACTGAAAAAATTGATGAGACTCACTCATTTAAGGGATGATATACATTTGGGTTGTGTAACCATTACTCATGTTATATAAGTCACTTGGCATAATGGGAGATGAAAGCAGAGCAAATATACAAAACGTATTGTAATTTAGACCAGAACAGTTCTGCCAACAGAGGCATTGTGTACCTGATTTATTTCAATAACACCACTTTCTTCTTTTTAGGCAAAGAACAAAAGTTAGCAGATTTATTTCAATTTCACCATTGGAGTAAACTTCACATCGAAGAAGAAGAATTTGCAGGAACAAACTTCAGTGAGATACTATTGACACAATGGCGTTCATCCGTGGGTGTACGAAACCCTTCACCTTTAAATACATGGCCTAGATGCCCACCACAAGCAGCGCATGTAATTTCTATCCTCCTTCCATCAGGGTCCGGCTGAGAGTAGAAGATAATGTTTTAACTTGTAGGTGCAAAAACTATAGTAATACAATGTCACACTAGCTAGCATGCATTAGGAGCAAGCACAAAAGAAAAGGAAAAGCAAGCTCACATTTTGATTTATCGCCCCAGGGATACCCTCGTAGAAAGCTGGCCAACCACAACCTGAGTCAAATTTGGTTGTCGACTTGTAGAGAGGAGTTCCACATCCTGCACAACCGTAGACTCCATCATCAAAGAACTTGTCATATTCCCCTGTACTTGGGTACCTGCACATGATCCAAATATAACACAAATATTTAAGAATCGGCGCACTTCAGGTATTCAAGAAAGATTCATTCAAAAGTATCATTGGCTCAAAGCATATCACATCTTACAAACACAAAAATCAGACACAATTCAACCCCAAGAACAGTGGATGCCTACTTTTGATTTAGTTTCGTTTCATTCTCATTTCTCAGCAATCAAACGGCACTTTAGAGGATCAGAACTAGAAAATCGCTATATTCTCCAGCCAAAGAGAACAAAAAATTACTAGCTGAACTGTTACAAGTGGATGATGAAAGGTACACTCATTCCAAATGGGACACAATCAAGCCAGCAGCATTTCTTTACTCCTTTCTTAGGTCAATAAAAGGCTTCACATATATAGCACTATCTAGTTTGTCAAATAAATATTAATTTGCTGACCTGTCTGATTTCGGCAAGTGATGAAATATTAAAAAAATGAGCAATGCTATGTCGACCTAAAATACTGACCTGACTTGTTATCAGAATCAATCATTGTTAATGATTTATCTGCAGGTCACAGTATTTGTTAGGGCCCACTACCAATTCAACAGCTGTGATTGATTAAATCAACAAATCATTTTAGGTCCAAATAGAATTTTCCTATAAAAAATTCAAACAAAAATATTCAAATCCGATTCTAGCCCACTGACTTTGGCATACAGCCCTCAAATGACAAGAGGAGGGAAGAAATCTCAGTGGATCTAGAATAGTTCAGAACTTCAATATGAAATTGTCATTATCTGACAGACACTAACAAATTAAAAGTGTAGAATTGTTCTTTCAAGTACAAAATTATATTCCTTTGCCTACTAAAAACCATGAGATCTATTGCTTCAAGTTCAAATAATAATAATATAGTAGCCTCTGTTGTGCAAGCCATCAGATTCCTCAATCAGGATCAAATTAAGAAAATAAGATATAACTCTTTGTTAAACAACAAGAATCATCACTACCACCACCACCACCACAACTAAAGGGTGTACCCAGTGCACAAAGATCCCACCCGCAAAAGGGTGTTAGATGTAACTGTGTTTCTGCGACTCAAACCCGTAGCCTCTAAGTCATAATGTAGCAACCTTACCGTTCCACCACAGCTACCACCACCACCACCACAAGTACAACAACAAAATCAATTGACCACTATAAAAAAAATAAAGAAATTCATATTGACACATATTTTTCTAGAGTAAACCCCAAATCGAACAAACAAATGAAAAAAATGGATCAAATTGTAGCATTTTGTTAAAACAACAACAACAAATCACAATTGACCACTATAAAAATCAAGAAATTCATATTCACACATGTTTTTCCAGAGAGTAAACCCCAAACCCAACAAACAAAGGGAAAGCATGGATCTAATTATATCATTTCAATCAAAATGCTCTGCCACTAAACAAATCAAAGCTCAACATGAACAATTAAATATAAATTAAAATGTATTTAAACATTAAAAAATTCTGCAAATTAGTATCCAATATTTGACATTTAAATAGGATATAAAGATATGAATAAACATACTCTGTTCCTTTCTGCCTCAGAATGCGGAACTGTTCAGGAGAGAGAATAGCGCGCCAGTCCTCCTCCGATTTCTGAGCAGACCCAGGTGCCGCCGCCATGGCCACAACAACCCCACCTCTGAAGTTTCTCTTTCTCTGATCAACCAACCCACCAAACCCAACTGATAATTTGAACTGATTGATGGGTTTCGATGAAGGTGGATAGAAATGGGTCTTGTAGGTGTTAATGGGGATTGAGTAGTTTGACTGTGCTAGGAAACGCGAGATTGGAGCAGGGTTGAAAACTAGAGTTCTAGGAGAAACAAATGGTGAGAATTTGAGAATCTGAGAGCCCATCTGGGGGGTAATAAGTGGACTTTTGGAATAGTTTAACTTGCAGACACCAGTTCAATCATCATTCATGGAGATGATAAGGTTCAACCACACGGCTCAGTACTCTCACCGACTCATCCTTTTTGGAGATTCTGTGGAGCGCTCGTCTGTGATGTATAATGTAACTGTAACTCCGAGGTGCTCAATTGCTGATATGAGTTCTAAATTGAGATGTGATTTTGATAATTTTGTAAGGTTAATCATTAAAAATTTATCTCCCGTGAATATTTTAGTTTCGACGTAGATGATCAGTTTTTTATTGGAATATGCATAAGCTTAACAGATCTAAGTATTATATACCTATAAACTTCAGGGGGTCTAAGTATAATTTATTAACGGATATATTTACAGCAGGGTCTAAGTGTTACGCGTGCACAAATCTCAAGGGTTTGTGTGTAATATTTCAAATGTCAGGAGGTCTGAGTGATTAAGTGACAAACCTTTGGGGGTCTAGGTGTAATTCTCCCTAAATTTTTTCATTCAATATTTGGTTTGGTGTCTTAATAATTATGTCAGTTTTTTTTTTCAGTAAGATACTAATTATATTGTTGAGTAATGTTAATTGGACCTAATTTATTGATCTAACCACGTTTTTGTCATTGGTTTGACATTAAAACCCACCATAATTATGTCAGTTTAGTTGAAATCCTATCAATACATAAATGTTTAAGAGGAAAAAATTTAAAGAAATGAGATTTGGGACAATATGAAATTTTTTTAAAAAAATTTGAGTATAAATTTAATTTTGAGCAATGTTACATGAACTTAAAAAATAGACTTAAAAATTAGACTTGATAATTACAATCATTGATTTTACTGTGGGTTCCACCATTTATTGAGACCCACTACTTATTCAATGGTTGAGATTTATAAAGTCTAATTTTTATGTTTAGTTTTTAAGTTCATCTAATATTACTCTTTAATTTTACTCTATTGGAGATGTCCATACCAAGTTAAGATTTTTACTCAATTTTTTTACTCAAATTTAAGTTTGAATTTGGGTCAATATTGGAGAAATCCTCCAATGGGGTAAAATTAAATTTAAAGTAGGACAAACTCAAATTTAAAAAAATGTGAAATATGACCATTAAATCTTTTAAAAGAGTGAAATCTAACCATTGAAGATTTGTGTAAATGTTTGAATCTGCCTTGATTTGAGTAAAAAGTTGAGTCTCCCATCATTTAGTATAAGTTTAAGTCAAAAATTGTAACTTATTTTTAGTTTGCTAATTCAAATTTAAATTTAAATAAGGGTTTGAGTAAGGAGTGTTGATGGCGTTTAACTTGAGTTTCAATGCGAGTGTAGTGGGGGTCTTTCATGGTGTTGATGGACAATCTTCTTTAACACATAATTATCTATCTTCTACCTCTCATCTATCAGACATAATAGTGTCTCAAACACACTCAACTCACACGCACACACAAACACCCATCTCACAGAACCCCCCCCAGCCCCCAACACAGTCACGCCACACACTCAACTCACACGCCTCTCTCTCTCTCTCTCTCTCTCTCTCTCTCTCTCTCTCTCTCTCCATCACTCTTCGAGTCCCATTCTACCTCGAGTTAACCACCAATATACGGCATTTTTTAAACATAATTACCAAAATACGGCACTTTTAAACTTATTTACTAACCTACGACATTTTTTGAAAGCGGATTCAATAATTCCGCTTTTATTAGAAAGCGGATTCAATAATTCCGCTTTTATTAGAAAGTGGATTCAACAACCCCGCTTTTGTTAAAAAACGGGATCAATGATCCCGCTTTTAAATAAAAAACGTGGTCTAAAATTATGAGCTGAAATACGTTAAAAGCGTGGTTACTAACCACGTTTTTTTAAAAGCGTGGTTACTAACCACGCTTTTCACGTGTTCTCTTCATTGCCCTCTCTCATCTTCTTCATCTTTAGGAAGGGATGACTCCCAAAACCGATTAGTAAGAGTTGCCACCCTAGTAGGATCAGATCTGCATCTCATCAACAAAAGAGCATTCTTTGGGGGTATACAAATACTCACCCTCGCTTCCTCTTCCCCTAAAACCTCATCTCTAACTTCAAATTTTATCATCTTTAATCTTTATATCATCAAATACATGTCTTCTTGAACTCCTTGGTCTCTCTGTTACTTCTGTTCTCTCCTCATCTCCTCCCACCACCAACTCTATCTCTCTCCCTTTTCCCTCCCTCACCATCCTGCAATGCTACTAACCACCTCGCAAACACAGCCCCACAAGAACTCTGTCCAATCCCTTCACTCGATGCCATTGCCTTCTCTTCCTTATCCCTTTCATTCGTGGAGAAACATGAAGGCCGACATGGAAACAAACAGCTGAACTCAGCTCCAAATGCCCTCAAAGCTTCACAAATCGTCAATGGCAAGTGAACCCATCTCTGATTCCGGTGGTGAGGCAAGCACTCGTGTGACTGTTGTTGAAATTGAGAATAACTACTCCTATTGATTAGCTGATACACTTGAGGCGAAGAGGGTTCTGGGTGTTGGCCCAACAACTCTTGTTCTCAGTATATTTAGGTGAAATAGCGCGAAAAACGTGTTTAATAAACACGTTTTTCACAAAAAAACGTAAAAAGTGTGCTTACAAAACTTACTTTTCTCATTGCCCAAAAAAAATTTTCCCCCCAAAAGCGGGGTTGTTGAATCCGCTTTTTAATAAAAACGGAGTTATTGAATCTGCTTTTAAAAAGTGCCGTAATTTGGTAAATAAGTTCAAAAGTGCCGTATTTTGGTATTAAAGTTCCAAAACAGTTGTATTTTGGTAATAGAGAACCCCCCCCCCCACCCCCAACACAGTCACGCCACACACTCAACTCACACGCCTCTCTCTCTCTCTCCGTCTCTCTTCGAGTCCCATTCTACCTCTCTCTCTCTCTAGTGTCCCAAACACACACTCAACTCACACACAAACAGACCCATCTCACAAACCCCCTCCCCCCCACTCAGCTCACAAAACCCCTCCCCCACACACCCCACACACAGAGTCACGCCACACACAAAAACACTCAACTCACACGCCTCTCTCTCTCTCTCCATCTCTCTTCGAATCCCATTATACCCCTCTCTCTCTTCACAAAACCCTCCCCCACACACAGTCATGCCACACACACACTGTAGTCCCATTCTACCTCGCTCTCTCTGTATAGTGTCCTAAACACACACCCAAATCACACACACAAACACACCCAGCTCATAGACCCATCTCACAACACGTTTCTCTCTCTCTCTCCAAACACACCCATCTCACAGAACCCCCTCCACTCAACTCACAGAAACCCCCTCCCCCCCTCCACACACACACAGAGTCACGCCACACACAAACACCCTCAACTCACACGCCTCTCTCTCTCTCTCCATCTCTCTTTGAAAACACACCCAACTTACAGACCTATCCACAACACGCATCTCTCTCCAAACACACCCATCTCACAGAACCCCCCCACTCAGCTCACAGAACCCCCTCCACACACACACAGTCATGCCACACACAAACACACGCAACTCACATGCATCTCTCTCTCCATTTCTCTTCAAGTCTCATTCTCCCTCTCTCTCTCTCTATAGTATCCCAAACACCCAACTCACACGCACAAACACACCCAGCTCACAGAACCCCCTCAACTTAGCTCACAGAACCCCCTACACACACAGTCACGCCACACACAAGCACACTCAACTCACACGCCTCTCTCTCTCTTTCTCTCCATCTCTCTTCAAGTCCCATTCTACCTCTCTCTCTATAGTGTCCCAAACACACTCAACTCACGCACACAAACACACCCATCTCACAGAACCCCCCACACAGAGTCACACCACACACAAACACTAGAGTTCCATTCTACCTCTCTCTCTATAGTGTCCCAAACACACACCCAACTCACACACACAAACACACCCAGCTCACAAACCCATCTCACAACACGGCTCTCTCTCTCCATTTTTCTTCGAGTCCTATTCTACCTCTCTCTCTATAGTGTACCAAACACACACTCAACTCACAGCTCACAGAACACACAAACACACTAGACCTATCTCACAGACCCCCACACTCAGCTCACAGAACCCCCCCCACACACACACAAACACTAGAGTCTCTCTCTCTCTCTCTCTCTCTCTTTGTAGTGTCCCAAACACATTACGCCTCTTCCAACAATACTCTCTCTCTCTCTCCTATCTCTCCCCACCATTCAAGTCCATCAGTCTAGCAGCACCGGCCAAGCAAGCAAGTCTAGCAATTCTCTCTCTCTCTCTCTCAACTGTCCAGCAGCACCGGCCAAGCAAGCACCGGAATAGGTAACTCTTTCTCCTCACTCTCATCGAGCACAATTTTTTTGGGGTATTCTCAGAATTTTTTTGGGATGTTCTCATAATTTTTTGGGGTTCTCTCTCTCACCTTCCCATACAATCAACACACACGCTGAAGGGAGAAACACACCACACACCCAACGTCTTTCCCCACACTTTCTCTCACGCGATGCCATACGCACAGCACCACATCTCTACGCCTGCCACTCTCCGTTGTCGCTCCTTCACATGAGAGAGAGTGTGGGGGAACCACCATGTTACACAATATTATATTGACACATTCATTCCCTAATTTACACACATCAATTTATCCTTGCATGTTTGTATAATTGGCATGCACATGATCTATTCTATTTTTATGATTTTTTTTTTTTGAGTTTGTATTGTAAATTTACTCTTATGAATTTGGAAGTTTTTGTTGTTACAAAAAAATTTAGACCACCCTAAACAATTGAATTTGTTTGTGTATTTTGTGTGCTTTATGCAGATGAGATATTACTTGTGTTGGTTTTTTTTTTTAATTCTATGAAGTTTTTGCACCTGTAAGTCCCCCATTATAGTTTTATGATGTGATTTTAGCATAGACTATGATGTTTTGGTTGGTATGTTGGTTTTTGATTTCAATAGGAACTTTTGAGATCCCTTTTGAATTCTTTTTTAGATTATTTTTTTTTTACAGTAATTGTGAAGTTATTTTTATTATATAGATAGTTGCATTTGTAGACAATTTTTTATTTGAGGTATTTCTTATATGGGTGGATTGAAAATTTGGTGATTCAGTTTAGAATTATGTTGTGTTATGGAGTTGAATGATAGTATTGGCGATGAAGACATGAATCTTATAGATGAGAAATATTTTATTTATTGTTTAAATATTGTAAATTTTATTTGGTTTTGTTAATATTTTTTTTCCTGAGGTATTTGTATATGTGGTGTTGTTTTGAAGAGTTTTTTTACCGTTCAAATAATATGGAGGGTATGATTGACAGTATATGAATATTTTTGGATAATTTATTTTTGAATTTGGAATTGTTTACGATTGTTGATCTTTATTACATAGTGACTTCAGGCACAAGCAATGACTAGTTTTTCTATATAGAATTTATTTTTCTACATATTCGAGCCAATTAAAATTTATTTTTCTACATATTAAAATTCGAGCTGATTAAATTTCTTTTTTCTATATATTAAAATTTGAGTCAATTAAAATTCGATTCAAACTGATTAATTTTTTTTTATGTATTAAAATTCGAGTCAATTTGAACTCTACTTGAGCTGTTAGCCCCGATTAAAATTTATATTTTTTATTTATTAAAATTCAATTTGAGCTAATTAATTTTTTTTTATGTATTAAAATTTGAGTCAATTAAAATTTATATTTTTTATATATAAAAATTCGGGCTGATTAAAATTTAATTCGAGTTGATTAAAATTTAATTTGAGCCTCAAATAGAATTTTAATCGGCTCAAATTTTAATACGTAAAAAAATATAATTTTTAATTCACAAAAATTTTAATAGATAAAAAATAAATTTTAATTAGCTCAAATTGAATTTTAATCAGCTCGAATTTTAATACATAAAAAAATTTAAAAAATATAGTGGGTTTCATTGAAGATATGTCTATCTTTAGAGAGTGTGAATGAAGTTTTTTTTAAAATATATCATAGGCAATTTAGTAAAATTACATTTTAATTAACACTTTTAATCTGACAGGGGGTATCAGTGAAGATTCAGAAAATAAAAGGAGTGTCCATGAAGATATAATAAACTAGGAGGAGTGTAACTGAATTTTTTTCACAAATTTATTATTTTTTGATTTTTTAAAATTTTTAATACTGTATTAAAAAAGTGAAAATGAGTACCATACTGTTCCATTCATTCCAAAGATGATTCTATCTGGTTGCTTTAAAATTTGAGGCTGATGCAAAGATAATTCAAAATAGGCTTATCTTTTTATGAACTTATGCACTTTCTTTATTACTGTTGCTTTAAATATTTTTATTTTTTAGTATTTTTTTGATCTGAACTCAATTAAATCATACACTTAAGTATAAGTGGTCAAATTATAACAGTTCTCGGTTTAAGTCCGAGGTCGAACCCACATGGAGCTAACTGTTGGTACTCAAAACAGAAAACAGTAAAATTGTCATGTGTGTAGTGTGCAATGAAATAACTTGTGGTGTGAGCTTAAAGTTATCAAATAAACACTTAACTAAAACTTTGGATAACAATGATAAAAAAAAGTACTCTTCAGTTCAGAGATCCAACATGTTTTGTATTGTTTATTTATGAAAATGCCACTTTACAACAATTAACTCCCATTTTACTGGAAAGTTAACCGGTAGGTTTGATGTATAACTGAATCATATCACAGCAACTGGTTAGGTTAGTCGAAAGGTCTATGTATATCATGCAACAATCAAATAACCCTAATAAACCTGAAGGTGAATCATTCAAAATGTTTACTCTAACTATTTGATTGGCAGGTTGATGATTCAACAATGACGGAGTTCTGGTTTATACATTGAATCAAAAACATTGGCTATGACAAGATTTCACCCGTCTATAGCTAATCTCCAGATTGTTACATAAAGCCCAACTATGTACATCACCGTATCATGCATGAAGTACGTAATTAGTGATCATGAGCATATTATAATAATAACCATCTGTCAATTAAGGGAGGTATAAACATTAACGCATAAACAAAATATCGACATTTTTCATAACTTAAACAATATCATATATACATTCTCTCTTCATTGAAGAGTATAAACGGATTACTCACGTCTCGTTGCTATAGACGAACAACAGGAGTGAGATGATCCCATTACAACCAAAAACAAAATACACAAAGGAATAGTTGAAACACTGCCACTCTTATTACCAGCTAGGGCACACAAGTGAGAGATGTTCAACTCTCCAAGTAGAAAGGATAAAAAGAAATGTAGAAGTAGAGAAAATTCTAGCTGAAAAGTGATTATGGTAGGGCATTTCTGACTGAAACTCTTCCTAAAGTCTCCCTTTCTCTCTTTCTTTCCTTTCTTTCTCTCCTCCCTTGAACTAAATTGAACTCTAGTGTGTGTCCTGAAAAATGGTTGAACTCAGGTATTTATAGGCACTAGGGAGGTGCTTCAAGGCAGCAGACACCCAAGCTGACCAATGGGAGGATTTTGCTGCTTAATTAGACCAATGAGAAGAGAGGAAGGAGAAATATAGTTGGAGCACCGTCTGGACGCCACCACCATCGTCTGAATGCCACCACCGGACGGTGGTGGGGATTCTCTAGATTTCATGCTTGGTAGCCACCTTGTTTGACTTTGTTAACTTGCAATTGCACTTGCCTCCTTTGCTTTGTTTAGTCACTGCACTTTGATCCTCTTGAACTTTTCGTATTTCTGCTTGAAACCCTACAAAATTTACAAACTACGCATTAATCATAATACTTTATTAATTAATTATTTTAACTTAATTTACGCACACAATTAATCCTAAACTCTAATTTATTTACGCACTTTTTAGGGTTAATCAGCTTACGATTAACATTTCGCTCTAAACTTAGACTTCTCGTCTTGAATTTGAAATATGGTAATTGCTTTGGGGTTAGGTAATCTCTCATAATTTTTTTTTTTAATTTTAACACAAATAATTAATTTTTAATCAAATCGAAAAAAAGATTAATCGAGATGTCGGACACGAACATACCCAACAACTCAAATATTTAAAACAAAAAAACAAGGGAGAATTAAACTCAAACCCCTTGGGGTTTGTTACTTAATCACTCAAACCCCTGACATTTAAAATATTACAAACAAATTCCCTGAAGTTTGTATGCGCGTAACAATTAGACCCCTCCGTTTGTATATCCGTTAGTAAATTACATATAAACCCCCTGAAGTTTATAAGCATATAATATTTACGCCCTTCAAATTTAAAATGTTATACTTAGACCAAACATACTCCAATCAAAAATAAAATATCAAATATTTTTAAATTTTATAACTAAAATTCATGTTCTATTATGACATTTATTGAAATAAAATTAAAATTAAAAATCTAATTTTTTCTTAAAAAATCATAATTAGTATACAATTATACTATATATTTGAATTTATTTTGGTTCTTTAAACGATCAAATTAAACTACTAAATTATCTCAATTAAAACTAGAATATATTGTGTCAATTACAGTTTGACCCCTCATTTGATTTTTTAGTTTTATTTCAATAGATAGTATAATTGTATACTAATTATGATTTTTTTTTAAAAAAAATTAGATTTTTATTTTTGATTTTATTTCAATAAATGATATAATAGAATATAAATTTTGGTCGTAAAATTCATGTTCTATTATGAATGACTTAGACCCCTTGTTTAATTTTTTAGTTTTATTCTATTAGATAGTATAATTGTATACTAATTAAGATTTTTTAAGAAAAAATTGACTTTTTATTCTTGATTTTATTTCAATAAATAAAACAATAGACACATGAACTTTGGTTTTAAAATTTAAAATATTTGATATTCTATCTTTGATTGAAATATTTTTTGTTTAAGTATAACATTTTAAATAGGGATTTAAGTATTATACACATACAAATTTCAGGAGGTTTGATGTTATTTACTAACAAATATTTTATGGCAAGGGTCTAAGTATTATGCGCATACAAATTTTAGGAGGTTTTGTGTAATATTTCAAATATCAGATATCTGAGTGATTAAGAGTCTGTTTGGTATGTAGGTTTGGGAGATTTTTGAAACATGTGTTAGAGAATAAACCCTCTCAAACCCATGTTTGATAAATACACATCTATTCCAGGGTTTGAAACTCAGCCCGCTTTAAGCCCGGTCATGAAACCCATGGGGGTGAGTTTCATATGTGGGTTAATGAGTTTAACATCTAAATGACATTTATACCTCTCATATATCTTATATACTCCATATTAAATTGGTTAAGGGGTAAAATAGTCATTTATATACAAATATATTATCATAATAGTTATATATACTTACGCATACCAAACATGAGTATATATAGCATTAAATATTGAATTCTATCTTTGAATTCCATCTTTAAATTTGAAAAGATTTGAACAAGTCAATTCAAATCTTTTCCAAAAAAACATACCAAACAGGCGTAAGTGACAAACTTGAAAGGTCCTGACGTAATTCTACCAAAAAACAACGTTAGGCCAGGAGAGCGAAAAAGTTGTCAGCAAAGAGGGCAAAAATGTCTTTTGCATTTTACACTTGTGTCGCAGCTCGTAGCGTCGCAGTAAAGTACCAAGTCATTTCTGATTTCTGCACACATGCCCTCTCTCCCTCTCTATCTCTCTCACACAGACGACATTCGGACTTCTTCACAACGATTTCTACAGGGGGGGACCGGATCCGAATACGGTATTGCCTTCAATTTTTTTGTGATATTTCTATTCTATATTTCAACTCTCCGTTTATTTTGCTCATAAATTTTGATTTTAATTTTGATTGTAAAATCGTGAACACTATAGAGTTGAAATTAGGTAGTGAATTTTCCGTTTGTATGTTGAATGTGAATTTCCCATCCTTTCTTTATCCCTAATATTGCTGTTTTTCTGTTTTCGATTGTTTGCTTACTGAGAAACTGAGATAACAAGAAGATGACCGGAATTCCAATTCCAATTGTTTTACTGGGTCAAGTGATTATATATATATATTCTAGGATTTAGTATAAATTTGAATTTTACCAGGTCCATAATCAGGTGAAATTTATTACTCAAGCTCAAATTATTGTTTATTTGAACGGTAGCATAAGTTTGTTTTCCACGTGTTCTCAGCAACAAAACAAATTAGTCACCTTTGGTTTGTCTGTGGAATTTGTGAATTGCATAGCATAGGTGATTTTTTTTTTTTGTAGATTTGAGGTACATATTTATTTTTGTTAGTTGAGTTACAAAATTTGGATCTTTCTAGCAGCGGAAGGGTGCATGAAGTATTTTTTGAATTAAATATATATTGTAGTATCCTAGTGCTTTGGATTTTTGTCAGTGGCACACATTGATTGTTCACCAAAAGTAATAACATATTGTGGGTTGGTGTTAATTTTGAGAAAGGTAATTCTCCTTTTCATTGGAACCTCTGTTATTGAGTTTCGATTTCAGGAGCTTTCACATGTTTATAGAGTGATAAGCTAATTTTTTTGGTTCCCTTGTTGTTATTGATATAACAACATTATCTTAACGTGCAGAAGAAAGTTTTTGTTTATCAAATAAGAAAGTTTTTGTTTATCAAATCCTGAATTCAGCTCCTGGTACTGGTAGTATTCATCTTCCGCCTGTTTTTGAGTTTTCTCTTTAGCAAAATTGCACGATGACAAATTTCAAAACTAGCAAGATACCATGACATCTTTTGTTTAGCTACGTGTTTTGCAAAAGGGATGTCATTTTCTTGATTAGGGTATCCTTGACTCTTCTGAAGTGATATTAACTTCAGTATTGACTATGTGGTATCCTAGAAAATTCGCATCACTTTAAATGGAGCCCATTGATTGATGAACATATAATTTTATAACTCTATCTTCTTTTGACAAGTAATACACTTGCACCCATCCCCACAGCAACTTGATCATTGCTTCTTCCCCTTTGAGGGCGACCATCACCTTATTATCTTATTTAGTTACTGTTTCTGATGATAAGTAATTAAGTATGAGGAAACGTCAGTTCAAATGAGGTTGTTTGCTTCCAAGAGGTTCCATTTCTTCTTGGGAACCCAAATTTATTCATGGAGTAGGGCCACAGTGCTCTTCCGGAATCATCTCCGATGCCAAAGACACTTCAGTTTGAACTAAAAGGAAACAGGAAGTACACATAGTTATGTGGCAGGGGGAGTGAGAATGAAAATAGCACTTGGACATTTGAGAACATGTGTGCGCTGAAAATTTCATTGTGTCACTATAAATAAGGTTAATTTGTCATGGTTTTATTGGAGATATATCTTTTTCAAAAAGAAACAACATTCTATTGATTAAAAAAAAAGAAATATTACAAGAGACTAGACTCACATCAAGTGTGGACAAGCAGTCCAACATAAACGAAGCCAATGGAAAACAAAAACAAAACAATTTACAAACCGCACGAAGCTTTCCAACTTGTTTTTATACAAAAAAGAGGAATATCTTGAAACTCCTTCGGCATTGATGCCCAAAAGGAAGCCAAAAAATAGATTCTTTCCCATAGACCATCATGTGCACATTCCACATTTCTCCCACTCTCAGCCTCCTAGTACCATTCCAGCAAGTCAACGGCCAACGACTTCAGATCAATTGAGAAAAAGGCCTATGATTTGTAACCGTCTAGGGCTGATGTCATCCATTGGATGACTCTTATTCGGTGTGATCAGATTTTGATTTGATGCAAGTATCTAGTGTATTTTCCTGTTTTATTTCTTCACATTGGACTGATGGAGTTCGCTGTGTTTTCAATTGAGCCTGAAATTGATGTGTAAATGGTCTTTTTCTATCCTTTTCAAGTGTAGATACTACCTCTTTGTTGTGGCAACTGCTTAATGTATTTAATTTATCTTGCAGTTTTAAATTGTTGGATTAGTTTTTATGCTTGTTTTGTGTTATCTTTGCCCTTAACTTTAGATGAAATTCGCCAGTACAGTATATCTATGTTTCAGTCCCATATATTAATATGCTTAATACTGTCTATGACCTAAATTTGACTGAGGTTTTTATACGGGTTGACCTAATGGCCAAATTGGTGACCCTTATCCTGGTCCTTTTTCCGTTATGGTTAATGGCCAGATCGAGTGTTTTGGAAAGCAATGTTGAGGAGCCTGTGTATTGCAAAGTGGGTTCAGTGTGTGGCAGTCTAACAAGTAGGTTTATATCAAATGTGGATTATTCAAGGTGATGCCAATCTCCCTATTTTCATTGGTTTGCAGTGAGAATTTTGTCCCAATGAGCTTGAGCTTACCTTATTTGAGCAAGTTTGATGCAATTTAAAATGAGTGAGACAAAGCTAGGCTTGATTACTGTTCACTTTCTTGACAAGCCATTTGCCCATGCTGTGCTTTTTGAAAAATGTTCTTTTGTATGAAGTTTTTCCCTTATGTTGAAGTAGATGAATTTTTATATTGCGTGTTGGATGTGATAAATACTGCTGCTTCCTAGATTGTTATCTGGCTTTGATTTATATTTATTTTTTTTCCTCTCTGGTCATGCAGAATGTATTTACTTCAACGTATAGTTTCACTTATCATTAGAATGTATTTTTAATTCTTTCAATGTCAATGATTTTGAGAAAGTGTAGTCCAATTTCCAATTAAATGGATGTATGTATAGGTGAATTACTAGAGACTGGAGCAAAAATAGGGCTACCATAAAGAATCCCCTATTTTTTGATGGTCAAGCATTACAAGAATTTTGCGATATTTTTCCTGTGTCTGTTAACACTTCTGGATGTCACTTTCTTGCAGGAGTTCATCAGTTCTGCTAGAAAATGGAGCTTAGTACCGTCAAAGATGCATTTGATCGAGTTGCTAAGAAGCAAAAATTGTCTACTTCTAAATCACATGAAGTAATTGACCAAGTTGGCCATGAAATTGAACAGGCCTTATCAAATATCCAGACCATTCAGGATCCTGCCTCTCCTATAGACCGGAAATCCATCCTCAAGGAACTTAAAACCAAGCTCAATGAGATTGGCCCACACAAGCAGCTGGAGGGATCACAAAAGGAGCTAAACATAAACCTCATGAAGTACCTAAAAGTCCTTGAAAGAGTATTCATTCCTGACATATCCAAGGCATACAGGAATGTTGACTTTGACCCTCACACTGTGAATCAGATCATTGTAAGCCATTTTTATCGTGAAGGTTTGTTTGATATTGCAGATTTGCTAATATATGAAGCTGGGGAACCAGAAGCCATCTCCCTAAAATCACACTTTATGGAGATGCATCAAATCCTTGAAGCTATCAAGGATAGAGACCTTCAACCTGCTCTGAACTGGGTCTCCTCTAATCGTGCAAAACTAAAGCAGATTGGTTCAGATCTTGAGCTGAAACTTCATCGCTTACATTTTGTTGAGATTTTGCAGAAACAAAGCCAAGCTGATGCTCTCAACTATGCCAGAACTTACCTTGCTCCTTTTGCTTCAGTTCACATGGATGAGATCCAGAAGCTTATGGGTTGCCTCTTGTGGGTGGGAAAGCTGGACCGATCCCCATATTCTGAATTGATGGATCCAATCCATTGGGAAAAGGCATCTGAGGAGATAACCCGGCAGTTCTGTAGTTTCTTGTGCCAATCATATGAGAGCCCCCTGAATGTGGCGGTGGCGGCTGGGGTTGAAGGGTTGCCCACTCTATTAAAGTTGGCAATTGTAATGGCTGCAAAGAAGCCGGAGTGGCAGGCTATGAAACAGTTACCAATTCCAGTGGAATTGAGGAAGGAGTTTCAGTTCCATTCAATTTTTGTTTGTCCAGTAAGTCGGGATCAAGGCAGTGAAGAAAATCCACCTATGTTGTTGCCCTGTGGGCACGTCCTTTGTAAGCAGTCCATTCATAAGCTGTCGAAAAGCAACACCCGCACCTTCAAGTGTCCGTATTGTCCTTTTGAGGCCTCGGTTGCACAATGCAGGCAACTTCATTTCTGATCTGTGTTTGTGAAGCTCTCTCCCTCTCTCTGTGTGTGGTACTTTTTGTGGGGTGGTTGATGTACTTGTGTGCTTCTGTAAATAGATATTCTTTCTTGATGTTACTTGTGATTTCTGAAGATCTCATTGAATTTTCTTACTAGTAGTAACGGTTTTTACAATTACATGGTCATCTTTGGTTTTAGTAATGGTGAGCTACTGTTGCACAGGTGATAAGATGGTTCCCAGCCCAACTTCCACCATCAATGGGAGTTTGAGGTGCTCAAGCAACAATAGCGAGCGGTTCACCCCCTAACCATACGACATAGGTACAGGTAAAGAAGGCTAGAGAGGGGACAGATTACCCACTCATGATTTAACCAAGTGTCAGTTTCACTTCGGCTACCAAAGCCTGTACAGTTCAAGACCGGGAGTGTTATATGCAAAACTCGAAGGTAGGATTGATCAACGACAAGTGTGCAGTAGGGCATTGAATTCAAGGCTTGCTAATGAGGGTTCTCGAGTTGCAACGAGCGCTGTCCTCGTTCGACTCTTAAAATTTCCCTGTAGCAAGCCTTGTGAGAAGAGTTTAGTGTTGCTGAGACATGCCGACTTTGGAATTTATGCATTAATCACGCCTAACATAGGGAAGAAAGTTGGGTTAATGTATGGTTCAGACCCAGCAGCCTGGACTTAACCTTGGTGATTATGTACCATGGACAGGACCTAGGATGATATATAACTATTCAAGATGGCCATGGTAGGGGTTGCGGTTGCCCATTAGGATTCATCAACTCAATCTTATTAGAGCCAGTATCCACGAAGGCGGTTCCGAACTTCGATAAAGAAAGAGAGTTGCGTTAGTTAACAAACAATCAATGTAAAATTTGTTCGGACACTTGCTTGTGAGAGTGTATTGGATTTTAGGCATTGTTGAGAGAACATGGAGAGAGAGTGTTGGGAGAATAAGGAGTCGAGTGATCTAACCCGTATATCTCTTGAAATCATTGGTACCGGCACGATCGTTACTCATCAGCTTGGATATTATTTTTCGAGAGAATAAATAATCTAGTGATGTAAGGTCCGATATATATGTTTGAAATTCGTACCCATCTACAACTTAACCGTGGTTAGCCGTCAACAATATATTGTATGCTTACAAAGAAAGTAAAATATCACAGGCCACAAATTTTTATTGGTCTCTATTCTTTTTCTTTTGTCATACGGCTCTATCCTATATTTGTTTTATTCTATAGTACAATTATTGGTCAAGAGTTCCAACTTCCAACTAAATCTATTGTTTTTGCATACAAAAGTAAGACGACTTATTTCAAATCTTGTAGTGACAAGAGTCTCGTACATTGGATTATCTTTTTTTTCATAATATTTTTTTTTATTTTAAGTCTATGATCTAAGTTTATTATTTAGAACTAATTTATTTTCGGGTACTCATCTTGCGAAATATAAAAAAAAAAGGATGTCTATGTATATAATATTATAGAAAATAAGTTAAATTCTCAACTTATAAAAATAAAATAATAGTCAAAATTGCTATAATATTTATTTACTTTGATCTAATGGTATAAAATTCATCTCAAAATTTTTTTCTTACTCAAAAAAATTATTTTTCTTGCACGACTTCTAATATCATATCATTCCACTAATCCACACATCTCTCTATCTTACCTTTCTCTTAAAAAATAATTTATAAAAATATTGAACAATGAATATTCTATTTTTTGTATTACAGATTATTTTCAGACACGAGTTATTACTAATTTATTTAATATTACACTTAGAAAGTTAAATTATCAATTTATAAAAAATGTCTTCAACTAATTTTCACTTAAATTATTGTTAGTATATATACGCACGAACCCAATCGTTAGTACGTTAATGACTATCACCATCACCACCATTACCACTGTCCAGATATCAATATTCTCTTCCAGCCTCGAATCAAGAACAGTTCGAGCTGTTCAACATCCACCGAGACGTCTCTCACCTCCTTCTCTCTCTTCTCTCTCCTGTACGTAAAATCTACAATCCCTAAAACATTTCTCAATCTCGAATTTACCTTAATTCTGTATTTGTTTTTTTAACCCTAGCTGCCAATTTCTTTGATCTGTTGATTATATTGTGTTACTTGTATAGATGTGTGTGATTTGAAATACCTGCAATGGCCGCTGAAGGGAAGATTTCATTGTAAAAAATCACTTTTCATTACACTTAAAAGGCGATTAATCTTACTCTGATTTGTAGTCTTCTTCCAAAAAAATAGGAGTATTATGGATTTAAAAGTATGTGATGTGATGTGATGCTTGATTTGGAATTCATTGTTCGAAGGATTGTTAGGAAATATTGCCTTGGGCTGTAGTTATGTGGATACCTGTTGGTAAATGGTAATGATTTGAGTTTAGCCGACCCGAAAATATTGAGACACGGATTTGTTGAGTTGAGTTGTTGGTAATGATTTGACTTCACTATTGAGATTAATACTATCGGACATTATATATCCAAGACAATCTTTCATTGCCGAATCTACCTAACATTTGTTTAATTTTCCATGTAAAACGATCTTGTCCTTTTTGCTGTAGCTGGACCTGTAATTGACACTGCCAAGCATATGATTGCATTCTTAGTGATTCATTCTGCAGTGTATATTTTCTGGACTATGCTTCCAAGATATATGAAAGGCACCTTATTACCCCTGGGGTCAGTTACATTTAAAAGTACTGTACCAAACCAAACCAAATTAAGCCTTATATCCCAATCATTTAGGGTCGGCTATATGAGTCCGTCTTCGCCATTTAGTTCGATCATGCGCTATACGCTCATTTAAGTTAAATATTTTAATATTTTTTCTTATTATTTTGTTCAATATTAATTTAGGTACACACCCCCACTTCTAGTACAAGTAGAAGAAATTTTATCACTTTTTCGAACCGGTGTCTTTATCGGCCTCCGTTGAACATGACCAAACTATCTTAATCTATTATCTCTTAACTTATCCTCAAATGGAGCTACTCCTACCATTTCTCTAATACAGTCATTTCGTATTTTATCTTTTCTAGTTTTTCACACATCCACCTTAGCATTCTCATTTTCGCTATACTCATTTTGTCACTATGTTGTTTTCTAATTGCCCAACATTCCGTCTTATACAACATTGTTGTCCTTATAGTTGTTCGGTAAAGCTTACCTTTTAATTTTATTGGTATTCTTCTATCACATAATATACCAGAGGCTTTCCTCCACTTAGGCCAACCGACATTGATTATATGAATTACATCATCTCCAATCTCTCCGTCATTTTTAATGATTGATCCTAGATATCTAAATCGTTTATTCGTTGGTATTTCTTGATTTTCAATCTTAACTTTTTCACTATGTCTACTTCTTCTATTACTAAAGTTGTATTGCATATATTCAGTCTTACTCAATGATCAAAATTTCATTTCGGTGTATTGTTTCGGTCACTTAGGAAACGGAAACGTTTCGACGTGTTTCGGAAACGGTTCGACCCGTTTCGGAAACATAATGAAAAGAATAAAAAATTTAAGAATTATTTTCTAATACATTGATTGAAATATATCAAAGTATCTTAAAATACTTTGAAACATTCCGAAATAATTGTGCAAATGCGTTAAAATATTATAATATATTTTGAAATATTATTGAATACCTCGAAATATTAGAATTTTGATTCCATCACTGTTTCGTTTCGGTCTCCTTGAAAACGGAAACGTTTCGAATGTTTCGACCGTTTCGAAACGATATTTTGATCCTTGGTCTTACTCCTACTTATTTTAAACTCTTTCAACTCGAGTGTCTCTCTCCAAATTTTTAGCTTATTGGTAATCCCCATTCGAGTTTCATCTACTAATGCAATATCATCTGCAAATAACATACATCGTGGGACATCATATTGAATGTGTCTAGCGAGTTCATCCATAATTAGGGCGAATAGGTATATGGACTTAGGGCAGATCCTTGGTGTAATCCCACCGTGATTGAAAATTCTTTACTTTCTCTTTCGGAAGACCTAATTGTAGTCATAACCCCGTCATACATGTCCTTTGTCACCTCAATATACTTATATGTCACTCCTTTTCTCTCAAACACCTTCTATATTATATTTTTTGGTACTTTATCATACGCGTTGTCTAGATCTATAAATACCATATGGAGATTTTTCTTCTTCTCTCTATACTTTTCTATGAGTGTCCTCAATAAATATATAACCTCCATAGTTAATCTACTTGGCATAAATCCAAACTGATTTTCCGACATTGTAGTCTCAACTCTTAGGCGACATTCAATGACCATTTCCCATAGTTTCATGCTATGATTCGTCAATTTTATCCCTTTATAATTATTACAATTTTGAATATCTCCTTTATTTTTATAGATAGTACTAAAATACTCTTTCTCCATTCATCGGACAATTTTCTAGTAGCAATAATTCTTTGAGTCCTCACCCTTGATGCACTTAATTTGGTTAAAGTCTCTTGTTTTTCTTTCTCTAATTTTACCTAGTTTGTAAATGTTTTTTTCTCCCTCTTTACTATCTAGTTTTTGATACAACTCGTCGTAGGCTTTTAACTTAGCGTCTCTAACTATCTTTTTAACCTCCTTGTTAGCTAATTTATATTTTTAGAAGTTCTCGCTATTTGTATCATTTTGCCATCTCTTAAATGATTTTTTCTTTACTTTAACTACATCTTGTTTGTTGTCATTCAACTACCAAGTTTCTTTTTTCACAAACCGTCTACCCTTTGACTCCCCAAGAACCTCTTTCAAAATTTTCCTAATGTCTTCCGTCATCCTACTCCACATAAGGTTAGTCTCATCCTCTAGGTTCCATAAGACCTCCTTAAGTATTCTACTCCTAAATAGTACTAATTTCTCATCTTTTAGATTCTACCATCTCGTTCTTATTTTTCTAATGCTTCTCCTTACTCTATGTTGCCCTGTAATATATAAATTTAGGATTGTTAGCTTATGTTGAGATGTTAAGCTCTCTTCCGGGATAACCTTACAATCTTTACATGCTAATCGGTCCGTTCTTCTACTTAAGTAGTCAACTTGGCTTTTGTTTGGTCCGTTCATAAAGATTATTAGATGGTCTTCTCGTTTTCTAAACAAGGTGTTTGCCACTACAAGGTCATATGTCATTGCAAACTCTAAAATACTCTCTCCGGCTTCATTTCGATCACCATATCTATAATCACCATGCACCCTCTCATATTGTGTCCTATTTTATCCTACATGTCCATTGAAATCTCCACCCATGATTATCTTCTCTCTTATAGGTATATGTTAAACTAATTCATCCATTTGTTTCCAAAATTGCTTTTTAATATGTTCTTTTAACCCTACTTAGGGTGCATAAGCGTTGATCACATTAATTATATTCTCTCCGACTACAAGTTTGATAGATATAATCCTATCTCATTTTCTTGTAACTGTCACTACGCTATCTTTTAGGCCTTTATCTATAACTATTCCTAATTCATTTATTCGTCTATCTTTTCATGTATAATAAATCTTAAATCTTTTATTTTTTATCTCCTTTGCCATCTCACTTACCCACTAGTTTCTTGTAAGTATGCTATACTAATTTTTCTCCAGCTCATAGTGTTTACTAATTCCGTTGTTTTGCCGGTGAGTGTACCTATGTTCCATGTTGCTAATCTAAGTCTATGGCGCGGAGACCCTTGCCCATTTATCACCGCACTTGGGTGCCGATTTGGCGCCCCTAACTTATTTGTCGAAACGCCCCGACACAGGCGCAACGCGTCCCTTATGGGGAACGACCTAGCATTAACGCATATATCATTGTTTGAACTCATCATAGTAGATCCGATAAAATTTTACGCTGGCTGTCGGCTACTTAACGCAACCCTGCTCCTTTATCCTAGCTTAGGATAGGCAGTATTGAATACAACACTGACGGAGTTACATCTAAAAGTACCTAAACCCTTGAAATTATCGGATGTGCATACTTGACCAGTCATTTTCGTATTCCCCACCGAAGAATGATTGTCATTTCCTCTATGTGGGGTTTCAGTAGTTACTATAATTAACTAAACCACTAACGACCCACGATCTGGGTACATCGATCCCAAATAGAGTGGGTTCGCGATCCAGATCACCAAAATGTATGATTTGAGATCGTACAAGTAGTACAAATATAAAATACATATTAATTAACTACGTGTATATAAATTTATTATTATACATTATTTTAGATAATAGAAAATCGAACATTATCCTATAATGTTGCATAGTTGCAGATTTCTTTGGTTACAGATGAGGAAATATTAGCGTCATTAAATACCACAAGATGTGTTTGCCTAAAATTTATTTTGCATTTAATCCTCCAAACTCTCAACTGTTAATTATCGAATTTAGTATCACATTGTGTCTTATATTCATGCTTGAGATTATACATTCCAGACAAGGAAAAAACAGTCTGCCATATTATGGAAATTCACTGAACAAGCTATTGTTTCTCTTTTTTTTTTCTCCATCCCAGCACCCCTTTCCTCTTCTTCCCGCTCAACTAGCAAAAATTTCTGTTTCCTTTCCCCTCAATGGTAATTGCAAATGGGCTCCTTAAAAGAACTTGTTCAACTTTGCCATCAAAATGTTTGGACCCATGTATCCATGGAAAAGGTGACAGAATACTTTTTCGTAGTTAAGAATTTTCGAACTTAGTGGCACCTTTTTACATTCTCCACTGCACATTTTATTTAGCTTTCACAATGGATAGTTTTCTACATCTCAATTGAGATATAAGGTATGATTTTTTTGTTTTGAAAATTACTTTAAGGTTTGTGATTTTTGAAATCTATATTCTTAGTTTGACTGAAATATCCTAAAATTTTGAAGAGCATCTGACCTATTTGTACTTCATTGTTTTCCAAGCTTTTCTTTTGTAAGTTCTTTTAATTTCACATGCAGTTGCAGACATGGATAGCAGTGGAGGTCCAATCTTGTTTCCGTTGCAACGCTGCAAAACTCTTCACCTGGTTGGTGTCAGATTTGGTTTTTCAATACATATGTGTATTATGCTTTGAAGATGTGAAGCTTATATATCTTTGGTTTGAAGGACTCTCGAGATTGCCTTCTCTATTGGCTTTTGCTGAAAATTTCCAAGGCTTTATGGTCTTATTAAACCATATCTCCAGGTGAGGCATGCACAAGGGATTCATAACGTAGATGGAGATAAGAACTACAAAGCATACATGTCTCCTGAATACTTTGATGCACACCTTACTCCACTCGGCTGGCAACAGGTGGGAAACAAGTCAAGTATATGTTCTTCTGCATACCCCATTTTTTTATTGAAAAAAAACCGTCTATGATTATGTTAATCAAAATCTTGAATACTCATGTTGTATATGAAAGTTTTTGCCTTTATAACAGGTTGATAATTTGCGTAAACATGTTCATGCATGTGGGCTTTCCAAGAGGGTTGATTTAGTTATCACGTCTCCGTTGCTAAGGTACCACTGCTGCTTCAGTAGTCCTATGACACCCTTATACGGAATCTTTAAAATTCGCATAGATGTCTTCTAAATCTGACTAATGTGCCTGCCAACTAAGAATTTTGTGGCCTCTCACATTGCTTTTGCTTAGCTTAGATAAAGTACTTTGTTTCCCCTTGGAAGCAAAGCTGAACTCGAGTGTAGAGGACACCAGGTTTGGGTCATCCACTACATGAGGCACAGAATGCCTCATTTGTCTTTGTAATGCTAAATAAGTTCATGAGGGCCATCAATGTGAACCTTTTCATTAAACTAAGCCACTTCTCTCCATAACTAATGGAGGAGCCATGGTAGAATCATGGATGGTTACATCTGTTTTTTCTGGTGGATAGCACGAACTAAGTCATGTGGCGCCCGGGTTGTGGGGCCGGGGCGGTATCATTGGTTTTCTTTGCTCATTTATTGCCTTTCCTCCATGTCGTTTCTAGTGCTAATGAGAAGAGAACAAGTTCTATCTGTTTATTGGAGGTTTTGATACTTCAATAAATAGAATTTATAGACTACTTGAGCAAAATTACACATCTTGTTGTATGTGTATTTCCTCATGCCTTGGTATGGGAACAGGTCATTCTCTCATTGAGTATTTAGAATTTCAAAAGGAAAATAGTAGTTTAATTTCACTTTAAGTTGTTTTTAGTTGGTGATGGTAGCTTAGGAAGCTGATGAACTTTGTTGCTTGCATCACATGCAAATGTCTTCTTGGACTACAGACAAATTTTGAATACTGGTAGTTTAGAGTGTTCATGGAACTTTTTCTCATACATGAATTTGTCTTAATTCTAATTAGTTTGAGTATGTATGCATAGCTTTGACTCTTATACCATTAATCTACTGATTCCATATTTTGACCATGTATCCAGAAACCAGTTCTGAATTATTACAAAGGAGGGGCTTTCTTTCACTAAATTGTCGTTTAAGATTATGGTATTCATTAATTTCAGTAACTTGATTCTTAATAAATAATTTGTATTGTTCATTCTTCTTGTACTTTGTGAAAAATTTACCCATTTTCAAATAAATGTCATTTCAACCCTGGTGCACAACGCCTGGGGAAAAATTAACCAAAAAGGTAAAAAGACTTGAAAACAGCCTATTGTTAAAGGTACATTGCTTTTGTAGAAAATATGATCCAAGGACAACGGCCCCCCGGGGAAAAAAAAGGGATTGGTGAATGCATATTTCAGTGAGGTAATTCTTTTATTTTGTAGTTACGATGGCATTTTATGGGTACAGGACCATGCAAACAGCTGTTGGAGTATTTGGTGGTGATGGCTATACAGATAGGATGGATATAGTACCACTAATGGTGGCAAATGCAGGAAATAGTGACCGTGCTGCAATTTCAAGTCTAAATTCTCCACCTATTGTTGCTGTGGAACTTTGTCGAGAGCATTTGGTAGGTCTAGTGAAGCAGTATATGTGCATGCTTTATGTTGTTTAACTTCTTTCCCAGCTTTTTATTGCTATATTTAGGCTCTATTGTGACATGAAGCATGGAAACCACCTCTCCACATATGAAGATAAGGTTGCATTCTGACCTCTTCTAGGCCTAGCGGTGGTCAGTGGCAGGAGTCTCGTGGGTTGCGCTTAAATATAACATATAGAAAGGAAAGAAATATTTAGTTGTCTCACTTTGCGGAACAGTCTATCTTGTTGCTAATACTAAAGTTCAATTGGAGGAGGAAATGTCTCTAGTTTGTGCTGGTAAACTTGGAAAGAATTAAGGTATCAAGGGCATCGAGTCAAATTTTTTGTAGATCTGTGGAAAGTAACCATCCCACATCAGGCTTGATAGCTTAACCAGCTAGAAGTTAACTACTCATGATGTAATATTTGTTAAAAGTTAAGTGGTTTTTTGGAATATTAGTAGTAGAAAGATTGAGAACTGAGGATATCTTTGTGCAATTTTCAATAATACCTCTTTAAGATGTGCTTGTAGGTTGTTGTTGTTGTTACAATAAAAGATCTTAGTTGCTTGCATGAATAAGACATCATCTTCCTGTGATTTTTCTGTTGTAACTTTTGAATTAATGCTCAAGTGCATATGCTTGTAAGATACTAGATGTAGTTATTGTGTATGAGGGTTTAATCTGAGTTGCTTGCAGAAGTTACTTGGTCGTTTACATGTTTCAGCTTATATCCGTTGCTATCACAATCTTTTATTGAAATCTCTGAGTGTAATTTATAAATCATTTGAACTCCTACCAAAATTGGCATGTAATATATGATGTTCATAGCAAAATGGTATTTTGTCTTTTTTTTTTGGATGGAACGTTTGATATATGAGGTGAATTTTGTGAATCTAGCATGCATACTTGCACATACATAGTTAAAGTCTTGCAAATTTCTCTGATTATTCTGTTTGCAGGGTGTTCATCCTTGTGACAAGAGGAGAAGCATCAGTGAATATCAATGCCTTTTCCCCGCAGTTGACTTTTCACTGGCAAGTCCTAACAAATCTGTAACTTAAGCTTTAAGAAGTAGTACATGCCTAATTTGCCTATCATCTATCATTTGATAAAAGGATCTAAGCTAGGTTCATATGACATCCATTATAAGGTTTTATTGTGTTCAGATAGAAAGTGATGAGGATATATTATGGAAGGCCAATGTTAGAGAGACGAAGGAAGAACTTGCAGCAAGGGGAATGAAGTTCATGAATTGGTGAACTCTTTTTCTCACTATTATACTATGACATTTTTAACTGTATATATCTTGATAAAATGGTTTTGTTTTGATCGTGTTAGCTTTTAAATATTATGTGACTGAAATTCCTAATCAATACCACACATGCACATTCCATGAAAACTCCTGCATGGAACTTACCAAGGCTGTTGCCCCTGTCATCTCATCATATTGAGTTGTATGATAAGAATCCTGTTGTATAAAGGATGATGGTTCCCTTCGAGGGTCTCCAGGGTTTATACTTCATAAGGCCTGGCGCCCAAGTTTTGGCATAAGCTGCTCAATCTGCTGTCATAGGGTTTCAGATGCAACCTTTCGAAGAACAGGAGCCAAGTTGGCTGCGTACTGGTTTGTAATTTTAGCTTGACTTCTGTTTTGCATTGCTTTCGACATTCTAGCATAGCATTCCTTTTCAGAAACAATATCTTTCGGCTAATCTATGTATTTATACTGATAGCTGCCCACGCTCATGTCTCTTTCAATTTCTATTGGATATGAATTTAGTTAGGAAATTAATACCCTAGGAAGAAATGTATAAACATTTGGCTGAATTTGTAAGTGAGCTTTTATCTGATTCTTTTTCTACAGTTATCTGTATTGGAAAGCGGTTACTTGCACCCATTCTTTTCGATTTGTGTTTGCCATTAGTGGTACTTGAGCCTCTTTCTTGACAATTCCTTTCCATATATACAGGTTGTGGACACGGGAAGAGGAGGAGATAGCTATAGTAACTCATAGTGGGTTCTTGGGTCATACACTTGGTGCATTTGGCAAGGACTGTCACCCGTTGGTGAAAAAAGAAATTTGCGAACAGTAAGTGTTCATTGGGCCACTTGTTTTGTTAAAGATTAGCAATGACAACATTTAAGCACGATATTACCTCGCTGGATTGTGTTTTATTTGGTAGGACTCTATTTTCATCTGGGGCATCTAGAACCACCTATTATTCAATCTCCCAACTTTTTCTCCCTTTTTTTTTTTCACTTCTGTTAGAGATTCCTCATGTTTTTGCTTCAAATCCTTTGCTGGGAACTTTGTCCTCGATCTCTAAACTGTGTAACGAATAAGGCCATCAAGCATATTTCTCATGCCAATTATTACAGTAATTATTCACAAGTTTAAAAAGATTGGTGGAAGGGATGAACTACAAGGTTCTTCCATGGCCTTCTGCTTCTTTAAGCCTGTGATTAAACCACGCTTCCATTTTCAATCAACCAAATTAATAATAAAAAAAATTGTGAAAATTATCACAGATAAATTTGCTGTTTTTTAACCTTCTTTTGAAAGGGCTTGAAGATTTTGCAAATTATGTGCAGTTTTGCTAATTGTGAGCTTCGTTCTATGGTCATTGTGGACAGAAGGTAAACATTATCATTTTCAGTGCCTCATTACCTGCTATATATATATATATATATATATATATATTCTTATATCCTAATTTTTCTGCATTCGACAGCATGATAGGGTCGGGTTCCTCAACAACTAATTATCCCGGAAAGATTCCTTCCGGGCCAGATCTTCCCAGCAGTGTCGTGGATGAGAACAACTTGGAGAAAGATGAGCTCAATTCCGGGTTACATTAATGTTGAATTGTTGTTATTCAGAGGTGAAAATAAATAGTAATAGATTTGGATGAATGTCAATTTTTTTCAGATGATTTGATTATATGTATACTTAACACTGTTCGCTGTTTTGGATTTAATGAGGGCTATCCTAGATTGGTTTACAAAGAGTGATTTAGTAATGCTAAGGAAGAGAATGAGATGCATCTATAGTAGTTTACTTACTCCTTTCAGATCCAAAAAGGGTGCCGTTTAGTCATACCACGTCGAACTCGACTCATTTATAGTCGTGTTCAAGCAACACACCTCGTGTTGTATTCATGTTAGACAAATTTATTAAGCATAGTTGACAGGTCAATTTTGTTATTATCCAAACCTGTAAATATTAGATCATATTTGATAATTTTGTGTTGAATTCATGTCAAATTGATGAATCGCATTATGACCTAGGTCACATAGAGCGGGGGAGAGAGCGCAAAAAACGTCAATATTTAAAAAAAATTAAGAACGGAAACGTCTTGAAAGTATCATATTATATATATATATTGGCACATTTATCTATAAACGTTTAATATAAGTAAAATATAAAAAAATAAAATTTCATGCACAGCTATTTAATTTTTACATATATGTTGATTACAAAATCCTAAAATGACAATTGTAGTTTATAAATATTATTTTAGTTTGATATTATATCTTTAAGCCTGAGTTAGTACTTCCCAAATAAAATTTTGAGTAATAATAAGTAAATATATAAGTAAGTAAGAGTGCAAATTAATTAAATTTGCAAATTAAATTCGAATTTTGTAAAATGAGAGCGCGAATTCATCGAGAATTCGTTCCCAAGCGTGAATTCACGTGCGGAACACGATAGTGTTGTGAGTTTAGAAGGATTATGTGAGTAAGGTTATGACTTACCGGCCCCAAGTATGCCACTCTTTGGAGCAACTAACTATATTAGTGTTAGAAAAACAAACGAAACTTCCATAAGTGGAGTCCAAAGGCTCCAAACATGCTGGTTTTGTTCAAACTTTTGGTTTCAAAACAGGAAAAAAAAACTGATTATTTTAGTTTCTTTCAACATTCTTAACGAAACTCTTTTGTAAGCCAAATTGCTTCAGATCATAGCAACAAACATGATAGCTCACACATAACCTTATTTGACTGGCAGCTAAAAAAAGTGAAACCCTGGTTTCCTAGTTCCCTTTCAAGATGTCATAAAAGGATACAGGCTTCTTCTTAGGCTTGCCACAAAGTTCCTGAAAAAGAAAACGCAAAGAACGTCTTGTTAATTCTCCATAACCGAGAAAAGATGACGCAAGATGATCTATATGCAATTGTGGTGACTTGGTCCTATGTCACTTGGTGAAGGATGTGTAAAGTGTCTTATACACGTGAGCTTCTAACTTTCGACGTACAATGTATTTTAAAATTGTGTACACATAGTCAAAATAAAAAATAAAAAAAGTATTTTAGAGTGCAAGTTTGGGGTGTTACAAATGATATTAAAGGTGTTGAACCTCGTGGTGTGAAGGCCACATAGACCGACGAGGTGATGGGAACTAGCTTGGTGGGAGCCATCCTCTGGATCCCAAATCACTAGGGTCTTGACAAGTCCCACACGAGAAAGGTGTGCTCTTGGTGAATGGACTATGGTGGCCTAGTCCCACACTACTTTGTAAAAAATGTGTGAAGTGCTTTATAAGTGTGTATTTTTGTGGACCGTTATTGTATAAAATATTTTAAAACCATGTTAGTCGAACACAAAATGGATAATATTGTAGAATGCAAAACCTGGACCTTATAGGCTCGGATATGGATACCATATGATACAATTACATTGATATATCATCCCTTATTAGTTCAACTGGAGCCCCCTATAATAAGTATCTTCGCACCAAAAGATAGATGATCTACCAGCTATTGATGCGATAATGGTAAAATGTAGACGCCATGATTCTGTTCTAGTATATGAAATGGTAATCCATACCTCTACTGCAGCAGCCAAACGCAAAATTGAAGCTTCACACCACGGACGACCTATTATTTGTAGTCCTATAGGAAGTCCTTGCTTATCATAACCAACCTAAAAATTGAAAATTTTGATGCAAAAAGAATAAAAGACAACAAATTCAGTCAGCATAATTGTTAAAGATTGCGAAAAGTATGGGTTCAGTCCTACTTTTTTCTTGAAATCCGATTGTACAAAACGAAATTATTGTAACCACTGATATGAGCATGAGCTTAGCAGACAGTCAAAATGTATCAAATTCCAAAATTAGAGACGATATACTTATATTACTATGAGATGTAGTAAGATAGCTATAACAGCTAAACAAAATAGGATTAGTATGCCTCTCTGTGCTGTTAGATTGTAAACAGTTGGGTAAATTACACTGTAGCACTCGAAGTATTCATTCAATTTAACTTTGGTCATAGTTGGGTAAATTACAGTAGTACTCGCAGTATTCATTCAGTTTAATTTTGGTCCCTCAACTTCCAATTATGTGATAAAGGCTTAGGTGAGTTGAGTTGAATTGGTTTTTAAAGTTTTCCGTTGGTTTTTAAATGGTCTAATTGCTAACATCTGTCCAAATAATTTCTGGCAGTCAGAATCAAAAGACACATAACCTTTGTGCATTAATTATTAGGACGAAAGTCTGACAATTTTACTGTATAAAAACAAAGAGGAAAAATGACACAATTTGGTTGAGGAACGAAAGTGAGACTAAATGCATACTTCAAGGCAACAATTTAGTAGGAAACTCATACAAATTTTATGTTCCCATGTAGCCAGAGAAGGCCAAATTTTTGACAAGAGTAATTAGATGGAGGTTCCCCCACAAAATTTAGATGGCATAGAAAGCATAAAATAGCCAACACTAAACTGTATGTTTGTTATGGCTGCGGATTTTGACTCGAAGTGTCAGCTTGGAAACTCAACTCACTATAGCTCAGAACAAATGTCTATCTTTTTTAAATTTTTACCAGAATATAGGTCCTAAGAAATTAATGCCAAATAGAAAATCAAGCACATTATAACCACTAAGATATAAATTCCTTTGAAGGAAGTCAACTGAGGACTATATGATACGAAAATATGGTAGGAAAATAAAGGATTTCTTCAATCAGTAACATGTAAGTCAGAACCGCTTCAGCCCTTTGGCTCTATGTGTCTTTTGGGTAACTTACGCTCGATATGTTACACCAAAGATTTAATCTTGTTGAATGCTTCGTTGTCTAACATAAGGGATACAGATGCATATCACTTACAGGGACAGAAATGGCTGGGAGCCCGAGAAGATTTGCTGTTATAATAAATCGCATGAGATTGCCTGAAAGACGAACACAAGCATAAACTGTCTAAAAGAGAGTAAAAAGCAAACAGATGAGCTGCACCAATAAAAACAGGAGTATAAGTTCATAAATGGTACACAAGAAGTTCCACAACAAATCAACGCGATCATACTTGTCACAGATCACAGCTGAATGACAGAATACAACAGAAAATGCAAACAGGGATTTTGGGAGCATGAGTAATGGATTTTGGGAGCACGAGTAATGGATTCATATGCCACAAAAAAAATGATCTCACACGAAGGTATCCCTATGATCATTGTTGCATGTCCAGAAACTAGGTCATGCATTGTTGACCCTCTTGTACTAAAGCCACCTGTGATACAAAACGACAAATTGACAGGTTCTTTCTTTACAAACACCACGGATCACATTCCTCAAACATGTCCAGAGAAATTTTGTATATGTCAAGCTCAAACTTTCCATCTAAAAGCCTTCATATGATTCATGTTCATCTATATATAGAGATACAGATATACTAGTTGTGGCCTCATGCGAGCGATTCATGGAATTTGCATCTCATAAACTTAGGTGATAGAAAGTAATTTTTCAAAAAATTTCAAATGAGGAGTCATTAGTGTTAGAGTAGTTAGATTATTTAGACTTAGGGGTAGCTTAGTCATTTTGTTTACTTTTATGTTGCCCTAGCTTAGTTTGATTGTTTTTCTTTTGCCCTACTATATAAAGACCTTTTATATAGTAGTTTTCTTTTATGTAGTTTTTTTTTAAGTTTTGTTCTGGCAAGTTATGCCTCAATAATATTTCTTTCTTTTAGTTTCTTTCTTTGATCTAAATTAACATGGTATCAGAGTATGGTTTCGATCCAAAATATATTGTAACACCACAGTAATTTAGTTGAAGAAAGAATATATTCTTGGATTAGGACTGACATCATCTATGGCGATTTATTTTTGGATTAGGGTTGCTGATTTTTTGAGGTTCTATAGGCTGTGAACAGTGCCGAAAATACTGTTCACGCGCTGTGAACAGTACCGAAGTTACTGTTCATGCACTGTGAACAGTGCCGAATTCGATTGTTATGGGTATTTGATTTACAAAGTTGTTGAATTGATTTGTGACGAACTTTGGATTGTTTGGCGTTGACTGCCTCTTCTCTTTTGCTAGTGCTTCTCGTTGTTTGGTCTTCCTCGCTGAACTAGTCGTTGCAAGGTAAGAAATCCTAATTACTAGGGTTTGTTGATTTTGGCTACTGCTGGTTGGGGCTATTGGTTTGGCTTTTCTTCTTCTCTTTGTCTGATTTGGGCTTCTCTCTGTTGGGCTGTTGGTTTGACTTTTCTTCTTTTCTTTGTTGGGCTTTATTTTGTTGGTTTGTTGGTTTTGTGCATTGGGGAGTTGTCACGTTGCTGGTTTGTTTGATTTGTTTGTTTGGGCTTGCTATTTGACATAGCGTTGCATTGTTTGGGTTTGTTTGCATTGTTTTGCACTGAATAAGCAGGAAACTTTTGTTTCCTTTCTTATTGATTGGTGGGTTTGAGCCTTTGGGGTTGATTTTGTGAACGAACGGTTGGGTTGCTGGATTTTGCTAGGTTGTTGGGTTGCTAGATTTTGTTTACTTTGGATTGCTTGATTTGAGTATTATGGCCAGTGGAAATTCTGATTCTCTTCAGGCTATTAGTGTCAGATTAAAAGGTGAAAACTATGTATATTGGGCTTATGTTATGAAAAATTTCCTGTTGGGTAAGGAAATGTGGAGATATGTTAGTGGTGATTCGTCAGCTCCAACTGATCCTAAGGACGAGAAGTATGTTGACTTAAAGAATACTTGGAAAATCAACAACGCTAAAATCATCACTTGGATTAACAACTCAGTTGATCAGACCATTGGTGTTCATTTGACTAAGTTTAATACAGCCAATGAGATTTGGGATTATTTAGCTACCTTATTTGTTCAGTCTAATTTTGCAAAGAGGTATTAGTTAGAGCATGAAATTCGAGCTGCATGTCAGGATGATAAGAACATTCAGGAGTTCTATTCAGTTATGACTGGATATTGGGATCAGTTAGCAGTTGTTGAACCTGCTGAACTGAGTACTCATATGATATATCGCACTTTTAGAGAGGAGCAGAGGTTGGTGCAATTTTTGATGGCCCTCAGGGATGACTTCGCGGGACTTTGTGGTTCTATTCTTCATCATAATCCACTTCCCTCAGTGGATGCAGTAGTGAATGAGCTTCTGGCTGAAGAAGTTCGTCTTAAGACTCTTTCTGGGAAAAGTCTTATGCCATTGCCTACTCAGACTGTATTGGTTGTGCCTCCCACGATGACTTTTAAATATCGGGGTCGTGTAGCTTTAGATGAGTGTAGCTTTTGTCATGAGAAGGGCCACTGGAAGGCTCAATGTCCTAAACTGATGAACAAAAATGCAAAGGGGATAGTAAATCAGTCTGCAGTTGCAACACCGGTGGATGAGTCCTCCTCACAGGCATCCAGCCTAACTATGCTTGTTGATCAGTTGCAAAAGTTAGTCTCTCTCCATCAGCCTGGTGCACTTACAGTATCTCCTTCAGTAGGTTCATTTACCTCAGGTCCTTCAGGATCCACAGTCCAATAAGTTGATTGGGACATGCCGTAGAAAGGGAGGAATGTATGCAGCTAGCAGATTTCTTCACAAAGTCGCATCCAGTCACTTGCTTTCGTTTTCTTCTTAGCAAACTCTTGATATTTTCTGCTACCACATCATGAGTTTGAGGGAGGATGTTAGAGTAGTTAGATTATTTAGACTTAGGGGTAGCTTAGTTATTTTGTTTACTTTTATGTTGCCCTAGCTTAGTTTGATTGTTTTTCTTTTGGCCTACTATATAAAGACCTCTTATATAGTAGTTTTCTTTTATGTAGTTTTTCTTTAAGTTTTGTTCTGTCAAGTTATGCCTCAATAATATTTCTTTCTTCTAGTTTCTTTCTTTGATCTAAATTAACAATTAGGTAGTGGAGGGGTGCTTATGGTGTTTAAATTAAAGAAAATAGCAGGTGATTCCCAACAAAAAATCCTACAGGCCTACAAGGTTATTAATTATAGGCACTTCTGTTTGGCTAGAAAAATATTCTATATTATTTAATGACCCTGGACTACAGGTGGCAGCTTAGCTATAGCTCCTACCTGTCTACAAATGAAACAAGAGATAAATGAAGCAATGGCAACAAAAAATAAAAAAGTATTTTCAGAAATCCCAAGTGAATAGTAAAAAAAATTCCACATTCATAAGTTAGAATCACGCATGTTAATCATTAAAAACAGCTACTAGTATTAGTTTTGAAGAGAAAGAACACCTTTCTCAAGCATAAATTAAGAACAGTAATCAACTTACCAGAAACCTGCAAGTTTGACTCCCCAAGTTTAAGAGCACTAGGGGGTATTACAGGTGCTGTCATGCTGAAAAAAGAATATTTAGAATTGGTCAAATAGAGATTTTCCTTGATAGTAAAAAACAAAATATGAAATTCTGAGACACAAGTAATTCTTTCCTACAAATGCATATAGCAACTGCATCATCAATTAAATAGCGAAACTGACCCCCCCCCCCCCAAACAACCGACATGAAAATCCAGCATAAATACCTATTTTGTACCATTTTGCTCATAAATTAATATCTATTTCTGTAAACTAACAGTTAAGTTGATCATACCCAGTGGTCGGGGTAACTATCACATCCACCTCTTTGAAAATCTCCATGTGGTAATACATTATCCTTCGCCTGGAATAAAATAGATGAAAGTATGAAACAGAAATATGCATAATACAAATATATACATGTCAAAGCAATTTTCAAGCATTCTATTAATTTTTAAAATATTGATGCATAATTTGTCCAGATTTTGAACAATATATGTTAATACACGAGAGTGTGTTCCAATCAGACCGCATTTGTATAGCAAGCACAAGATAGAGTTGAATGTTACATAACATTAAAAAAAAAAAAGGATTTGGGAAAACAACAAGGCACCGACAAAAAATGGTGAAGACATAGACCACTTCTTGCTTTCATGTTACGCCCAGTCTGAATAAAAGACCATCTGACATTTTAAAGACAATAAACTTTATCCTAGACAAGTAACCATTGATCCAAAAGATATAAAAGTATCACTCTATTGCAACAAGTAATCTAAAATGATTTGATTTTGATCATAATAAGGAGACAGCAACTTATTTATATCGTTTTTCAGAAAATAGCATTTACAAAGTTGAACAATTACGTAACCCATAAAATTAAAGAAAGTATGCATTTGAAAAGGATGAAAATTCAATTACTAATGGTTTTTGAACTTACAACCAAACCAAGTGACTGACAAATTCAGATTACTCTAAAGAAACTTGCATCATGTCATCATGTCATCATATTACAAGAATATCATTGTCATCTGAGCCTCAACCAACTATTTTGAAGTTAGGGGCACAGATGAATTATGGTACTCCTATTTGTTTGAAACAAAATCTTCTGTCTTTAGTTAGTTACCTGACCAGCATTGTTCCTACAGACTGCTGATAAAAAGACCAGGGAAAAAATGAAAAGAAAAACTAATACATATCTGTATCATAATAAAACTAGTACATATAGCAGTTAGATGGAAATCGTCCATACTCTACTCCAGACAGCTAGAACATTGTCAACTTCCCGGTCTGCCTGCCCGTTCAGATGCGGTGCCCGACACACACGCTAAAAGAGTTGAGCCCCGAGGAAAAATGTGTCCAGGAGCACTATAGACTGAATGCCATTTTCATTTGATCTAATCCACAAATCTGTATGTTTCTAATCATTATTCATTTTCAAAAAATGTTTCATTGGATTCAAGAAATTTGCATATAAAGATGAATTGCTTCAGTACTATGGCAGCAACAGGTGAAATGTTTTTTCCTCACCTGAGGCGTTGGGCAGCAACGTAGTCTGAAGCTGTGAATGACCGAAAAAGAGCCAGATTAGTGCGAGTATCCAATGTTAATTTCACCCCATTCCTACACAAGAAGAAAGAAATAAGAGTGTTAAAAAAGATTCCTAAGAATAATACAAAATTCAGAATGTTTTTTCCTAAGGTAAAGCAGCATACCCATCCTCAAACTCAGGCGTTAATGAGCATTGTGATTCAGAACCAATTGAAACAATATGGGCCAGGCGCATGGCATCAAGCTCAGGTATTATAATCTCTACTACCTTCAACCACAAGTTAAAGAGTTATATATACAATTATGTGCACATTACATGTATATATGCATATATATATATATATATATATATATATATATATATATATATATATATATATATATATATTGCACTATAAGAATAATGAATCACATAATAAGGGCGATTGACTTGCTTTACATCCATGTGTTTCTGATAGTTGATTAAGAACACCCTCACACTTCTCGGAGATATCAGCTGAGAATACATCATTAAACCACTGCAGGAGCAAAGTCATAAACTAGTAAAATGCCATGCAAGACTGATGACATCAATACCATTCTCAGTTAAAGGAGAGTACGATCACCTTGGTATACTTTCCTAATTGTAGTGATCCGAGAGCATTTGAATTCTCGTGTGAAGATAAATCTGGCACACAAGGGAGGGACTGCAAAAAGAGTAGATGGTGATGGATGCTATAACATATAAGATGCAGAGCAAAGTCATGTAATTCAGGCGAAAAAACTCTGCATCTAAACCCTCCAAATTGGCCTCAACTTTGACCAGTACCAGTATAAAACAAGCACGATACTCGGTAGAAGATCTGAACAAGTAAGAGATGCTTTGAACATGAGGCATAAATAGTTGAAGAATCTTATGAGAAGTATCACAAATACATATAGCAGGAGTACCGAGTAAACAAATTAAGGGTAACAATTCTGCAACCAGATTTTCATGCTACGAAGCACAAAATTGGACATGAATACATTGAATGCACGACAACCAAATACACTTGGCACAGCTTGTGACCTGGGCATCAAGGGTTTGAGTCACAAAAACAACCTCTCCGCATGCAAGGGCAAGGCTGCATAGTGGCGGGGGCCTCATGCACACTAGGCCACCCTTCCTAATGTAAATATTACATGTATTGCTATAACCAAAGAACCATGATCACCTATGTTGTATAAACAAATCCTATGAAGCATACATAATTATGACGAGTCTTGTCATTTTGGGTGCCTTCCTTTGACAAAACTTTCATGTATCTTTCCGTATTACAATGAGAACTTTCTAAGTAATCATATACAACCTTTGCTTTACTTACTTTTAAGAATTACCCTTGTTTTCATGCTATAAGACAGTCATTTTTCAACTCCAAACTTTTGTCAATCCCACAGTGGCAAGTGTTCGAAGTGTAAGCCACACGTTTGAGATAACGATTTCAATTGTTCAATTATGGACACACGACAGGGTGTAATGCACATGTTCCAGTTCGTTAATCTCTCAATTTCCTATTTTCTTATAGTATGTCTGGACGGATTATTAGTTTCCTCTTCAGTTCTTTTTTATTGATCTCATTTTATTTCTTAGTTGACTTACGAGGTTTGATGTTAGAAAGTAGAAAAGCGGGTGAAAACAAAAGTTGAGAAGGAAAAAAGTGGGCTCGACAGAGAGAGCATTGTGGTCTTTCCACAAAAATCCAATTATTACACAGATGTCAAAAATAGTCACCTGAAACTTGCCCAAATAACAATACTGCCAACAATATTAGTGACGCCAATGACTATGATGATTAAAAAGTCTGAAAATTCATGCTAAACATAGTTTCCCTAGCTTGCTTTATATAGTATGAAAAATGTGCTCGACATAGTTGTTGATTGGGAAAAATATTAATGCAAGCGTTACTTCTCCTCAAAGGGCTACTCCAATATGCATGGTTCTAATCATGATGTATAGACCAAGGTCAATTTTAAAATCAGAACTAGAGTCATATACGACATAAATAGGTTCTTTATGTGCTTCTTATCCCAGTCAGTCTGGCGCTGGAAAAGCACAGCCAAATAGGGGATGTTGTAATGTTCCTAATTACATATTTGAAATCCTAGGTTTGTGCATTTTTATCAAGAACTTCAAACCAATATTTTATTAACAAACTTGAGTGTAACCAAGAATTTCACAATTTAGGCACCATATAACACTGTTAAATAATTACCGGTTTTAAACAGATTCTATCAGGAGGAGAGGAGCCCAAGATAGCTGCATACCTGAAAAGAAAAAAGAAGATAAAATAAACAAGAGGGAACACGAAAACCTCAGCATCATCTCAAATGGGTGATTAAGTGCGACCGAGTAGTTAATCATACCCAAGGTTGTTAAAATGTGTATCGGAAGGAGTATCATTTTTCAAAAATAGTATATCGCGTATCGTAACGTATTGCGTATTGTAAGATACGTGCAATTTTAAAAAAGATATTAAAAAATACATATACCTATGACAAAATATCATAATAACATTTCATTGATGCACAAATTTCTCACAAAAAATAATTTAAAGAGACTACAAGGACCAAAACAAAAAAAATTAACAATCTAATATTGAAGTTTTTAACATAATTCATCAATATCAAAATTTAGAGAGCTCTAGTTTTAACATCTAAAGTAGCCAAAGGAGGACACTTTTAACAACTATTTGCTCCTGCAATGGAACGAATAAAAAAAGACTTTATTTCTTAAAAATTATAGATGGTGAAACAACATCGACTTATTACTTAGTGTTTGAAAAAATTACTTTCAAGTGAAAAGACGTTGAAATTCAAAGAATTTTTTTTGATCTGTTTCGTCCCGTATCTGATGACTCGTACGTATCATCTAGTATATCGGGTGTATCGTATTGTGTATCGCATGATACGATGCAAACCGATGCACTTAACCGATACATATTATTTTCTTCATGTATCGCAATATATCGTATGTATCATATAACATATTGTATGATACTAATAACTATGATCATACCATGGCTGTATATTTTGTATTACAACATCAAGGCTAGAGTCTAGGCATCAAATTTTAAAGTCAAAACTTGAAAGTAAGAGGGTATTTCGAGCATATAAGAACGTAAAGAGGGATGTTTTGTGGAAGAATGCTTGATTTAAGAACGAAATTCAGCTTTTCTACAAATCACATTGAACTGTAGAAAAGCTGAATCGTAAGCCTAATGTGTGTCCAATGCATTCTAGACATGTGGGTATCATGCATCTGCCTCCTAGACAAATTACCACTTCAGATTATTGAAGGATAACGTCCAATCTACTGGTGAAAGCCCACCTTGACTTTGAGCCATGGCCTGTACTGCAATACCAGCCAAATAACCAGATGCCTACCACAGGCAAATGCCCTATTATGTTACGTATTGTTAGTACTTGATGTGTGCATAAGCTGGAAGCAAGGCCCAGGGTGCCCAATGGCCTTGGCAAAAACTGGGTCATATGTAGTTGTCTCCCTGCCTCCTTGTTGAAGGCTCTCATGTTAATCAGATGAATGGAAAGCAAGAATCTATCACTTGATCATGATAAGGCCTAAAAAGAATCTTAAAGGAAAAGGGAAGCTACATAGATATTGATTTGTATGAACATGTATGAGGCTACTGGAGGCATATTGATAGAATAGCCTTTATCATGGAGCTCAAAGCCTATTCAAACAGTAAAATAAAACTGAAAAAGTAGTTCACAGAGAAAGATAGATTCATTGGCAGCTCTTAAGAATGCTGTACTTCATCAGAATTCAAAACAAAATTATATTGTACCGTACTGATTAGGTCTTTCACTAGCAAATTATAGTATCTCCATAAATTGAAATATATTTGAAAGTTGAAACAACTACAATAAGGCAAGGTTATATTCAAGAGTTTTATAGTGTTTGGTTTCTTAAAGATCCTGTGAAAGAGCGACATTTCCATGCTTCTTTTCGTTTTTCAATACATATAGTCAAATATAGACGAGCATGAGGATGAAACCAAATTCTGTAGAAAAATAAACTTAATTTAGGTCGTTAAAATTTAATTCGGCTGAGTCAAGCGAATTTGCTCTATCATTAACTCATCACCTGATTTGCTGCCGGCTGGCACAAGAGGAAAGTAAAATGGATAACTACTATGTTCTTTACTACCAAATGGCATGATCACTGGTCCAATAACAAATAGGAGAAGATAGCATTACTTCTCATAGAGAAGAATCCTAGAATAGGGTTGTGGATCACACACATAGTGCATGCAACCCCTGTATTAAAGCTTATTAAGCTGAATTTTGTTTTTATTTGTCCACCTTTACAGGAATGGCTAAACTGTCCTTTGCACGCTCAGAAAACAGCCTGATCCATTCCACGAGAAACACAAGGAATATTTAATTCAAAGAAAACATAAATTTAGGAAACTGGATCAATCCAAAAGTTGTTCGAATTGGGACCTTACATAGGGGAATCTTAAAATAAGCAATTGTTGATTTTTTTTTCTTTTGTTTTAGAAGTAAAGAGTATTTCTATTACTGTTGAATTTATTTGATACAGGTGTAGTAATGCATTGGGTATTAAATTTGGTCAAGATAAATAAGTCCATCCTTATATAGCACACTTAGTACAATTTTATTTTTTGTTGTAAGAAATCCTTAGCAATTAGATAAGTTTTAAAATCCAAATGTCTTTTATTAAACAGGGAATCAAAAAGTCAATTTTAGACTTAGTATTGCCTAAAATTTACATATAGCAGTGCAATAATCTCAATTCAATGAAGAAGTTAAAAGAATTCCAGGAGCTTTTAAAGCAATTCTAGGATGTGGGATGCAATTCTGGCTGGTGTATACCTATTGGATTATTGCCTAGTTATCTTATTCAACTCAATTTTTTTCCTTTATTGCTGCAATTTTATGCAAAACAACTCTTCTTAAATGTATGAATCCTAATTCAGTAAGCCCACTAATTCCCACATTTTTAACAGAGATCCAACAACTGTCCCTCATAATCACCATTTAAACCCACTTTTGTCAGCTCAACACCTACTTTGGTTTCAAAACTTGTAAAAAGAGTGTCTCGTGATCCTTGTCCTACATCATCATGCATTAATGCACAAATATCACTTGACAGAACAATCATATCTCCGAAATTATTTGCATGTCACTTTTGTTTCTCCTATCTCTGATGCCTTTAGTTCCCAACTTAGTTTACATGACTCTGAATGTTTTTCAATCCTTTATTTTTAACTAAAATCCAAGAAAACTCCATCTACATGTACTCTACAATGCACAGAATAGCCAATTAATGATATTTGATTATCATAATGGAACTTACATTGGTATAAAGGTGGGTCCTACATTTACATGGCCATATTCAACTAACATTTGGGATCTAACCATATGAAAAGGAAGGAAGATCGAAAAGAATTACTGAACAGACATTCACGTGTGCATAAAACTTACACAAGCATGACATCCTCAACTGTTGATGCAATTGGTCCGATAATCTCTACAGTCCCTGCATCACATAATGAACTGAAAGAATAGAAAGCTCAGAAACTAGGAAAAATATGGTTTAGCATTGTAAGGCTCTTTTACAAATAGTTAAAAAATAACTTAATAAAGAACATGGGTGTTTTTGTAATGAATTTTGATGAACCATCCAGCCTACCCAGCAACATATGACATTCATTAGCGGGTAGGAACTTGACCTATTTGATGCAGATAGAGAAAGAAAAATGCTGTAACTTAAACAGTATAAAGAGTAACTTAAACGGTATAACGAGTAATGTAGAGATGGTAAAACAAATAGACAACAATTTATCCAGATGTGAAAAGGCTATACATGTTACATACAAGAATATCCATATGCAAACACACATGCACATAAGTGTATAAGTTGACAGATAGTAACATCATAAACCTACCCATAAAAAAATCAGAAGATTGACAAAGGGAGGCAAGGATGGAGTTGGATTGTGGCTGTTCTTATTGGTCAGCACAACATCATTATTCAAAGAACAGAACAGTTGGGAGAATCAGGGCATCTAAGAAAATACACCTCTCAAAGTTCAAAAGCTTACCCTTTCATGTCTGTCCGTCCATATGTTGTTTTCAAGCCCACTACACCACATAGAGAAGAAGGAATGCGAATCGAACCTGACTTTTTCAGTTAAGCACAAAAAATTAGGATGGTCCTGTGAAAATAAGGAGAACCACTATGAAGCCTGATGTGTTAGATTACCTCCACCATCTGTTCCTAAAGCAGCTGAACAAAGTCCAGAAGCCACAATTGCTGCTGGGCCAGAGGAAGACCCACCTGTATACCTATCTGGATCATGTGGGTTTCTTGTCGTCCTGTAATATAATGTAAGGGTTTGGAAACTATTTTTGCCATACCAAACAATGTACAACCAACATCACAGATAATGGAGATAGGAACAAATTAGTAATGACGAGCAGAATGTAGACAAATAGAACATCTATAAAAAAATTAATCACTGAAAAGTGCAAGATCTTCAAAGTCTGAGCATAGGGTAAGCAATACTAAAGCCAATAATTGATATCCCTAGTTAATGAGTTCCCAATCAGTGTTAGGATGACATGGTAGGACCAGTGTATATAGTTGGTTATTCGTGCCTAAACAAGTTCTTTACAATGTTAAGTATCTTATCTATCACTTCCAATGAGTTATTTCGTTCATAATGGCCACAAATACATATACCTATATATCAGCATGATGGGTAGACATCTAAATTTAATAAATATCAACAGGAAGCAAGCTTATTGATTAATTCAGTTACTAAACAAGTTTGTGTCATTACAATTTGGTGAAATGAGAGATTTCAACACGCGAGTCAAGTGCCATAATAATGCAAGGTTCCATTGTTAAATTTTATATTATCCTGTAAAGACCATCTAAAAAAGAAAAGTTAAAGCCAATAATATATTGAATGAGTTTCGGATTGTTATTGTGTTGTGTAGCATCCAATTTATGAACTTGAAATGCATTTTATTTAAAGGCTGAATTTTAGGTAAAATTTAAAAAGATGAACACAGAAAGACTCTGGGAATTGCATGACAAATTCCAGCAAAGCAATTTTACAAGGAAACTCCTATTAGATCCAGTTTTTCCAGGCCAAATGCACCAATAACACATGCTAACATGTGAGGCCCCATCCTTAATTAGATGCACCTGTGAATGCAGGCCTTACTTGTCATTCATAAGACCCTAAGGTCATGTGTGGTCCATGTTAACCATTTTTTGGTTGAGGTCACTTCTATATAGCTGTTATGCAGAACCTACCCATAATTAGGATTAATTCCAGTTGTTCCGAGGCCCAATTCATGCATATTTGCTTTTCCAACAAGAATCACACCACACCTACGTAATCTTGATACACTGGCTGCGTCCTTTTTAACAGGGCGAACCTCATGTATCCATGTTGTTGCACCTGTTTTTCAAGGACTAGTCAGCTAAATTCAGCAATTGCTTCAGAAATCTTAAAGAGACTGAAAAGTCAACCATGTATACCCTTTGATGGATGAGGGTAGCAATCTATATCATCCTTGATTGCCATGAAAATCCCATCCAAAATAGATAATGGATTTCCTGCACAACCCACAACCACTGGAGAATTAAGCTAAAACCAAAATCAACCACAGGAAACTTAAACATGATGTGGCTAATCAGATGTTGTGCATCCAATAGAATTACCAATATTAATAGAAACGATGAAGAAACACGTTTTAATTAGCAATACCTTCCTCAAACCTTTGTGTGGAAGCTGCAGCTTGCTTTCTTACTTCCTCAGCATCAAAAGAAATCAATAGTGGTGTCGGGGGCTTCTTGTTAATGAATTCCTCCATAGCTGAGATGAATCGCTCTGCAACCTATATAATAAAAATGACATTCTTCCTTCCCACTAATTAAAAACAAATAGAAAAGCTCGTATATATACATGACTTACCATAGATGGGGTGGCAAGCTTCGACCTGTAAGCATATGCATAATCACGAATCTTCCAATAGCAGAATGGTGTACTGGATTCAACACTCCAGCTGCTAGCAGGATCATAATGTGGAAGACACTTAAAGGCTAATTCAACTCTGTCTTCAGGTTTTCCACTTTCCTCCAGAAGAACAACACCAGTTTCCGGTTCTAAATTCACATCATGCTAACTGGGTCAGTTCAAGTATAAAGGACTGCAATTGATTGACCACAACTTAAAGCAACATACTTGGTCCCTACTTCCACAATATGCACCACTTTTCAGATTCTCTATTTACGGTGATACCTTGGATGGTTGGACCTCAATCACTCTGTACACCTTCATTGGCATCGTAATAGACCTAGTGCTTATGTTATCTAATAAAGAAACTCTTAAGTTCCTTACATTAAGGACTTCACAACATGGCACGAAGTTCAAAACAAAGAACTACAGAGAAAAAAAAATCTACAAAAAGGAAAATTCTACTTGGACTTAAAATGTCGACTTGATTTGCTGACTTAGTGGGTCCCAATAAATACTTGGACTCACAATTAAACCAATGACATTGATCGATCAAGTCAACAGATTAAGTCAGTATTTTAAGTCTAAGTAACATTGCTCACCAAAAAAAAATGCTCAAGTAGTGTGTCTTTTCCTTCCTTAAGTCTACGTAAAACAAGGATATTGAAGTAAAATAATGGATACTATATATAATGTAAATACGTAAGAAGGAATTAAAAAGTTTGAAACGTTAGACAATCAAGCACAATTTACACCAATTTAGCTAATTAAAACAACCACACTGGTTCTAACTTCCTAATTCAACATAGGTAGGGGTAAAAATAAAATGCTAGCATAACTATCAAATTAACAAAAAAGGTGTAAGAATAAACCTTGAGGAGGGAACTCAGGCTTAAACATGGGTGCCTCTGGTATCACAGTATTCTGCAACATCTGTCAAATATAAACAGTTTTCCACACTTAGTCTCTTTGAATAAAGACCAGAAAAGATATACAAAATTGGAAATGGAAATTGAAGAACGATCGGACCTCAACCATTTTATTTTGCTTTTTCAATTGAGATATGATCAAAGAACCAATCAATGGCGCTTCAATTAACTTAACAAATAACTTCAGCTTAAACCCCGTCAAATGAGGCGCTGCAAAACCACAACCACCACCAATCCGTGACTTGAACGTTCATTCATCCAAATATCGAATTTCAACAAAAACATAACTCAAATTTCACAAAATAAAAAAGAAAAAAGAAAAAGAGAAGAACACAGACCTTGGATTAGTTCCTGCTCGTATTTCACCTCCGCCAAGTCAACTTCACTCGCCGGCAACAGCACCCGTTTCTTCCCCATCTTCCGCTAGCTACTATGTGTGTGTGTGTATGTGTGTGTGAGAGAGAGAGAGAGAGAGAGTGTGTGTGTGTGTGTTTCTCTCTCTCGATTTATGACCGGTGAAATTGACGAGGCCAGTGACAGCGAGGTTCTTCTTTGTTCCTGTAATTTTCTTGAATGGGCATAGGTGTGAGTGAGACGCTTAAAATGCGCAGTGGTGCGCAATTCGCATTAACTGCAATTTAAATGGTTAGGTGGGCTGTGGGCCCAGAGGAGGTTTTTTTCCGGGAAGTAGCCCAGAGGAGGTTGAGGTTGGTGAGAGAAAATGGTGTGTGGATTACGCAAATTGAGTCTTTTAGCAAGCTCAGCGGCTAACGTACGGAGCTTTCAATGCTTTTTGGTTGCTTTCTGGTTGGGGGTGCGGAGAATTAGACTTACACCCCCCTAAAATTTGTTATTTAATTATTTAGATCCCTAACATTTGAAATATTATACATAAACTCTTTAAAGTTTGTATATGCGTAACACTTAGACCTCTCAAGTTTAAAATGTTATACTTAGATTAAAAATACTCCAATCAAAGGTAAAATATCAAATATTTTAAATTTTACTACCAAAATTCATGCTCTATTATGTTATTTATTGAAATAAAATTAAAATTAAAAATTCAATTTTTCTTGAAAAAATTATAATTAATATACAATTATACTATCTATTAAACGATACAATTACTCTAATTAACGATTAAAGATATTGTGTCCATTACAATTTGACCCCTTATTTGGTTTTTTAATTTTATTTCAATAGATAGTATAATTATATACTAATTATAATTTTTTAAGAAAAAAATAGATTTTTATTTTTTATTTTATTTCAATAAATGACATAATAGAAGATGAATTTTGATTATAAAATTTAAAATATTTTATATTTTATATTTAATTGGAATATTTTTTGTTACCCCAATTAATAAAGATAGAAGATATTATGTCTATTACAGTTTGAAAATTTTTTTGATTTTTTAGTTTTATTCCAATAGATAAAATAATTGTATACTAATTATGATTTTTTAAGAAAAAATTGAATTTTTATTTTTGATTTTATTTTAATAAATAACATAATAGAACATGAATTTTGATTATAAAATTTAAAATATTTGATGTTTTATCCCTGATTAGAGTATTTTTGGTCTAGGTATTATATACCTCTAAAATTTCAAGGGGTTTGAATATAATTTACTAACAGATACATTGACGACAAGACCTAAGTGTTACGATGAATAAATTTTAGGGGATCTATGTGTACTATTTTAAATATCAAGGAATCCAAGTGATTAAGTGACAAATTTTAGGAGATTTGAATGTAATTCTCCATTTGTTGTGTTCAACCCAACGAAAAATTTCTCGAACAATGGACAACCTCGGGAAGTAATTCTTAATGAGTACATATTGGGTGTAACGGAGACATTACTTGTGTCATCATTCAATAATAACTCTAAAAATGAGTAAAATGAATCATACTTGGGTGATTATTAAATGAGATGACATGGTGGTTACTAAAATATGTGAAATCTATATGTTTATTTGTTATACTTTTATTGGATGGTGACACCACGTGTTAATGATGATGTGGTGTCACCGTTACACCTAATATTTTTTCCAATTTTAGAGGGTAATTCTATGCTACCCAAGATAAAAAAAAATTCATTACTATACCGAAAGTTATTATTTTTTAAAGTTAAGTTACCTATACTACTTCTAAATATCAAGATATAGAAAAAACTTTTGATTGACAAAATTATCCTCAGTAAAATATATAAAGACTACAATGTCCTTTTGTATTAATTTTTTATTGGTCAAAAATTAATATTTATTAGTCTAATTAATTATGATAGACTCTTGAGATCGATGTAAATTAAGGAAGCAATAATATTTTAGGACTCTTGGCCTTTCACAACTCCATGAGTCCATGAGAAGTAATACTGTTATAAAACTATTGGTCTTTCATACTTTATGACATAAAACTGGTGGGGAACCATTTGGTCCCATGGCTTCTTCTTCTCTTGGCACGTTCAACTAGATGGTCAATTTATAAAACGGTGTGCTGGTGGGGGTTCTATTAGTAGGGTGATGGGTTTGTGACATCAAGGTGAGTATTTAGGTAAAAGGGACGTCAATGTGGCTGAATTTTCGTAGTCTTTTCCTATTCGTCACAGTCTTTGCAAGATTAATACAATGATGCGTCAATTCCATGTTTTGGGTTGTGTTTTTAATGCTCAACAATTCTCTATTATGGTTTTTGATTTTAATGCTTAGAGATAATAGTCTATTGCGTACCATAGTGTTGATGTCTCTTTGAACTGAGTCTATATCCATGTAGGTGCTCTTGGATATCCTGCATTTCCTCTCCTTCCCAATGCAATAAACTAAAGCTGCCAAGCAAAATTCGAACATAAAAGCTTTGAGAGACTTGCCCCTCCATTTGCGTTGCATTGATGAACTGAGAGCTGCTGCAATTAGGGATGTCAGTGGACCGAAGCAGAGGTGTAGTCTCCATTCCCGTACCCGCCTAAAAAAACTCCGTCCATCCCCTGTCCACCCCCCGTTAACGGATATAATCTTCATCCCCATCCCCGTCCGTGAGTAAATTTTTAATCTCCGCCCCCGTCCCCGCTTCCCCCGTACCCGTACCCGCCCAAGCCCAAGCCTAAGTCCAAACCCAAGCTCAAACCAACATAATCCAAAATTCTAAATAAATCCAATATTTTAAATAATCCAACAATATTCTAAATAATCAAACATTATCTAACACAAAATAATGTAGCATAGCATATTCCAACATAATACAAACAACAAATGTCCAAAATACTACTTGAATTTGATATAATTTAACATAACACAAACAACGTAATGGAGAAATTTTTCTGTCATGCAGTTTCGCACTTGTAATTTAATAAAAAAAAATAAAACATAAAAAACTATAATAATTGCATAAAAAATATTTTGTATTTACTAATAAAATTGATTGGTTGAAATTAAAAAATTACCAACTCAATCATCTCTTAACACCATCGGTGGTGGTAGAATCTACTTCTTCAACATCATTTTTCTATATCATTAAAAGAAAAAAAAAATTAGATTCTTCCAAAGAGAAATTTTTAACTAAAATGATATATCTCATCATCAATATCAAGATTCTCCAATAATGTGTAGCTCTTCAGGCCTGTCGAAGTAGATGAAACTAACAAAAAAAAAAATGCATTAGTTATACTTTACCCCCCCCCCCCCAAAAAAAAATTATGATGCATATACAAATAATATTTCATTTCCTCGTTTTTCAGCACATAACCAACTTTGAGAGCACATTAAAGCTTCTACTGTTGTTGGAAGAAGTCTATTGCGATGTGGACTGATCACCCTCCCACTTGTACTAAAAGCAGATTCCGAGGCAACAGTAGAAACAGGAATAGCAAAAAGATCTTTAGCAATCATTTGAAGCAGGGAATACTTGAGACCACTTGTCTTCCAAAAAGATAGTATATCAAAATCTGAAGTTTTTGGTATCATATCATCTTCTAAGTAACAATCCAACTCAGACCTCACATGTGCTTTTATTATGTCTCTTGTTTGTATAAACTTATCAAAATCAGAGAGATCGTCAATTAATGGACATTTGGAATCAATATCTAATTGAAGATGGGGAGGAGAAGGCTCCAGTTCATAATCACTTACTTGCCTCGCTTCATATTCACCTACCAATTCTAAGCAAAGCTCCTTAATCCTCCTCACTTCATTTAGAGCTTCCACACCTGCATACATTTTCTCATAGTAATACTCCAAAATTCCCAACTTATACCGTGGATCTAAAACAGTGACTATTCTCATAACACCATGAATCACACTCCAATATTTGTAAATTTTTCCAACATATTCAAGGCCATATCTTTTATCATGTCTTTGGGACTTTGAAGCCACTTAGATATTTCTACTCTTATCCCATAAATAGTTGGAAAGTATACATTGGCAGTAGGATACTTTGTACCTGAAAATAATTTTGTTGCACTATGAAACAATTCTAATTTTTCACAAATCTCTCTTGCCACCTCCCAACCATCTTTAGTCAGATAAATCTTGTAATGAGAATCTCGATATTTCAAGCGAGCAAATACATCTCTATAAATCAAACTAGTTTGAAGCATGAGAAAAATAGAGTTTCATCGAGTCTTAACATCAAGAACAAGCTTCTTATTACTTGGAATATGTATCTGATGAGCTGCCTCTTCAAATTTTTACACTCTCTTGGGAGATGTTGTCCAATAAGCAACACTATCATGAATTCTTTCAATACCATATCCAATAACATTCAAACTATCTTGGACAATTATGTTGAGAATATGTGCACAACAACGCATATGGAACAACCGACCATGCAATATTAGTGAACCAAATGGAAGTTTATCCAACAAAATTGCCACAATTGCATCATTAGTGGTACAATTATCCTCGGTCAAAGTTATCAACTTTCTATCAAGGTTCCAATCGAAAAAGCAATTCATCAAACACTCCACAAACACTTCCTTGGTATGTGGATAAGGCACATATAAAAATCTAAAGATAATAAATAAGACATGTTAATGGAAGATCATTAGTACCTTATAATAAATAATACATACTAATGAAAGATCATTAGTACCTTATAATTTGACTTTGCAATGCCCAAGAATTGTCAATAAAATATGTGGTGATTGCCATGTATCCCTTTTCTTTGATTGTTTGAGGACCACATGTCCGTAGTGATAACAACTCTATTTTTTATTTTTTCCAACAACTTCATTGTCTTCTCCTTTTCGGTTTTGTAAATTTGAAGGATATCATTTCTGAGAGTGTTGCGGGATACCATTTTGAACATTGGTTGAAGAGTGTGACAATATTTTTGAAACCCGTGATGCTCAACCATATTAAGAGGATATTCATGCAATATAATCATATTAGCAAGATCCCTCCTCTTCGCCTCTTGAACTAATCCTCAGTTCTCTATTGTTTTCTCAGTATCCTTCTTTAATTGGTTTGATACCAATAAACATTGCTTCAAATTTTTATATTTTTTCCTCGGACAACTTTTAAGATGGTCCTGCAAGTGGCTAGTTCCATTCTTAGCACCACCAACAAGCAATTTCTTACATTCATTGCACTCAGCCTTTAACTTCCCTTCAACTGTTTTCCTCTCGAAATGATCCCACACAATTGATCTATGCCTATCTATTTCACCAAGAGTCATTGAAGTTGAGTTGGTAGATTGATTTTCATCAATAGAGATTGGAAGTTGGTTACTTTCACCCGGTGTTGCAGAAGTTTGAGGAGTTGACATATTATTTCTCACTTCTTCTCATTCCATTACTAGTAATCAATTACATGTAAAAATCAACTAAGTAGAAACCAAACTATAATAAAACAATCACCAGCAAACCATACACTAGAAACAATAACCTGATCAAATAGCACTAGTTTGAAAAGGCACAAGAACTGTCATCATCATAAGGAGGTCATGCACTAATTTGTAAAGCCATCATCAAGGAGCACTTCCCATTCACAAGAAAATGTCACAGCATTTTCTCAACCATTTCTTCATAAAGCAATACACAATACAAAACACACCCAGAAGAATGACAGTAATTTAAATCATTTAACAAGCATAAATAAATGACATCATCATCATTTGTTTCCATTCCAAATAAAAATTTCGAATGGCAGAAAAGGCAAGTACTTTTCCAAGTATAGATCATCCAAGTATTATTTTCCATCCTTGAAAATAGAACAAAAAGAACTCACAGCTGAGGACTGTAATCTGTGAAATATAACGGTTCAACTAGGGTGTTTCTAGCAGAAAAGAGTTTGAAGTTTTTACCAAATCATGTTTGACTATTCTATTAGAAGTACATCCACAAAATTACAATCAAGAAACCGGTATATGACTACTTCAAACAAAAGAGATGTCAGGTTGTATTTGTACAATTGAAAGGAAGATAAATAAGTCATCCAAATGGGATCACAAAATTTCCAAACTACTATTGAGTAATCAAAACAGTACAGAACCACCATTTTAAGCTTCAAGACGTAAGAATACCCTCCCACGCCAGCTTGCCCCAATCCACACGCAGAGATGCGCATAGAAGTACATGCAGACATAGAGACCGAGTCAAAAAGCTCTCAAGCAAACAATTTTTTGTGTAACATGCATCACAGGGAAGAAGAATCCATATTGGTTTGCCCTGCCTCTACGGGCTTCAATGAATTACACCACACACAAGAACATCAAATCAAACTACAAGAGATTACATATTGGTTTGCCCTGCCTCTACGGGCATCATTGTAGGTCGCATGGAAAATAATTAATGAACTACTTTAATTGGAGTAATGAAAAGGGTACAAGATATTAATCTTGAATCTAAACACCCGCAGACAGAAAAGGCAAGTAATGATACCAGATCTGAGAATCGGAGTCTTCGATTGAGCTGCTGAGTTCAGCGAGCAAGTGTCAGAGTTGAGAGGAGAGGGAGGAGTCGGCGTTGAGAGGAGAGAAGCAGTCGGCGTTGAGCGTTGAGAGAAGAAGAGCAGTCGCCTTTGAGAGGAGTGCAGCGATTAGCGATTGAGCTTAGAGAGAGAGAGAGAGTAGGGGCCTTAGGGTTTTAAGCCTTTAACTGGGAGTTTATATGGGTATAACGGGGACGGGGCGGGGGGTAAGGGTAAGTCATCCCCGCTTTCATTTCCGTACGGATTTATACGGGTATTTTCGTATACGTCCACCGTCTAATACGTATAGTCTATCTCCGGTCTAAACGGGACGGGTTTGGACGAATACCTGTTTTCTCCCGGTCCACTGCCATCCCTAGCGGCAATGTGTTTTTAAGCTCTGGCCAGTTTTGGACAATAATGGCTATATCAGCCTAATAGTATTGAGTTTTTTCATTAAAACTCTTTTTTTCATTTTTTTTTTCATTATGTTATCAGGTGCAAAAAGCCTTGAAATAACTTACATTGACATCCATAAATCCATTGAATGCCCATATCTTCTTTGTCCGTTTTATTACCAACTTTATGTCTTCGAACATTTGAAGTGCCATCCACACGAATGATGCTTGAAGGCTCGAAGTTATCAATCTTATGCTGCAGACGTATAGATGATTGCATGCACATCTTGCAACTGCATTGTGGCGCTGAGTTTGATGACATGGATTAAATGGATGTAAGCATTATAAAGCATTTTTCAGCTCTAGACTTTCTTTGTGCAAGCCATAGCAAATTTTTCTGCTATTCAAATAGGTAAGTGTTGGAGTATATTGTGAATTGGTATTTATGAACTCCGTCTACCATTAGTAGTTTTAAAATCAACTATCTATTTGTGAGAGTGCGGAATATGGGTGAGCATTCTAGTTTATTTTCTTTTCTTGATTATGGTTATCATCATATGTTCTTTATTTGTAGGGAAAAAGATATTTGGTCCTTGAGTTCATTTAGCTTGGTTTGGTACTAAATGTTATTGCTTTAGCTATTTGCAACCATTTATTCACATATCTGATACAAATTTGTTTTTACAGGAAATTCAATAAATTTCTTATGTGCTACGATTTACCTAATTTCTTGGTTTTTTGTGGATCCTTTACGGTTGGAGTGATCACTGTGCTCCATTCAAGTCATAGGGATTAGACAAAGAAAAAAGAAAGGAGCACACGAGATGTTATAAAAACTCTCTCTCTCTCTCTCTCTCTAGACACACACACGCGTGTATACATCTTATTTGGTTCCTTTTCCTTTATTTATTGTAGGTATTTCTAGAGTAACTTGGAACAAAGGAAGTTGTATGGCCAAGTAACATGATTGAATTAGTTCAGAGTAAGTTTTTCAAGTTATAGATCATACGACTTAATAGGATTACAGTATGGGTTTGAATTTTTTAGCTTACTAGATCCATTTCCTAGAGACCTTGGCTTGAAGAGAAATATGAAAATTTTCCACCTATGTAGTACATTTCAAGTTATTATAGTACATTACAGTATGGGTTTCATAAGAATAAATATTAGTATTGGATTTGTATGAATTTGTACAAACATAATAATTTATAACTTTCTTTCTAACCTATATCTAAAATGTAAAAAATTATTTTTAAAATAGTTATTATATATGTCCCTCATGCACAAAAAAAAAAAAAAAGTATCAATATATAATTTAAAACTATTCACTTGCATTCTGTCGACTGGCTGCATCACATAGTATCCTAGAGTCCGCAGCCAACCCTTCCCAACTTGGCAACAAATTAATTTCGTATCTTGAGAGCATACATCGAGGACATTGGCTGATATATCCACGTGTCTACTCCAATATCTTGTCTAATTGATTAGGGGTACCCTTGCTCTAATATGTGTCATCTAATGCTCCTATGCAATGGTACTACTCAATAATAAACTCGAAATGTTCAGTTCCATGGTGTATGGTAATTGCAAATGGATTAGAAAGTGTAAAGACGAATTACCTTAAATCATCTCCATTTATTATGTGCTGTCGTTAGGGACTGGTATAGATCTCTTCAACAACAAAAGATGCAATTTTTTAGCAGTCATAAGAACGGCGTTGAGATGCGTTCTATTTTCTTAGTCATAGATGAATTCAATATGAGAGTTTTTGATTTGACTGTTGAGTTACCTCTTCTTCAAGTGTTATAACTTGGTGTATTGTTGAGTGACATTCTCGAAACTTATCTATTAGACACTAAGTGATGTGGTCATGTTTCATACATACGTGCTATTCTGTATGTTGGTAAATTATTGGTTATGATTCTAGCTTGGAAAAAAATAGAATTTATTTTTGTTCCAAATTTTTTGGTCCACAATGGGAGTATTGTGTAATTGGTGCTTAGATGATATAATTGGATGGGGAGGTAATGTAACATAAGCCAAAAATTACTAATAAATGTATGTTCATCTTTTAGTCAAACAAATGTTCAATGACCACAGAAAAATTATTACTTATGCTGTCCAATTAAAAAATAGCACTCTTTTTGCCCATTTGTTAGTAAATGAAAAATTAGCAAATTTGTGCAACTCTAATCTCAATTTTAGATTGAATTGTTTCAAATAAAGAAGTCATTGGATAAAACAAGATATGATACCATGGAGTGAGACTGCAATGCAGTGAGAACTATTATCGAACTCAATTATTTTATTTTATTTTTTACATTTGATTAAGAACTTGAGCCATGTACAACTTCATTCATTCAAATATAATGTATTTCTGAGCAAATGAAATGTCATGTATGTCCAAATAATGAATTTGACTGAAAAATGTCTTAATTGATTCAAACGTGTCACGAAAAATGTGTTAAGACTGTGATATTGATCTCAATATTTAAATTAGTAATATCATACTAACTATAATTGAACATAATTCACGTGCAACGCATGTGTGTATCAACTAGTACTTTTTAAAAGTGAAGTTACAACTATTTTGACATAATTCATGATTGACCATGAATGCTCATAATCAACAGTAAGTTGATGTTTAAAATTTATAATTAGGTTTCGTTTGGTAACGTTTATGTTTTTTGTTTTTATTTTGATATTTGGAGAAAACCAAAAAAAAAAAATTCGTTTGGTAACTGTTTTCATTTTTTATTACTGTCATCGTTTTCAAAACGATAGACAATTTTCAAAAACGAAAAAAAATCATTTTTGAAAAAATAAAAAACGTTTAAAGTGTGTTGAGAATTAATGAGGTAAATGGATCGAACTTTGTTAAGACAAAAAAAACATACTTATTGGTCACCCATATAAATATCAATTGATCTCCCAAACCCTAGCCCCTTTAACCTCTCCAAGCGCCTCTTCATCGCCAGACCCCCCTTCCCCCTCTCTCTCACGTTCCCTCAACCCAGACGATGAAGGTGAAGGGTGAAGTTGTTATAGTCTTCGTCTTCGACGGTGAAAGGTTCTCTATCAAGGTAAATAACCTGATCTCTCTTCGTTTTCTTCATCTGCGCCTAACCTGATCTGGGTTTTCTATAGCTGCTATTTTTTTTTTTTTCTACTCTGTAGCTTCTTTACCAAACCTCCCTTCCTTTTGCTTTCAATCTGTCTTGTGCCACTCCAGCTTTCACTCAAGCCATTCTTTGAACTTACTTAATAGGGGCGACCTTCACTCTTCTTCTCACTTCCTAATCCTAAAAGCTCACTCCTTTTGGTGTTGCTCCACGATCTGAAAGTGAAACTACGAGATAAAGAAGCGGCGGGCTGATCTGACCTGCGCGTCTGCCTTCCTTTCGTCACTACGACTTGGTTTCGAAGGAAGGTTTTCACTAGACCAAAGACCTCGAAAACGCCTTCCGTGAGAATTCACAGGTTCATTTATTTACCAGCAATAGTTCGTACCTTAGCAAGCAAGCTGCTGCGACCTCCAGTCTGCAAGCACCTCTGGTTCTGTGATCTGCTGATTTGGGTTCTGTGATCTACTGAGTTGTGTTGTATTTAATTTTATTTTTTTTTGCTTTTGTGCTGTATTTTTAAATTTTTTGATGCTGATTTTTTTTTTTGCTCTCTATTGTTTTTTTTTTTTAAAGAAAAGAATTTTATAGAATAAAACCAGAATTACAAGAATCAAATGAAGGAATAACTCTTAAAGCTATACAATTTGGCTTTAATCCTTCAAAATGCCTTAAGAAAAGCCACATTATTTCAATGAACACAACCCTTTCTCTATAGTTGTTGTAGTTGGCTGATTTTTTTGGCTGTAGTTGTTGATTTATTTTTTTTTGTTGTAGTTGGTTGATTTCAATTTGGCTGTAGTTGGCTGATTTTTTTGGCTATAGTTACTGATTTTTTTGGCTATAGTTGGCTAATTTCAATTTGGCTGTAGTTGCTGATTTTTTTGGCTGTTGTTGTCTGATTTCTAGTTGCTGATTTTTTTTCTCTCTGTTGTTATTTATTTTTTTTGCTCTCTCTATATCTGCTGAGTTGTTGATTTTTTTTGGGCATGAAAAATATATGTTAGATCCATGATTTCTATACTTTGCATTGAGAAATTATTATGGTTGTCTGTGGATGTAGATGACCAATGTGAATGTCAGTCATAACCTAAATAATGCTGATGTTATGGAAATTAAACCAACCAAAGTTGAAAAATCGAGGCCTACTAAGAATGAGACAATTTTTATTGAGTTAATGGATGAGCAAGTTGTCTTGAAAAATAGGCCAACTATTATTTTTACTCGAGAGTCATGGAACTACATGCTTCAAGAGTTGAAACGAAAGACTGGCTATGCATATACCCATGAGAAACTTAAGAACAAATTTAATGTTCTAAGGCAAGTTTGGAAGGATTTTCACAAACTAGTTGCAAACACCATGGGGGCTGGTTGGGATCCAGAGAGAGGAACTGTTACTTTTTCAGATGATGTTTGGGACAATTTGATCAAGGTATAAAAATATTTATTACTTATATGAAAATTTATATAAAAAAATATACTATTAATTAGTTTCCTATCACTCATCTATTTATAGGTCAACAAGTGTGCAAAAAAATTCAGGAAAAAATGTTGCCCACACTATGAGGCATTGTGTAGAATCTACCAGGACACAACAACAACCGGTAAACATGCTCATCCATCAACCAAACCTCCCTCTGATAATGAAGAAGAACATGATCCCAACTATGACCCAAAAGATGAGGAAGCTAATGATAATGGTGATGATAACCCAGTGGATACCAAACGTAATCGAAGCCGATCTACCACTCCAACTAGTAGCCAACGTCCAAAGAGAGAAACTTATGGTTGTACCCTTACCAGTGCACTCATTAGCCGATTTTGCAAAGCTTATGGCAAGCTACTACGAGAAAAAAATTGGCAAGTGGTGGTGAGTCATCGACTTGTGTGGAGTCCTTAGGAGATTCAGTCAGCACAGATGATCCACATAAAGATATGTTGAAGGCTTGCATGACTGCTTTGAACTCTCTCGAAGACATTGATGATGTAGCTTATACAAAAGCTGTTAAACTGTTGCATGATGATGTAATGTGGTGAGAGTTGTTTCTTTCAATGCCTGAAAGTAGGAGGAGGGGTGTGGTGCTGAATCTGTGATGTTCTTGTGCTTGCAATGGTGTCGTACAATATTATGTTATGTACGCTTTCTTTAATTAGGATTTATATGTAATGGTACTCTTTAAATGTTATGTTTTGTTATCTTATATATGCTTTCTTTAATTAAGATTTATATGTAATGATACTCTTTTTTTTATATTGCATCAGGTACTCTTTTTTTATATTGCATCATGAACTCGGACGATTTAATTGAAACGATGGAAGAGGAAGATGAGGAGTATATTGTCCAGATTGTTGTGTTACTATTGATGGAGGAACTCGATAGGCTCTCTTCAAAACAACCATGTAGAACATCTCAACTTAGGGGTCATGACTACGTCTTAGAATTAGTTAATAGACATGAAGATATGTGCTATGATCAGTTCAGGATGGATCCTGACGTGTTTGTGTTATTTTTTGAGGAACTAAAAAGTAAAGGGAATTTCAATAGCTCTAGGTATGTGACAGTTCAAGAACAAGTGGCTATATTCTTACTAATAATATCTCACAATGAGAGAATTCGAATAGTAGCTGAGAGGTTCCAACATTCAGACCATACTATTCATTCTTACTTTCATCGTGTCTTGAATGTTGTTTGTAGACTTGGTGTCCATATTATCAGACCTTCTGAGTTCAATATTGTTCCACCTCAGATTCGGTACAGTCCTAAGTATTATCCATTCTTTGAGGTAAGATATATTTTATTACTTAGTATTTGTTATACACATGATTTATTCATATTAACGGTTTAGGTGTCGTATTAGAATTGTATTGGCGCTATAGATGGTACCCATGTTGATACGCGTGTACCGGTGGATGACCAAATACCATATCGTGGCAAAAAAACTGAACTAACACAGAATGTGATGTGTGCATTCGACATGTGATTTACTTTTGTGATGAGTAGTTGGGAAGGAACTGCCAATGACTCAAGAGTATTTATTGAGTCTCTTCATGACCCAGGAAATAACTTCCCAATGCCTGGAGGATGTATTTATTCAATTGTACCCTTATTTTTATTTATACAAATTATCATGTTAATTTACAAGTGTACTGTTTGACAGATAAGTATTATGTTGTTGACTCTGGATATACGAACATGTCGGGTTTTTTGTCACCATATCGTGGAGAGAGATATCATTTACGTGAGTATAGAGGTAGTGGCCGACGTCCAAGAAGTAAGATAGAGTTATTCAATTACCGTCACTCATCTCTTCAGAATGTCATTGAACGTTGCTTTGGAGTACTGAATGTTCGATGTCCCATTCTCAAGCAGATGCCCCCTTATTCCATAAAAACACAAAAATATATATCAATAGCTTATTGTATCGTGCACAACTTCATCAGAATGCATGCTCGTCAAGACCGATTGTTTGATGAGTTCAATGATGAAAATAGGGATTGTACTGGCAATTCAGGATCGACTTTACAAAACCCAATTGAAGTAGATATCAGTCCAAACCAACTTCGCCAGATGGCTCGTGTGAGAGATGGCATTGCTGATGAATGGTGGGTACGACTGCATGGGCATTGATAGACATTATTGTTGTTGGTGTGTATGAACTATGACTTTTGTTGTTGGTGATGCTAACTTTAGTGTGGTGTTATTAGTATTAACATAACTATGAAGTCTGAGATACTTATGTGGAATGTTTGAAAATCATGGGATATATTTGTAGTATGTTTGAAAACTATTGGATGATAGTTATGGATTGTTGTTCTAACTTTTTAATAGCATGAAATTATGTTAATGTATACAAGCTAGTCACAAAAATAAAATAAAATAAATAACAGTGTTATAACCAAATGAGTTTTCTGTTTTTGTTTTCAATTTTTTTTACAACTATAAAAGCAACCAAACATGTTTTATATTTTCATTTTTTGCTAACGAAAATCTAAAACTGATTCTGTTCTTCATTTTTTAAACAACCAAAAACTGTAAACGTTTCCAAACAGGTGCAACTTATGTCCCAAAAAATTATAATTAGACCTTAAAAAGTTACAAATTTGGGTGCGGTATGGTAGTCTTCTAATTTTAGAAATTAATTGAGAACTTGATAAAAACCGACATGAGATTAATAAATTTGATTTAGGATAAATAGTGAATTCTTTAAAGTCTTCAAATACATGATTGACATAAGATGTGAGATTAGTAAGTTTGAGTTAATTTTTTCTAGAGTCAGGATGATAAATAATGAACTTATTAAATGAGTGGAATTATTCTCACCTCTTAAATTTTTCTTCCCACTTTATTTAACCCTCTTACTCCAAATTATTAAGTTTACCCCATTTATATCCAATTACCCACCCCATTGGTTACTTAGTTCACTCATTTATATCCATTCAATTAAACTATTAAATATATGTCAAAGAAATCGAAATAAAAATAGTAATTAAAGTGAAATTTCAATGTTTCGAAACGATCTATATTATTTCGAGGTATTTTGAGATATTTTCAGCATTGTCTTTGAAATATTTTAAGGTTTTTAAAGATATTTTATTATATTTTGACTAATATTTTAAAAATAATTATTAAATTTTTATTCTACTTCTGAAATATTTTCGTACCGAAATAATATACCAAAACGAATTTTTAATCATTGCCTATATAGTGAAGTAAGAAAATTAAATGAGGTGAGAAAAGAAATTTAAGAGGTGAAAATAGTCTCACCGTTATTAAAATCGTTAAATATATGATTGATATGAACTTATACTAAATACAATTTATTTATATGTCAACAAACTTAACATAAAACCGGTTAGCACACCTTGTTGCACCTCAGGTTAGAAGAGGCAGCTTTTCTTACTATGTCACTATTAATGACATGATATCACCAACTAAAAGTTATGTTACATGGACTTAAAAATTAGACTTTATACGTGTTTTGATTAGTGAAAAATAAGAGATACAATATTGAAATGTCACTTTTTTCGATACTTTAGTTGGACCTACTACTACCTTCAATTGTGTAAACTGGTACTTAGTTTTTATTGTTGCCATTGCTTTTATTTTCTTTCTTTGTTATAGGTTGTAAAGGTTTACGTTGACTATTCTCTCGAACTTAACGGTTGGTCACTGTGACTTGAGTTGGTCTAGAGTATGTCTCTAAAGGGATAAGAGTGACAAACCCTAAAAGAAAGGGATTAAACCTGATACCTTTGAATTATTAGAAGACAGACTCAACCACAAAACAACCCTCCACCTCTAGCAATAAAACAAAACCATTCTAGTAAATAACTTAGAAGTTTCAAAAGCAGAACAAAATTGATTTTTGACAGTTAGATCTCACAGATTGGATTGAGATCTATAGGGGTCCAAAAAACTTTTTTTTTTTTTTTTTGAAGTTTGACAGGCTGAAAGTGCTTGTTGGGCTAAATGGCCGGCCAATTTTTACCCGTGACCCATTGGGCCGTCAAACTTTCAAGTTGGGCCACAGTTAAGGGTATGTAATTTATCCATTTTTTTTATTATTTTTATTGTATGCGCCATACTTTATCCTTTTTGGCCCTATGTCTTTAATGAATTTTTATATATTAAATACAACATAATTAAATATCAATGCATTATCTTATTTTTACCAATTGTGAGAAAAAATATTAAAAGTCCGATAAAGAGTCCGGTGCCACCTAGAAATAATTTTTTGGCTCTACCCCCGACTTAACACACTCGTTCTTTATTTCCTTTTTTCTAATATCTAAAATTTTCCTTTCTCTACTAACCTTTCACTGCAACGACTATTACAGTTCTGAAAACTATGAAAAATAGGAAAACATATACCCCAAAATCTAAAAAATAGAAAACAAAAACAAAATAATATGATTGACCTAGAGAATTGTCCCAAGCCATTGTCAACTTGTATAAAATTCATCCCTACACACCCCCTCCCCCCCCCCCCCCCCCCCGCCGTAAGGGTGTTTGGGTGGGGGGTAGGTGTGCATGTGGTGAGAACATGTGGGTTGAGTCACAAAAAAAAGTACATTAAGCTTATATAACCTCTGTCCTTAATGTTTTACAAAGCCAAGGTTCATTTAAGCTTGGATTTTTCTAAGTTTTGATGTACTGGTTTAAATATAATACCTGAGAATCTAATCAAACTGTCAAGAATCTACAGTAAAGCATTAATTCTACTTTAATAACACACACACACACACACACACACACATATATATATACTATTTCTTTCTCCCTGGAAAACTGTGTTCAAACATTTATATATATATATATATATATATATATACTATTTCTTTCTCCCTGGAAAACTGTGTTCAAACATTTGATAATTCGCTAATTCTTAACTTTAAACAACAGTAAAGTTTCAAATGTTGTTGTAAGGAAGAGATCTATGTATATATATAGTTGTCTTCTGCTAATTACAGGCAACAGTACAGTTATAACATAGCCTTTTTACGGCTGTTTTTATAGTTTTGTTTACAGTTCTCTATATTATGTGTGTTGTTTAATGTACAACCCTTTCTGGTTGAAAACCTTAAAAGTAGTGTTTCTTTGTACTATTGTTAACTTACCTCTAGGATCATTAGGCTATTGTGCAGTTATGTATACCACAGCTCTATTGCTGTAGGAACATGATACGAAATTAGTAGATTATAATTGACTAATTAATGAACGATAGTTTGAAATAACACGATCGTCGTTCTGGTTAAAAGAGTAGTTAATACGTCAAGTTAGTATTAAACATGAAGAATTTGATTTTGACATGACAAATCCGTTATGCTGTCTGCTAGCTGGTATGCACAAATAAAATGTCCGTCTTTTAAATTATTATTATTTTTTAATAATAAACATATGTTTGGACCAAGTTCGACCGAACCGGCCGTCCCATGATCAACCCCTATATGAAATAGTTAGTTCACCGTCAATTTTATAAGAGGTAGTTCAAAGAGTAATAAGAACGAGTTATAAATTTAAATATCTTGAGTTTGAATTTTGACAACTTTTTGGCATGAATGCCTTAATCCCGACGTGAATGGTTTGTCTTTGACTGATCCTGAAAAGAAAATTAATCGAGGTAGGCGTAAGTTGAACCGGACATCTTGATCATTGAACTAAAAAAACAAAATTAACGAGGGTAATACTGTCATTCCACATAACAAACAGTTCGGTTTCACATGCTCAGGTAGTGGGACCAGTGGCCCTCCAAAATCATTAGTAAATGTTGACTATTTGTTCAAAAGAATCCACGTGGCAAGTTCAAATTGGCTGTTTCATTACCCGCTTCCTATCCTATTTATAAGTCCCAAACCCTCGGTCTCTCTTATCTTGTTCGCAATCAATGCCCCGTTGTGGTCCCCAAGCACTACTACCAACTCACCCCCATTCATAAGCTACCATCACCCACTACGGTCCCACAAAACCACACCCTCGTAGCTCCAAATTTTGCCACATCAAATCAAACAATACAATATCAATATCAATATCATGTCGCGTTATTTTCATATTAAATTATAACATAAAATTTTAAAAAATAATTTAAATAATAATAAAGATGAATTATAAATTTAAACGTTATGAGTTCGAATCTTATCAACCTTATCGAATCAGACGTCATGCATTTGAATAATTTAGTCTCGACATGAATGATCTACTTTTAACTCGACCAAGAAGAAGATTAATCGATGTGTATGTAAACTGATTCGAATATCCCTAATGCTCTATTTGGTACAATGGAAGGATCGAAAGTGAGAGGGATAGATAAAATATCATGTTTAGTAAGGAAAGAAAGTAGGAAGGATGGAAAAGTGGATGGATTAACTTTTCTTCCAACTCACCAAAATCAATTCCTCCAAAATTGGAAGAAAAGTGGATGAAAAGTTAATTATTTGTATTGAGATGTATCTTATCTATATAATAAAGTAGCTTACAATTCAAATTTCAAAAGATAAACAAAATAACTTTTGCTTTTCGCGGTTCAGATCGCTTTAAATTTTACTTTAAAGTTAATCTAATGGTTAATATTAACACCTTAAATTTAATAGGAAAAATAGGTCCATAAGGGTGTGTTTGGAGTGACTTTTTAAAAGTACTTCTAGAAATTATTTCTCATAAGTACTTAAAAAAAAAAAAAAATAGTGTTTGAAACCGCCTCACCACTACCTCTACCACCCCCACCCCCACCCCCACCACCACTACCTCTACCTCTACCTCTACCACCACCACCACCACCACCGTCACCACCACCACCATTGCTGCCACTGTCGCTACCACCGTCGCCGCCACTACTATCATCGCCATCACCACTACCATTGTCACCACCACCACCACTATCACCACCACCACCGTCGCCGCCATCGCCACCGCTACCACCCCCCGCCACCACCGTCGTCGTCGTCGCCGCCACTGTCGCCGCTAGTGCCGCCGTTGCCACCACGGTCATTACCACCTACCACAACCATCACCGTCTCCTACCACCACCACCTCTCACCCCTCACTACAACCGATGTTTAAATTCATTTATCTCTCCTCTATATTTGTGATTTGATTTTGGATATGAATACAAATAAGTTTATTGTTTACAATTTTTTATTACTTTGTGCCTTCAGACACAGGCAATAACTAGTTTATCTATATATCTTTTAATATATATATATTAGCAATTGTCCGTACCTGTGTTACTTGTAAATTAGTTACAGATATTTGCTCATACATAAATGTAAAGTGAAATACAACATTGTAGTAAACGACGAACAAAATGAGTCCGCTAATATTTTTTATAACATCAACCTACATGCATAACATATATTTCCACATTAAATTGTTACGCCACAAAAATTATGTTATAACTATTGAAATATAATAATTCAAACATCTGAAAAAATATATCAGTTGACAATATTCAATGTTATGTTTTTGATTCAAAATCCACGATTTTAACATTCATAATCAACTTTATTTAAATAAAAACAAAATTCATAACCAATAGAATGAAAATTAAAACAATATTCCCACAAATAAACTAAGTCTGCAGATGTTGTCAAATGACCAAATATAACTATCAGAAATTCAATCGACTTCCAAAAGATACGACCTGACTATTGAATTTGTATGATTCGAGTTTATAGTAGTGTTTTTAATTTTATATCATTCTTCTCAGTTATTTATATTCTTAGTATATTTTCTTAAACTAAACGTTATTTAGTATTTGATTATTTAGTAAAGATTGTTGATTCGTGTTGTTCACAAAATATTGAATTTGTATGATTCGTGTTCATAGTTTTGCTTATAATTTTGTATCGTTTCTCTCGTTTGTAATTTTGTATCATTTTTCTCGAGTATTTAGATTTGGATTATTTAGTAAATATTGTTGTTTTGTGTTGTTCAATAAATATTGAATTTGTATGATTCGTGTTTGTGTATGAATTTAATCTTGTATATTTTAAATGTTAAGCATATTTTATTTAATATAACTCTTGATATACATTAATTTCATATAAAAATACAATGATAAAATATGTATTTATATATATATATATTTAAAAAAAATTTAAAAAAAAATTTAAAAATAGAAAATAAAAATAAATAAATAAATAAACATGTCAACTCGCAATTCGACACGACATAATTGGTTAAATAAGTTGAGTTAGGTTTGACAAATGTTCAACACAAACCGTAATGACTCAACACGAATCTGACACGACACGACTCGATTGCCACACCTAATATTAGCCAGCACAAAAAAAAAAATGTAATCATTTTTATTTTCCATCCATCCAACCAAACACAAAGGAAGGAAAATGTATCATTCATATTTTCCTTCTTTGAAGGATAGAAAGTGTATTCCTTCTACTTTCCATTATTCCTACCAAATGGGACATAACTGTTGAGCTTAAAAAAAAATTGTAATGTAACAATTACTTATTACTCTGTATCGTCTTAACAATTTAAATGATTTTTCAATTCATTTTCTATTTTGTATGATCCAAAAAATGTAGGACCCGACACGTGATAAAAATCAAGGTAATCAAAGATAGGGGTGTCAAATGTGTCGGTTGGGTCGGTTTCGTGTCGTGTCACTTTCGATCGTGTTATTTTCGTGTCGTGTCATTTCGGTACGTGTCGGGTTCGTGTCAATATTCGTGTTAATAAAAAATTATTTAATTTGACAACAACTAATATAATATTATTTAAAAAATTATACAAAATTATAAAAAAATTATAAAATTCTTATTTAAGAATATAATATTTGTTAAATAATTATTTTCTATCTACAGTACCCATTAATCGTGTTATTCGTGTCGAACCTTAATTTGACCAATTTATTATCGTGTCAACTAATCGTGTTTTTTTCGAGTTCGTGTCGGGTTCGGTTCGAGTCGGGTTCGTGTTTCGAGTAAAAAATTGACACCCCTAATCAAAGAGCTCATTTCAACACAAAACCTCATGAGACAAGTCATTTTCAAGCATTTATCTACAACAATAATATATATGTGATAGAGATTAATCTCAAAGATTTTACACCATGGTCTCCACAAAAATCACACCTCATAGCTCAAATTTTTGTCACATCAAACCGAGCAATTCAATATCGTATCGTGTTGTCTCTGTGTCAAATTTGTATCGTATCATTCATGTGTTGGGTTGAATCGTGTTAATAGTTCAAATGATTTCTCAATTCATTCCGTGTTCCGATGAGCCGAAAAATAAAATAAATTAGCACCTTGATACTTAACAAAAATCAAGATAATCAAAGAGTTCATTTCAATACAAACCCTCATGCCACAAGTCATTTTCAAGTATTTATATGCAACAATAATGTAAAATGTGATAGAGATAAATTTCAAAGATTTTACACTTGATATTCAAAGAGATTTTTATTATTTAGATTGTGGGTCGTTTTGCTAGATAATACAAGTATAGGTATGTGATATGATATTTTTTTATGTACACGATACGATGTGATAGGCTTAGCCGATAAGATATTTGAGGTGTCTCAAAAAAAATAAAAAATAAAAAATAAAAGTTTATCAAAATGTCTTAAGTTTCACATAACACCCATGAACCCCTAAGTCAGTATAACAAAACCTCAAAGCCCCATTGAAATAAAGCACCACCTGAAGTCTGGATGGACTAAAAATCACCTTCGAAACTCCCACTCTCTCTCTCTCCCTCTCTTGCCGATGGAAAACTACTCCTATAATTCCTACCCGGAGTCCGGCAACTCATCACCCCGCTCACGCGAGATCGAATTCGAAAACCCTACTCCATGGGAGGATCAACAAGGTCAAAACTACAAGGTCAAGTTCATGTGTAGCTATGGCGGCAAAATTAATCCCAGACCTCACGACAATCAGCTTTCTTACGTCGGCGGTGAAACCAAAATACTCGCCGTTGATCGGAATATCAGATTCGGTTTATTTCTCTCCAAACTCTCTGCTCTGTGTGATGCCGACAGTGTGTCCTTCAAGTACCAGCTTCCCGGTGAAGACCTTGATGCTTTGATCTCGGTGACGAATGAAGATGATCTTGAGCACATGATGAGCGAATACGATCGGTTGTATCGAGCGTCGCCTAAGCCGGCGAGATTGAGGTTGTTCTTGTTTCCGATGAATCCATCGGCGGTGGTGACGCAACGGAATCAGAGTTTCGGTTCAGATGAGGCTAAGTCGGAGAAGGAAAGATTTGTGGAGGCTTTGAATTCTGGTCCGATCCAGACTTCTCTGCCGCCGTCGACGGCGGCGCAGCCAAGTAATGTGGATTTTCTGTTTGGTTTGGAGAAAGGAATGGCTGCACCACAACTACCACCTGCCGTGGCAGCAAAATTTCGAGATTCGTTTCCGGAATCGGCTGTTCAGGAACCGGAAGTTCCACTTCCCGGTGTAGAAGCTCGGTTTATCGGAACAGATCCGATTCAAAAACATATTGAAGATTTGCAGAGGCTGCGAATTAGCGCTGAAGAGCAAGCTATGCATCGGAGAATAAGCGATGAAAATTTAACAGGAGGATTTACCGGCGACTATTATGTGCAGAAAATGCCAGAAAAAGTAGCTCCACCGATTCCGGTAACTATGCCGGGAATGGCAGGTTACTGGCAAGAAAAACCAGTTGCCGGTGGAGTTTTCCCGGCGAGTACATGGGGAACGGAGCAACCGGTTTACATGATCCAAGCTCCGGCGACAGGTGTCTATCAAACGCCGTCTATGGGAAGACCAATGAATGGACCAAGCGGTCAGGGGTACTACGCTGTCCAGAGGATGCCACCGGAGGTTTACCGGGACCAGCAAGTCTACGGTTTGATGCAACCGGTACAATCTGCTGGACCGTCCGCTGCAACATCGGCTCAGGCGAGTCTGCCGCCACAGGCACCACCTAAGATGGCAGCGTACTCGGAAGGGATAGGGATGATGAAACAGCCTACAAGTGGAGGATTGGGGGTGGCGGATACAGGGTACGCACAGGTGGGATATGATAGTGGGTTTGGTAGGCAGGTTTTCTACACTGCACCGGGAGGGGGTGTGCCAGTGGCTCAACAGTATCAGGCTATGGCTGCGGCGGTTAGTGGAGACATGAGACCACCTACTGGAGTATTGAATCAACAGGGTGGGAAGGTGTGACTATAATTTAGTCAAATTTCAAATATTACAAATGTGTCCTACTTTATTATATGTATTTGCATGCTACTCTTACCCTACTTTTGTTGTGTATATGGAAATGAATATTAATTGAAGTTGTTATTTATTATCTATCAAAAGCATTATCACTGGGATTAATGACGAAATATGATCCATGTAGTCTATTTGAGATACTTGAAACAACGCTAAACTAAGTTGAGTTGAGTGGTAATGTAGTATCACTGGTAATTTGGCCTGTGATATTGGTTCAAAGAATTGGCTGAGTTGTGTCCGTCTCTGCATCGAACAACAGTCGGAAAGCTTAGAATTTAACAATGACAATAAGAATTTAGGGGGATTTTTTTTTTCATCTAGGGCAAATTTTATTTTACTTTTTGTGATTTGACCCATTTGTACATTACCTCCCTCGGATTCTAAAATAGCACTTAATTCCCTTGTAGTTGTTGGACTAAAATGTACCATTAACTTTTACATTAAAATAATCTTAATGCCCATCAATTTATATTTTAATTTAGAAAATAATTATCCCAAAATAACTCCGGCAACCCAATCATCATCGCCGATCACCATTAAATTCGACAGCCCAGCCACCCCCATCTCCAGCATTCACTCCGCCATCACCACCCACGACAGTCAACACCTCAATTCCACTTATCTTCACCAAAATCAAAACATGAATAAAAAACAAAACAAAAATCAAACTGCAATTAGAATCAAAAATCAAAACATGAATCAAAGATGTGTGTGTGTGCGTGAGAGAGAGAGAGAGAGAGACGATTTGGATTACAGTGAAGTTGGTGGTGGTGGTTATGGCTGTTGACAGGAACGAGGATGAGAGAGAGAGAGAGGACGCTAGAGCACAGTGGGAAGAGGAAGAGGAAGATGAGGGTGTTTTCGTCTTTTTAGTATGCATTTTTTTTATACCAAATTACATCACTTGCGCGTGATATACACCGATCAGAAAAATTTAACGGTTCATTTTAATCCAACAACTACAAAAGGGTTAAGTGCTATTCTAAAACCCGAGGAAGGTGATGTGTAAAAAGGTCAAACCACAAGCGAATGAAATAAAATTTACCCTTTTATTTATTTGTATGTTGCACATTGTTGCCGTAAAAGCATGGGCTTCCCTTAACCTAAAAGACGATCCCCACCTTTTTTGGTAACTGTAAGAGGCTCACTACACAATCTAGTACATTTGAGTGGCCACTTGCACTATTGCTGTGTCTCTTCTATCTTTCGTATGTTACCAGCTTCTTCTATTATCTGATTGGTGCTTGCTTGCGTATTGCGTACTAGATGGATAAAAAACGGAAATGAAATCTGAACTCATCCTCTTTCTTGATTCTCATTGTTTAGAAAAAAGAAAATGGATACTTCATAACTGTTTGTACTATGGATATGTTCAATGTTTCTAACCTAAGATTCTTTTCAGATTTTCTTTTAATTATGTTTTATGCTGCTAACAATCTTGAACCGTGGCTTTTTGTTCTCCTTGAACCATGACCTTGTAATGTTGCAGAAAATATTCACCTTGGTTGGGAATAAGAGCAACTCCAAAGGAGTTGCCATTTTGGGGTGCCAAATCATCCATTTACAATCTTGAACAGTGTTTTGGTATCTCTGAATTATAAATATGCTCTAATGGCAGGTGTCAAAATAGGGTGCTATTTTCATATTTTTATTCATCAATCTAATATGAATCGTTGGATCATTCAGCAATTTAACGGATCTATATTCATCAATCCATTTACAACCTCTCCCTTTCTCTCTCCAAAGTTGCCAAAATTGTCACCCCAAAAATATTGTTGCCATTTTTCAACCCTTGATGCCACCCCCCTTTAAGTGGAAATTTTTAAATTTGGAGTGACATTTTGACAATTATGGAGTTACCACCCCTGATGCCACTCTGAAGTTTCTTAGAATTAGTTAGGTCAGCTAAACCCCAAGAATCAATGCAGAGTGAAGGCAGAGTGTAAACAAAAAAAAAACACCATTTTTATTTCACTTCGCCGAGATGTGAGGTGCAAGTGGTGATGATCACCCCAGGGTTATGCACTAGCGCCCCTTGGCAAGCACTCTAGAGTTCCCACTCTAGAGCGCTCGTGAAAACCCGAGTTAGTCGGTCCTCTATTCATCCAAGTGGAGGTTTGGAAAAGGAGATCACCCACCTTCACAACCTTCTCTCCCTTCTGGCCCTATGTTTCAGTAAAGGTGGGACGGTTCGTTTGAGCCGAGGCGCTCTGCCGCTCCTTAGCCAGTGTTCACGACCGTGCTATGGAACCTCCACCGTGTCGGGACCAAGTAAGGTATAGCTAGCGGCATAAGAACCGTCAAAGGGAAAGAGGAAACTGTAATTCTTTTTTTTTTGTTCAACAGTCAGAAGTATCTGAGTCAATTTATGCATACTTCGATTAATCCCTCTTCAATTCAATCAAAATTTGATTATACACACCTGAATTAGGATATTCATCCTCAGTCGAGGCCAACTGTAATTCTTTTATGTTACTTGATCTCAGAGTTAAAAAAGAATACAAAAGGTTAAAAGCTGGCCATGTGGTTACAGGGAAAGTTACAGGGACTGTTTCACTAATGACAAATATCTAGAAATCAGAGTCAGGTTTTTGGATCTTTTCTGTGTGTTCGTTGGTAATAGTTGGATGTCTGAGTCATATGACACAAATAGGGATAAGCATAGCAGCTAGAATTTCCATAGACAGGTGTGCATTTTCTCATAATACAATTATACAAACACCCATCAATGACCCCACCACCACCCATGTCTTTTGCTTCAAGCTTTGATTTTCTTTGTTGTTTTCCATAGTAGCTATTCCAATTTCCACCTATTCCACACTCAATCAGTCTTGGGGAGTTGACAACATGATGATGATAGATTTTGAGATGGATGGCGACAAGTTACTTGGGCTTCTACTAACCATTGTCTAGTAAATTAATAGAGATAAATATCAAAAGATACTGATAATATGGATTAACTGTAAATTTAAATGTTCTGAGTTTAAATTTTGATAATTCTTTGAGACCAAGTCAGATGAATTTATTCTTCCTGAATATCCTAATCCCGACGTGGATAACTTATATTTGACTGGACCGAAAAAAAAATTAGTTGAGATGTGTGTAAACTGACTCGGACACCTTTTACTGTTGAACTAAAAAAAAAAGTGTAAGTTATTAAAGATAGGGCGGAGCCAAAAAAATAATCTAGGACGAACAATAACGACGAAAGACAATTGATTTTTTCAAAGCAATTATAGTGAAGTGATATATTTATACTTATTTACAAAGGCTAATTGCAGAAAAACAATAGTCAATTACATATTACTTATAATCAATTTAAAGCTTAAATTAAGAATACAAAACCCAAAAAAGAAAAAAAACCGGACAATGTGTAAATTAAGGTGGATTGTGAGAAACCCTAATGCAATAAGAATAGACTTAAGTATGCAATTATGGACCAAACACAACTTAATAGTCTTAGAAAAAGCACTATGAAAGCCAAAGGAAACAATGACAAAATCATGGATTTTAGAGAATCTAAAAAATCAGGAGGGATAACGATGTTGCCAACCATCGGACCTCAAATAAATGAGCAATGCTATGCACATCAAAATGTGCACCAAATTATTTGTAGTCGTCACACTTACACCCCTTGTTATTTCTAACATTTTCATTGCACCTCCTGTTGTTTACACAATTACACTGAAATGTAATTTGATGGTGGAAATATAAGTGTGACTGAGCAAATGATTTGATTGTTCGGATAGACTTAGGATCTGAGCTACTAGGCTCGTGAATATTAAAGTGAGAGTTCTATGGGAGACCTGATAGTTTGCGCAATGAAAGTACAGTAGTTCACCAGCTCGGGAGTTCGGCTAATCTACTCTTTAATGGAGTCTCTTGCTCCTTTCTCTTTATTGATGGTGAGTGAAACTAACGGAGAATTTCTGTTACAGCTTGGGTCCTTTTTTCAATGGAGGTACTGTACAATATTTATAGTCCCATTCCTACCTCTAAGGGATCTGTTCCGAAATCTCAGCCTTTAATTCGTGAGATCTCGCTTAATTTCTAGGAGAGGATCTTGGTTAGTTGAGAGTTTGGAGCCTTGATTATAGCGTTCCCTTGTTTTGGGAGAGCCTATTAATAGCCAGCTGTCTCCTTCATGTTTCCCATTCTGCTTCATTTGTGGCGAGCTAGAGGTCAGGACTGCCGAGCTTTGGATAGCTCGCCTGACCTCTATATCAGACCTCCTTTCCCGAGCTCATACTTAATTAAAATTCTTTCTAGGTATTATCATAATTAATCACTTAAACGACATTGACTAATATCATAAAGTTACAATTTTGCCCTCTCTTGTTTTATATATTTTTTTTTATGTTTTTTCTTTTTTTAGTTAGAAGGCCCTTGTTCTCACTTTATTCTACTCAATTTATTCTACTCAGTTTCTCCCCACACATTTCATTAAAGATAAAAGCAACACATATCATACCATGAAGCTTCAAAAGAGATTCAGAGAATAAAAAGCTTGTGTCTTAAAGTTTTGGATCTTTAAGTGTTGAAAAACAAGATTTAAACCCAAACTCCCTCTTCTGGTGTTCGATCGCATCATTTAGGCATAGAGCAAATAGTGAGGTACTACCCATTTTAAAGTATTTGTTGTTTAATGGAGGGTTTACAGGATGGATCATGTTTGTATGAGTTCTTGGGGGTTATTTAGGGCATAATACATGTAGAAATCCAAACAATGTTTCAGAAAGTTTGGTTTTGCGGTTCGAACCCATATTTTCGGTTTAAATGTTCAGTTAATTTTTTGATTTAATCATTAGGCAGAGAGCAAATAGTGAGGTACTTCTTTTTTTTTGTTTTTTTGTTTTTAGTTTCATTTAAAGATAGTTGTATATATTGAAAGATAGTTAATCCAAATGTTAATAAAATATAGTGATGATGCACAAACTGACTTCACACACCACCTGTCAAGTAACTAGTAATTAAAATAATAAATGAGTAGAGAAAGATAGAAACACACAAGCAAGACAAGATTTATAGTGGTTCGGTCAACGTGACCTACGTCCACTTTGAATGGCTAGGGTCGCCGGGGTATTTTATTACTTCAAGTGTGTAGGGAGAGCAGAGAGTTACAAACTGTGAAAGAGATGGGAGAGTTGTGCTCGACTGAGTGTGATCTACCCCCCAAGTGTTGGCAGAGCTTACAACTTATAGTCGCCTCATAACAGATTTGAGGTAGTTATTAGTAACTAAGTGGCTAATCTAGTGGAACTGGCGCCCTCTTCTCAATTGATGAGGCAGTTACGTGCTCTGCATAGGATTCGGTCAAATGATGACGCGGGGGTTGACTCTTTCCAAGGCGACTTGATGAGGCTCTTGGATGACCCTGCATGCTCCCTTGCTGATGTAGCTCCTCGAACTTGATGAGCTTGACCGGGTGTGAATCACTTTAGATTGGACTTACTGAATCTCTTGGAGTTGGGCTATTAATTCAGACTGGGCTCATAACACGAGTTAAGCCCTTGGGCTTGGACCATCATATAACTTAAAATATTGAATGACTTTTCATTGTAGTAATCCTTATGTTTATAGGACAAACATTTTACCAACACACTTCATCCACTTACCCAGTGACTACTCCTGTTTAATAATGGGTTGAATATTGTTTTCTTGCTTTCTCTCATCTTATGTAACTCTAGTACCTAAAGAACATTTATTCCACTCTGAGGTTATGTTAAAATTCTAACCAATCTTTGTTATTGGTTTTATGTTTTGTAGGTCAATGGATGACAATTACTTTCATGACATCTATGTTCACTATTTTTTTGTTGTGAATAGAATACTAAGGGCAATGGTGATGTTTTAACATGTATTTAAACACTAAAGGAATGGTGGTCAATTGAATGAAATTATCTGTACGTTCTTGATTCGATTTTCTTTAGGTGTGATTCAATGGTGGTTCTATGTGACTGAAAGTATTTCATGTTTTCATAAATATTTACTGTTGTGGTATGTTTATAGCAGATTTACTATATACTTATTTTTTAATATGAGGGCAAAATAGGAAGTTTAAGTAAAAAAATTTGTTTACATTATCACAAACCTTAATGTTTGTTGCTTTGAAGTGGGGTTATCTGTTACAATCAATCACATCTCAAGGGATGCCAATGTAGTTTTAAAAACAACAGGGGGTGCAGTGAAAATGTCAGAAATAATAAAGGGTGTCAGTGTAATATATTTACCCTTTTTTTTTTATTCCATGGTCAGGAGTGTCGGGATCAACTTACGCACACCTTAACTAATTCCCTTTCTAGTCCGGTCAAAAATAAGTCATTCACGTCAGAACTAGGGTTATTAATGATAAATAAATCTCTCATGACCTGACCCTAATGAGTTACTAAGATTCAAATTTAAGAGGTCTAAATTTATAACTCGCCCCTGTTACTACTTAAGCTACCCCTTCAAGTTAAGGTGGACTAAATACCACCTATGGTAAAAAAATGGATCCATCCATGAATACATTTAGCTCTCGTCATTGTTTTTTTTTAAAATGGGAAAATTTCATGGCCTGTCCTCAGCAAGTAGAGGCGTAGAGGCACGCTTATGTCGCTCAGGTTCGTAACTCTGAGTATAACCAAGGGCAAAGCCGGGGGTATGAACCGGTCCCTCAACTCATACACCATTTAAATCAGGACTTGCGTTTCGCCGGGGACTCAAGACCCACACCAGATACTTAAATACGGTTCGTCCAAACAACTGAGGTCTTGTCCTATCAAGTAACCACGCTTTTGCGCCTAGGAGACTTCGAACCCCTGACCTCCCACTAAAAAGCCAAAGGCTCTGGCTAGCTAAGCTACCCAGCTCTCGTCATTGTTGGAGTTGAAGAGAAGTAGATATACATACTCTAATCTCTAATCTTGGACGAAAAAATAATTTTAGTGATTTAATCATGAGACATCATGTCACAATGAAAAAAATCTAACTAATCTGTAAAACCTATGAGCTAAAATGGCTTTTTGAAAGCTTGGGAAGAACTACTTGACAGTTACTCTTCCTTTCAATATTTTTTTTGTTTTATCTAATCACAACATGACATGTGGACAGACTCATTGTTTTATATTATTTTATTATTGAATATGAACTTAACATAATCAAAATCATAATTGAGTTGGTCCATTAGACCCTCTTAATAAACGATAAAGTTGATATTAATACAATTCGATTTAAACGTTTAACATGACACGATTCATTATTGATCTGGAATGACAGTGAAAAAGAGAGTAAAAACCAAAAGTAAGGGTGTCCTGATCCGTCAACACCAACTCGACACGACGAGATTTTAAAATTGATACGATTATTAAATACACATAATCAATGATTTAGATTAATATTTGACACTTAAAAAATACAAAATATATATATTTTTTTTTGTGAGTCTGGACACGAACACGACACGAATAATAATGACATAATACAAAAATATCGATACGCGGGTCAGACGACACGACAAGAATTGACCTTGCAATGTGAAACAGAAAGATCTAGGGAAGGGAATAGGGAAAAAGAGAAAAAGAGAAAAAGGGGAAGAGAAGTGAAGTGAGATGGAATTACTTGAGACCTTGGTGAGAATAAATACTTTGCTAGCTGCCGTGTGGGGTAGGAAAAGCGTGTAGCTTTTTTTTTTTTGAAAGCCTGGCCAGTGGCCACCACCATTCTAGGCTTTTCTTTTCAAATGGAATTTGCTTTCTCCTTGCCACCTAAATGGCATTGTTAATCTAGTTTCACACTTCTCCTAATATATTATATTGTGATGTAAACATTATTAGCACCGATAATTGAGTTAAGTTATTCGGGATCAGCTCGGATTTGACTCATATAAGGCTCGACTTGTTTTTTAAAAGAGTCGAACTTAAATAATTTTTGAAGTTTGTTTAAAAAAATGAACTTAAAAAACTTGACTCGAGCTCGCAAAACTCGACTCGTTTATATGTAAAATAATCGAATTACTCAGGTTCGACGCGTTTTTCTAAATAAACCAAATTTGAATAATTTTTTTAGGCTCACAGAAAAAAAATGAGCTCGACAAACTCGCCACGATTATCAACGATAAACATTGCAAGTTCAAGTCGGGAAAATAAATTGAGATCTAAACGTCATGAGTTCAAGTTGTAGAAACAAACATTTCACATGTTGAGAGTGGGCGTAAGAGTGCTTGTAAATGATTTTTCTTAAATTTCCTAGTTACGACAGACTCGTACATTAGATTGTTATTTTCAAGATAAGTTTATGACGGCTCTTTAAATCGATGCATTTTTGCCGGATTTGGATCATATCATGCAAGTTTAAAATTCTTTTTCTACAATAATTTTTTATTAACCGAATTTTGACAAAATCAAAAAGATAAGATGATTAAAGGTACCCACTAGAACATACTAACTCAATTGTCTATATTAGTTGATAACAGAAAAATCAATTAAAAAAAAATGCTTTTCATAACATATTTGATAAACTCCTTTCTAGAGAATCCTTTATTCTCCATTATAGAATTATTTTGACAGCTTTTTTTGTTTTCTCTTTTGGAATCTGATTCATTATTCTCATCAAACTTTTTTCATGTATATATAAGGACCAAACAGCTACCTATTTGTGCACAAGTCTAATCTTTCAATCTCTGTTTTGTGTGCTTGTGTTTTGAGTTTTGTGTTTCAGATATGAATGAGCCACCCAAGTATGCTTATCCATACCCTGCTCAAGGAGGTAAACTCTTAGTCCCCCCCCCCCCCCCCCCCAATTTCTGGTACAATTTTGATGTATGCTGTGATATTTTTATTAGTAATCTTTTTTCTTAATCAATTTGGACATTATTATGAGAACCTAGATACGATTTATACTTTTCTGATTAGATGGCTCTATCTTGCTCAAAGTATAAGGATCCTCTCTCTTGCGAGCACATAAACCCATATAGGGTCGTCCTAATTAAAGATGGTAAGGAGTAGTTGTATCAATAACATTCATTGCATGTACGCATTTTAGCGATCTACAAACATCTATTTCATGTTGTACTTGTGGGTTATTTGGACATTGTCTGTTATACCATAGACAATCATCTTAGTCGGAATCAAATTCTTTACCTTACAAACCAAAGCTGAACGTATTGACGAAGGCAATCTATTTACACACACATAGCATGTGTTTGTGTGTGTGTGTTTGAGAGAGAGAGAGAGAATATTGTGAAATCAAATATGACTGAACTTTGGTTGGAAGGATGATGGAATTTTAGTGATGTTTTCAAGAAACAGAAAAAATAAAGAGAATTATTAGGTTAATTAGCACTATGTCATGTCAAGATTTTTCTACAGCTAGTGATTTGGCTAATGTTTGTAGTACATATCGTTTTTTTAGTTTAACGGTCAGAGGTTTTTTGGTCAGCTTACGCGCATCTCGACTAATTTTCTTTCTGGTCCAATCAACGGCAGATCATCCACTTCGGAACTAGGGTATCCCTCATGACCTGACCACAAGGGTTGCCTAGATTTGAACTCAAAACATCTGAGTTTACAACTTGTCTCTATTATCATTTAAGTTACTCTTGAGATTATATCAAATACTAGTGGAAGGGAGAAATTTTGAGAGCATTTGTTGTACTGCTCTGATCTTTAATTCTTACTCTTTTCAACAACGTTTAATGATTAGGTTACTACCAAGGGCCGCCGCCAGTGATGGCACCACCTCAATATGCTGCTCCCCCACCAAAGAGAGAGCCAAGTTTCCTTGAGGGATGGTATGTATCTCAAGGTTTACACTTTGAAAAGTTGAAAAATATATTTTTTATATATATGTTTGCGTAAAATGCTTGTATGAATAACACACGTTGATTCATTGGTTAAGCAGAAGACAAGTTGTAAACGTGTATGCCTTTAGTTCGAGTTGATACATTTCGAATAGGAAAAATGAGATAAGAATTGAAACACATACACATACTGATTCAGCTTGATGACCTACTTTCAAGGATCAAAAATACCCTAGCGGACTATATATATACCTTTGCAATACTAATCACCAAGGATTAATATATATATATATAAGAAAAGGGATTTCCCAAAGATCTAAAACCCAATACCTTATGGGGGCCAAAAACCTTCGATTTCTACCGTAGGTGCCAAATAAGAATTAGAAGAAGTACGGAAAAAAAAAAGCAAAAAAGAACATAACCTCTAAACAGATGAAAACCATATCGAGGTCCCAATTGTAAGACTTTAGTATAATGTCTTTCCAACATGGATTCACATAGAACAACGCGCCACCATACACACACACACACACACATATATATATATATATGTATATACACACATTTTGTAATCACTGGTGATTAGTATTGCTAGTTAGACCTATGTATATACGAAGAAGATACTCACATTTCCCAAGCAAAGTGGACACAATTAACGTGTGATTGAACACATCCGAGAGATTTGTGTTGCAGCCATAAGTTATAGAGCGACTTGGTTGAGATGGCAGTATAATCTGCATCATAATGTATATATATCCATGTATTCTTTTTACTAAAACTTGGTTTGTGTTACATGCAGCCTTGCAGCTCTGTGTTGCTGTTGCCTCCTGGACGAATGCTGCTGTGACCCCACTGTCTTATTTGTGACCTAATTTATGTTGGTACCAATTTCAATATCTAGGAAATTTCTTTTACAAAACAGTACTTGATAGGAAATTTCTTTCACAAAACAGTGCTTGTACGTGTGTGTGTGTATATAATGAAGAAATCATATTAATCAGAACCATGTTGTATTCCTACTGGCTTAAGATGTCCTGTTTGTAACAAAATAGAGGGGTTGGTATTTGAGATGTGCAAGGAGAGAGATTTGAAAAGATTTTGAGGTCTCAAGTTCGATTTTCACTAGAGAATTCTATCTTATTAGACTTTGAGCTGTTGAGAATTGATGAAAGTAACGGGGTTCATAATATGATATAATTCATTAGCACGATATAAACATGACATAAAATTAGAGGTTTTAGATCTTTTTTAAAACCACTTGGTTCAATAACGAGTGAACTCAACACGACACGATTAATAAACGAATTAAGTATGAGCGAAACTAATCAAAAGAAGTACATAACATGACTCGTTTATATATTAGTTATACACGATTCCTATATGACATAAACTCGACATGACACGATTAATTAAATATGAATTAATAAATGAATCAGGCATGGTTGAGTGTTTTTTAACATGAACCCGTCTCACCCAACATGATTGATAAACCTAATTGGAAATAACTTCTTTTTTTCCCTCATTGCATTTGGATAAGGAAAAGACTAACGTACACACAATTCGAATCAAATTATGATACAATCGGTTCAAATAATAACTCAATAAGATTAATTAGGCTAGATTCAATAAACTTAGAATTAATCCCTAAATTTTGACACCGATCCCAACACAATGAGATCAATCTCAACTTCATTTTTTTTTTGCTTGGATATAAAAGGGTGGAGGTAAAAGAGAGCGTTCAGATATCACCCCGACAAGTCCTTACTGATGAGATCATGAAGCCCCTAATCGTGCTCTTTACTCCTCTCGGAAACGAACCTAGCTAAGATAGCATAATGGTCCACCATCGTGCCCCAATGTGGACTCTAAGGTTCAAATCTCCAACCTCAGGATAAAAAATTCGGCCGATACCCCACTGGACCACCCCACTCAGTGGTAATCTCAACTTATTTTCTGAACCTTATGAATCGTAATTTTTACCCGATTGAATCGTAACGTTAAGAATTATAACTTTCTCAAGTTTTTCAACTAGGCACCATAGCCTTTCCCCCCTACTTGAATTCCATGATTTGTTTTTAAAAAAATCCATCAATATTTTATTATAAGGTCGACATAAGAGGAATATATCACTGGATAAGGATGTGCCCCTCTTGGTAAACAAAAGTTTACAAACACCATAGACTTGAGATCAAGCCGGCCATTGGAATCATGTTAAACAGAATTAGCAAAATGGAGGCAAATATCAGATAGAAATGGATCAATCTCATTGCATTACATGTAAAGCGAATCGGTTGACTCACAAGAAGGCAGAGGGAGAGACAAAAAGATGTACGCACCCACCCAAAGAATGTGATATATAACTAGTCTTGGTCAATCGTTTTATAAGTATTCTCCTTTTTATCCTCCTCTCATCACATATCTTTGATTTACATGATAGAAAAATCATATCACATAACAGAGACGAGTTTTAAATTTAGATATCTTAACTTCAAATTTTGGCTATCTCTTAGGCCTAAATCATGAGAAATTTATTCTTCATAAATATCCTAATCCTGGTGTGTAAATGGTCTACCTTTGACTAAATCGGAAAGAGAATTAATCGAGATGCGCATAAACTGGTCTAATTACCCCTGATCGTTGAACCAACAAAAAATAGAAAAATCATATGGTACCAATTTTTTTACTCTTCCATAGTATTACGAAAAAGTATAAAATCACAAAAATAATAAAGTTTACGCCCAAAAGTAAAAGTAACACCTAAAAAAAGTGATATAAATACCCAAAAAACTGAGAAGTGGTGTAACATCGATTTTTTTTGCCAGTATTATAATCAAGGGAATTACTATGTAACCCAAATTTACATCACAAATGAAAGAGGATCATTGGACGAGTGAGTCCCATCAATTTTTTTAAATGAGACCTACTGATCCAATGGTCCTCCTTCATTTGAGATGTAAATTTTGATTGCAAATTTTGGTTGCATAACATTATTCTATAATCAACCCTCCACATAATAACAACAAAAGAGAAAAGGAAAAGGAAAAGGAAAAAGCCATAGCCACACCCCTTTAGATTATGAGATTTTCATAGGTAAACTAGGATATCTCGTGCAAAAGTACGTTCTTTTTAATGTGATTAAAATAAAAGTGAGTGTTAAAATATTTACTAGTTAAAAGGTAAATATTGTTAAATATTACGGTGGATAAAATATTAAACGTAAATAGATAGATTTTTGTGCTTAGAAGGATGAAATATTCATCGTAAGATTAATCATTTTTAAACAATTTGAACCGTTTTTATATTTTATGTAAATAAATGGTCTATTTTACTATACAAATAATCAAAAAATTCATGAAAAATTACGTAAAATAAACATCTGAATTACTTTTGTCACACAAACACAAATAAGAAGTTTTCGAAAAAAATTAATATAATGCAAGCATAATTCTTAATTCACATAGATCAACATCTTTATATTATACTTTAAGGGGGAAATCACACTTTGAACCCTAAAATATTTAAGAAATATTATTTTATACCCTAAAAGATTAAATACCATATATTAGAACCTCATTATATTAAAAGTGTTACAATATAACTCTTCCGTTAATTTTTGTTATTTATTCCGTCAAAAATCACACCATTGATATCGACAGAAGGAGCAACAAAAACTAATAGAAGATCCACGTTATAACGTTTTTACAATATTGAGGGTGTAATGTAAGAAATTTAATTTTTAAAGATACAAAATAAGTTTTTAAAATCTTTCAAGGTAAAAAATACAATTTACCCTATGGAAATAATGTGACACAAAACCAAATGTTATTGTTTGTTTGAACTTTCGTTGTTAAATCTTTTATATTTGTGCATAATTATTTATATATTATTCAATTTTAAGTCAATTACAAATTGCCACTTTTTATTTCATTAAGAGTACACGTGATAATTTTTATCGTTTAAAATTGATGGTGCAAACAAACACGGGTGAGCAGAAGGTATGATTGTTTGGGTAGGCTTCGGATCTGAGCTACTAGGCACATGAATATTATGATGAAATCCCTCTAGGAAACATACAATTTGCACAATGAAAGTATAGTGGTTCACCAACTTGGGAGCTCGGCTAATCCACTATTTTAATGGAATCTCTTGCTCTTTTTTCTTTATTAATGGCGAATGGGACTAACAGAGGATTTCTCTCCCAGCAAGGGTTGTCGTCCTTGTTTTTTAATGGAGACACTGTCCAATATTTACAGTTCAACTCCTATCTCTAAGGGATCTGCTCCGAGATCCTTGCCTTTCATTCGTGAGATCTCCCTTAATTTTTGGGAGAGGATCTTGGTTAGTTGAGGGTTTTGAGCCTTGATTATACATTTCCATTATTTTGAGGGAGCTTGTTGTTAACCAGCTGTCTCCTTCATGTTTCCTATTCTGCTTTATCTGCAGGGAGCTCGAGGTCCGGACCGCTGAGCTCTGGATAACTCGCCTGACCTCTCTATCCGACCTCATTTCCCGAGCTCGTATTTAATTAAAATTCTTTCCAGGTATCATCAGTTGCCCCCAGCCCTTGGTCTGACACCTGGGCCCATAGGGACGATAGTTCAAAGTCCTTGGCCACGAGCTCAGCATCTTTAGCTTTGAGTTCAGAGTCTTTGGCCACCAAGTCGGCTTCTTTGGCTTTGAGCTCAGCCTCCTTGTCTTTTATCTCCGAATCCTTGAGCTTGATGAGATCTTGGTGGCGGGCATCCATCTCATCATTAATCCTCTTCAGGTCAATAGCCTCGGCTGACAGAATCCTCACCTTCTCCTCGGCGGCCCTTTTGCCCACCGTCACGACGTCGAAAGATTCCTTGGCCTTCAGGAGCTCCTGCTCGTGATGAAAGTTTATCATCTTCACGCAGGCAAGGGACTGAAAAAGAAAGGGGTTAGTGCAGGAGATGACCAAGAGAACTTCAGGAAAAGGGCTCCAGAGAGAAGACAATAGTAAAGGCAGAAATTACCTCGGCCAGGCCCCGGATGGCATGATGGACCTTCATTTCGAAAGGAACCTGCATGGCCACCCTAGGATCCGACGTAGAAATCAGCTCGGATAAAGCAGAAACAGTGGCCTCGGGGTCTCGAAGGAAACCGCTCCCTTGCGTCTTGAACGTGGAGGATACGGTTTCCACCTTCCCGCCTTCCTGTGAGACAAGCTGAGGCGGAGCATCAGAGACTATTGAGACCCCGGGCTGTCCCCTCGAAGCCCCCTCAGTTGGTGATTTGCTCTCAGATGTCTTAAGGGGCAACGAGGGAACAGCCACACCTCTATGGGAAGAAAGATCCTCATTCTTCTACTCCGAGGAGACAGGCGTGGGCCCGGATACTGATGCCTCCTTGGACGACGGCAGCAAGCCCTTCACCAGCTCCCTTTTCTTCCTCGACTTCTCGGTATCCGAGAATATCGCCATGATTAAATCTTGATTCATGGGCTCAGGCTGGGGGGCAGGTGATAATGCAATCTCTGGAGCTTGATCGACGAGAGGCCCGAGCTCGTACGTAGCAAGATTCTAGTCGGTCACCAAGTCGAAGAAGGATTGCATCCCTAAAGCCTGAGCCCTGGCGACTCTGGCAGCCTCCTCAGCGTTCAGTGTTGGACAGAAGTCTGCAAACCAGATCAGAAGTTAAATAAGACAGTAAGGTGAAAACGGAAAAGAAAAGCGTAGTCGATAGAAGAACCTTACGAGTATTCCTTGGAACCCCCCAAAACTTGGGGATACGGAGAACATCGCCAGGTTCCCCCGACAGCTCCCAGTAGTCGTCTCTAACAAAGAAAAACCTGGGTTTCCACCTCTTGTTGGAAGAGGGAAGCCCGAAAATTAGGTTCTTCACCTTAACCCTTTTCGCAAAATACAGGAAGCTAAGGAATGAGAAGACTTGAGCTAGAAGAGAGAGGCAAACTCCCTAATGGTGGGATAAGAGTCGTTCCTACTCATAAACCAATGAACAAGGAATCCAATCAGAAGTCCCCAGCCGTTGGGAGAGAGCCGGGCGAGGCAGACATTGTAAAATCCAAGAATGTTCTGGATAAAGGGATGAACAGGGAACCGCAGACCAGTCCGGAATGCAGACTCGAAGAAACAGACCAGCCCAGGAATGGAAGAATTACATCTCTCATGATCCTCGGGAGAATGTAAGACAACAGAGTCAGGAAAACGATACTCCCACCTCAGCTCACCCAAATCCTCGTCTTTGCGACAACTAGGAGTCGCCTCCGCACAACAGGTCAGGTCGGTTTGATCACGACGGACTTTCTTCCTAAGAGCGGGGGGAGGGTTCGGCTTGGACTTCCTTTTCCTCGACTGGACAGGAGAGATAGGGGGCAAAGATGAAAGAGGCCGAGCCTCTACTAAAGGAGCCGAATCAAAAACTCCAGGGGCAAACCCAGAAGCCGTCTCGCCAGCGGTAAAAGAGCAGTCGCTCGAGGAACCCGAGGTACTCTCGACCTCCTCACCTATTTGCTCCTCGAAATCCGAATCAGAAGAGGAAACGACAAACTTCCCCATCAAGGGTTCAGGTTGCAAACCAGAGTGTAGGGAAGACAAGTGTAAGGCGCAATCCGTCAAAAATGGAGGTCTCAAACACTAATCCCTAAGTAAGGATACCCTTAGCAAAGTAGAATGATCTACAAAATACGAAAGGGGGGAAAGGTTGTCGGAGTGACTCCTGAAATAGCTAAATCTCCATATCAGAAAGCGGAACTCAAAGCCCCACCAGGGAGGGTTGAGGGGATCCAGGTCGAACAAAAAGAAGAAGGGAAGAGAGACGTATCTAGTGAGACGCTAGAAGCAGAAAGGAACCGGGAATGCAGGGATCCTAAGCCGCCTAAAAAGCCAGGAACAAGACGCCTCAAAAGCCAAAGGGAGAGAAGGAGACGCAAGAGGGAGTTTTTCGAAAAGCACAAAATAGCAAAGACAAAGGGATTTCTCCTTTTGTACACAACATTTAAAGCCATGACAAGCAAATGACAGGACTCGCCAAGGAAACTGTACGATTGGGCTCACCCGTTGGTGACACATGTGCGAACCATCTCGTCAAAACCGGCAGATATCAACTCAGCCCAAATCAGAGCAGTGCCGACTACCAGACGTTTCCACCACATAGAGAGATAATGTCAAATTTGAAAAAGACATTCCTAACCCCAGGTCAGAGATGACGTCATCCTCGTGACCAGGGACTGGGGGGCAACTGATAAAGGTGGAATTTTAGGCATGGGCCGCCATGGCCTCGAAGCCCAATACACCTTGAGAACCCAGAAGTTGGGCTTATTAGCCCAAAAGAAATGCTTCTAATTGGCCTACATCGAGAGCAAAAAGGGCCAAGAGACCAAGCCCAACGGCTTCGGAGGACCAGTAGTCCAGTCCCGACCTAATCCTGTACCAGCCAAAGGGCAATCCGGGAAAGATGAATCACACTCTTGCCCTGGAAGGCATCCCGTCGCACCACGTGTCCAAGAGGCAAGGGGACCATCTCTAAAACCTAAGACAGTTACACCCTCCCGAACGCAGGAGGAGGTGGTGCATAACGATCCAGAGATCGTGGGCACAGGAACGCTGACTAGCAGAAGCTTTTACAGGACAAGGACAGGAAGTCCCCACAAGATCAGGAAAAAGGTAGAAGGAGCCACCAGGAACCCTAGGACGGACGGCCCATATAAATAGAACAGTGCTATGCAACTGGAGGCTCTCTCTGGATCACCATCTTAATCTTCCCCATTATATTTCCCACTCACGGGTATTCAGTAGAACAAGGCATACACATTTATACGGGCCCAGCGTCAGTAACTCACTTGTACTCACCTGGAATTAATACAATCTCAAGGAGCAGGAGACTCCATTGTAGTGGACGTAGCCTTAGCCCATCGACTAAAGTGAACCACTTATATTCTGTGTTTTCCACTTTCGATAGGTTAACTTCTCTTTCAAACCAACTCGTAAAATCCATTTGCATCTCATCGACCGGGTTTGGGCCATTATTTCCGAGACCCCATCAAAAATATTGATTATGAATGCACAAAGTACTATTTGACAAAACCAATTATCTCGTAAACTCATCTAAGAAAAGGAATATTATGCCCTTGGGCCTTGGCTCAAGTGAGAGACCTAAAAATCATTGATCCTCAATTTTAAGGTAACTCAAATGGTAACAGAGACAAATTATAAATTCATACATCTTGAATTTGAATTTTGGTAATTTTTTTAGGTTAGGTCATGAGAGATTTAACCCTCATGAATACCTTAATTTCGGCGTGGATGATCTGTCTTTTGATTAAATCGAAAAAAAATTAGTTGAGGTATATGTAAAATAGTCTAAATACTCTTGACCGTTGAATAAACAAAATTATTGATCCTCGTGGCCTTGTCTTTACCCTCTCAGATACCAACCTTCTAGTAATTTTTACCTTTTTTGAAAGAAATTAAAATTTTATTTTTTTTCTTTTCAATTGTATTTTCTATCAAATTAAAAACTAGTTTATTTTGTTGTATGAAAAATCGAAAACTCTAAATAACAAGTTGAAAATGGCTTACCATAAGATTTTTCTTCGAGACTGGAAGGTGCATAGCTGTAGAAGGAAACTTGTGCTTTCGTCGCATCCTACCAACCAATAGCATTTAGCATTGCATCAGCATTACCACACGAATCACTCCATCTAACTAGCGTCAAGACCTGGGCCCCACAACTTTAATAAGTCTGTGTAGAGTAGAGACTAAATGCATCCCAAATTCAAACTCAAATTACCTTACATTGTACCGCAACGTTCCACGAGCAGATAAAACTTCCCATCCCCCGCCGGACACCGACGAATACTCCGGCGATAATTCACTGCTACCTTGTATGATTTTGTAGCATCGTACGCATATCAGGGGGAAATTTTCGTCAGATTCCGGCGGCGATCTCGCCGTGGACAGAGGTAAAGCGCGTGCTGTGAGGATTCAACCATAGATGGATGAGTAGGAGGGAAATTTCCGAAGCTATCACTTCGATTTCAAACTCAAATTACCTTAAATTTGCACTGGACATTCCAAAGAGCAGAAAATTCCAGGACAAACTGCTCTTCCTCCTGTCGGTCACCGACAAATATTCCGTCAAGTTCCGGCGGCCATTTTGTGCATCTTTCGAATATCAGGAGGCGATTTTTGTCAGATTCCTGCGCGAACTCGCCGTGGACGGTGGCAAAGCGCGTGGGGTGACATTCAGCCATAGATTGACGCGTAAGAGAGAAATTTCCTACAATGATTGGCGTTAGAACACTGATTCAGAGTCATCTTCTGAAATGAAATCGTTAATCAATGTCAAATTGACGAAGTATCGATAGATCTGCCATTGAAAATGCAGAGAACCCTCTCATAGTCTCAATGAGATTGAAAATTACTGGCAGCTGATTTTTTTTGTGTTCCGGACTTTTCCTGGCCTTGTAGAAGGTTCTAAGCTCATAATGTGACGCCACAGACAAATTAGCTCATTTGGATTGTCCGAACTTGGGACGTGGTATTTTTATAATTTTTGTAGATTATTTTATAATTAAAAAAATTATTATTTTTATGGCTATTTTTATCATATTTATGATAATTATTACGACTTTTTTCGGTGCAAAAAGTACTATTTTTGTGAATAATTTATTATATTTATAGGCATTTTTATCACATTTTTAAATTTTTTACCACTCTTTTAATAAATATTTTTTCTATTTTTTTGGGTACTACAACAATGGTAAAAATACTCATAAATATAATAAAAATAACTACAAATATGATAAATATAAGTATGGTATCGAAAAAAAAATTGGTACCGTAGTCAACTCCCCAAACTTGGACCTTTGTATAATTTTTTTTTTTGAGTTGAATAGTCGGGGTTGTCTGAATCAATTTATACGTATTTCAATTAATATTTTTTCGGTGTGGTCAAAGACAGATCATTCAAATCGAGACTAGAGTATTCATAAGGTATAAATCTCTCACAGACTGACTCAAAAAATTATTAAGATTTGAACTCAGAATGTCTGAATTTATAGTTTGTCCATACTATGACTAGAACTACCCCTCGAAGTTGGGTAAATATTGTGTGTAATCGTTACACCATGTCACCAATAAAAAAATAATAAAAATGATAAAATATGGACCACTTCTTATCATGGATGTGGTTATGTATTGCATAACCGAGTAATTATAAGTTTTAGTAAGACATATTTACTGAATTGTTTATCTATTAGTTAACAGTTACATCATGTAACACTACAAATGTGGTGTAACGGTTTAACCCAATATTTTTTCGTTGGAGTTATGGTATAAAATTGTTTACACAAGAAGTAAAAAAAAAAAAAGATAAATGACACTTTGTTCCTCAGAGATTGTGAATTTTTCACTTAAACCTCCTCAAATAAGTTAAAAATCTACCTCACACTTTGATGTTATTTGGTCTTTCTTCTGTAATTATATCAGAGTATCGCATCTCCTAATAGGTTCCCTAGCCTCTCTGCATTATTGGAGATAAAGTCAAAGAATGTTGAGAAATCTTTCCACTTTTGACGCCATTGATTAATTAGCTTTTATCTATCTATAATATATAACAATTAATTTTATGGGATACCACCGAGTGGGGTGGTCTAGTGAAATATTAACCGAACTTCTTATTTTGAAGTTGGATGTTCGAGTCTTAAAGCCCACATTGGACCTCGGTAGTTAACCGCTATGCTAATCTAGTTAGGTTTGTTCTCAAGAGGAGTAACGAACGCGATCAGGGACCTCATGATTCCACCGATAAAAGGCTTATTATCAGGGTGGTTTTTGGGTACTCTTCTTTCCTCCACCCCTTTTTTTTAACTATAAAAAAAAAAATCAATTTTATGCGGTGAGAGATTGAAAAGGCTTCTCTCTTTATTTTTTTAATTTTTTTAGAATTTCAAAGTATTAAGTTAGAAATAAAATGTTCCAATAATATTTTAATATATGTCCATTATAACCATCTCTTTACTCCCATTGATACCCAACATCTATTTAGAGTAATTAAAAATTTCTTTGGTCAACCAAAAAGTATTTATAGTTCTTTATTTAATTTTCAAAGTGTTATGGGCAAGAATATTTTATATTCTTTAGAAATTTAAGATATAATATGAGATTTTTATTAGGGGTGACATTCGTCTTGGGTCGGGTTATAGTCACGTCGTATCATTTTAGATTTGCGTCGAGTATTACTTAATTCTAACCAAACCAATTTAACAAATCATGTCGACTTATTTATTTTCGTGTTGTTTTCGTGTTGATCCATATAACTCATTAATAAAAAATTTAACACTTAATGTTATCTCTAAAGTAAAAATTAACTTAATAAATATAATAATAAAAATAGATAAAAATAATTTTTTATGTAAGAATTAGGTTATTATTTGGTAAAATATAATAAAAAATTAATATTTTATTCTTATAATACTAATTAAACGTGTTAATCGTGTCAATTTCGTATTATTCGTATTTGATACTAACCCAATTCATTTATTATTTGTGTTAATGGGTCGTATTAAAAAAAGAATAACTTTAACCCGTTAACTTTGTGTCGATTTTAAGTCGTTTTGTGTAATGTCAAAAATTGCATCCCTTAATTTTTATGGAGGAAAAGTCACAATTTTAAATTTTTTGAGACAAAATGTCATTAAATACAAAACGACTAAGGGAGTGTGGGATTTTTTTTATGAATCTCTTAGTTTCGTTGTGGATGATCTACTTTTGATCGAACTAAAAAAAAGATTAATCAAAGTGCGTATAAATTGACTCAAACACGCTTGACAATTAAACAAATAAAAAATGACTAAGGTCGTACCTGAATGGTTAAAACAAAAAAAAAAAAAAAGAGGCTGAATAAGGGTAATTATGTAATCTGAGTCATTCAACAGTTTGGCTTTAACTCTGTTGCCACGTTCACAATACTTTCATGCACCTTAGTTTGACAGAATCTTCCGGACACGTCATCACTTTCTAACATGCCAATGCGCGTTCCTTCACATTTACGTATTCCTCTTCCACGTCAGCAGTCCTTTGTGCCCCCACATTCTCGAACCCTAATTCATTCCAGAAAAACACATTCAATCAGACGCTTCGAATTTCGCCACGTTTAAAAAAAAGTCCATCTCCACCGCCCATGCCAGATGGCTCGGTCAATACTCAGACAGCGAACAAAACAATAACCACCGTCCGATCGCCAGTCGTAATCCAATCAACAGCCCATAAATTGCCCGATATTTTCACGGGCAGATCTCATTGCCTTTAAGAAGGCTTGCCCTTGCCCTCTTATTCCTCGCTCAGTACTCGTTTCCAAACCCTAGAGTTCCACACGCCTTAGTAATTATTTCTGTGTTTTTTTTGAACATATATATTTTCATTTTTTCGCCGACCGGTGATCGGAGTTTTTTGTCAGATTCCGGTGAACGTCTACTTTGACTTGTTCGATTTCATGTTTTCTTCTTTATCCGATCGATTTTGCCGGAGTTCCGCCGGAGCTCAACCACGCCGCCGCAATAAATGGCGTCTGCCGTCTTAGCTAGTGGTAATGACTCGAGCTGGGGCCAATCTACGGTCTCTGGATTCATGGGAAAGCTCCCTTACTCCAATCCTCATCTAAAAAATCCTAACCCTAACTCTAACCCCAAGAAGAAGCAGAAATTCAACACAGCTAACGGCCGGCATGTCGAGGAATTGCCGGCGGTTACTCAGACGGCCTCTGATGACGCGTATTCGTTCAATCAAAGATCGGTCGAGGAAATTAGCCGGAATGGTTTCAATCACGGCGGATATCTTAGCTTCAACATCGCTTCGTGTACGAAAAGCGAGTTGAATGAGCTAAAGAAGCGTTTGATGACGGAATTGGAACAGATCCGGAACTTGAATAATCAAATCGAGTCCGGACAACTCCAGCCCAGATCTCATGGTAAAATCAAGAAATTAAGTGGAAACAAACGGCCGCTTCCGTTTGGTTCGAATAAAAATTCAAAGCGATTTTGTCAAACGTCGGAAATTGAGAACGGTCATGTGAACGGGAATGAGGGTTTGATGAAGATGTGTAGGCAGGTGTTGACCAAATTGATGAAGCACAAGAATAGTTGGGTATTCAATAAACCGGTGGATGCTGAGGACTTGGGGCTTCATGATTACCATCGGATAATTAAGCAGCCGATGGATCTAGGCACGGTGAAAGGGAATTTGGTGAAGGGTTTGTATGCTTCGCCGGCCGATTTTGCGGCTGATGTCAGATTGACGTTCAATAATGCCTTGTTGTATAATCCTAAGACGGACGAAGTGCACGGCATGGCCGATCAGCTTCTTGCTTTGTTTGAGGATATGTTTAGACCGATTCAGGATAAGTTTGGTGGAGGTCGAAAAGAAGAAGATCGTGGCTTTGCTGGTGATGAATTGCAAGGTAGTTCTTGGAGTCGCATCCCAACGCCAGAAAGAGCAAAGAAATCGAAAACTAGCCCGAAACCACCGATTTCGAAGAAAAAAGAGCGATTTCAAAGTGGGTCTAGTGCCTCTAATCATTCAAACGCACCACCATTGAATCCACCTCCGGTGCAAGTACCGGTGCCCACTTCATCGCCTGTGCGAGAGCCCCCTGTTAAGCCGGCGGGGCTGAGAGGGGTTTTGTCGAAGCAGCCCAAGCCGAGAGCGAAGGATCCGAATAAAAGAGAGATGAGTATGGAGGAGAAGCAAAGGCTGGGATTGGGGTTGCAGAATTTGCCTCAAGAAAAGATGCCACAATTGGTGCAGATTATAAAGAAGAGGAATGAGCATTTGGCACAAGACGGAGATGAAATTGAGCTCGACATTGAGGCTCTTGATACGGAGACTCTTTGGGAGCTTGATCGGTTTGTGACGAATTGGAAGAAGATGGTGAGCAAGAATAAGAGACAGGCACTCATGACAAATAATTTAGCTGGAGCCACAATCCCAACTGCAGCTGAATCGGATAGGGTAAAGCATTTTTATTGCTTTAATTCATTTTCATTCATATTTCTTGAATTCGTCAGCGTTTTGTAATTGGTAATTTGAGTTTCCTAATGATGTGTTTGTGTTAATAGCAGGGTCCAATGAGTGAGAGAACTGATATGGCAAAGAAGCCCAAGAAAGGAGAAGCTGGGGATGAAGATGTGGACATAGACGACGATATGCCCGCAACCAGCTTCCCACCAGTGGAGATTGAGAAGGATGAAGGTGTTTATGAACAAAATCATGATCATGGTCGTGCCACTAGTAGTTCTAGCAGTTCCAGTAGCTCAGGCAGTGACTCATCCTCTTCCAGTGGTATTGAATCTTGTGTTACTACATTTTACTAAGTACTTTGTGTCTTGGAGTTGTGATGTCAATGAAGTTGCTGGCAGTGGCTTATGATTTTGAGGTCCTGTTTACAGATTCAGATTCAGGGAGTTCTTCTGGGAGCGACTCAGACGCTGATGATGCACAATCATGAAGTTGAATTAAAGGAGTCTGCAAACTTGTGAACTGGAAGATGAAACAAAAAAGTCTGAACTCTTACTCGTGTTAGAAGGGCATTAATGTAGGAAACTTACTGATGAGGTAATAGTCGATTTCAACTATGCTTGCCAAATTTTGATGATGGGCTTCTTAATGGGAATGAGCTGAAATTATGAACTCTCTTTTGCAGAGTTTTTTGGAAAAGTTGTGGCACTTGTAGCTTTGGATTGGGAAAAAGGAAAGTGAAAGATGGGGGAGCTGGCTGGGTGAAGCAAAAGCTTATATAGGTACAGTACATTGTATGTATGTGTAGGGGACCAAGTATTCAGTTTGGGGATGAAGTTGGTTAGAAGAAGGAAATATGTAGTTCAGAAGAGATTGGATCAATGTTTAGTCATGGTCCCCAGTTAGAAAATGGGGAAAAGTTGATAGTTGAGTGAGATAGTGCTGTACAGAATTACCACACTAGTAATGCATGAGTTTCTTCATGGAACAAACCTTTCCAGTGCAATTATGTTTGTTTGTGTCTTTCATGAAGTGTGTTTTAACATAACGGTAACATGTGTAAAGAACTTAAGCACTCTCTTCTCAGTATGCAATAGGATGGAATTTGGGAGGCTCATCTACCTGTTTGTTTCCTTTGCATAGATTTGGATGCTTGAAGAGCTCTAACAATGTAGGCTCGTGTTTTTTTTTTTTTTTTTTTTTGGGGGGGGGGGAGTGGGGGTTTGGAATTGTGACCTGGGACTCCATAGGACGTCCATGTGGAGTCACGAGGTTGCCAGATATGAATTGGGTGGATAGAAGCACAGCAGAAATCAAAAAGAAAAAGGTTGGATTCTTCCCATCTCATGTGCTTTGCTTGTTCATAATATAAAAATCATTTTTCTCCAAGAACATGGATCTGCTACAGTGACTCAGCTGTTGAGAAAGCCCTTTGCTTTGCTTGATGGACATGGAATCCGATGACAGATTTATGGCAAACTATAGTTAAAAAGCTATTTTGATGTTTAATCAAAAGTCCAATGATCACATTGCTGTTTGAATTCAATCTTAGCATCCACACTATCTTCCAAAGTGCTTGGTAGAAAGTTCAAACAGCGTCAACGGCACTCAAAGCTTACCATATCTCGAAAATTCTAGAATCGAGTCTCATAAAGGATATGTGAATGTTTTACGAATGACTGTGTGCATCCGAAACTTATGTGACAAAGCTTAAACATTGTGCTACACTTGCTTGAGATGATTCTCGGTTATTACTAAAAAATTTCTACGTCACTTAAAAGTGTTGTAGAGAGGAAGACATACAGGCTTCTATCAAAAATAAATTGATACAATTAGGTTAGAGTGGAACAATTATGATCAATTTCTCCTGTTTGAACACCCAAGACTCAACAACCCAAAAGCGACAGGGTGAAAAAAGTGGTTTCACCAACAGAGAAAATCTACCTTGACAGTACAGGTTAAACAAAAAAAAGTCTAACACAAACAATCGTCCAAGTTAAAAATATACAAAACTGCTAAAAACCACCTACCTGTGACAAAGAGGAAAAACAAAGGACTTGTGTCATGTCGAACATTTTAGAAGCTCCTGCTGCTGCCTCACTTCTTTACCTCCTCATACTCTGCCTCAGGGGGCTGGTCACCACCCTGAGAACCTCCAGAGGAGGAGCCACCACCAGAACCACCAGACATGTGCTGTCCAATCTTAGAAACGGCTTTGTTTGCAGCATCAAGCTTTGATTTGATCTCATCGATGTCATCCTTCCCCATTGCATTCCTCAAATCTGCAATGGCAGACTCAATTTCGGACACAACTTCACTAGGAACCTTGTCCCTGTATTCGTTCAAACTCTTCTCAATACTGTATATGGTGGTGTCTGCATTGTTCCTTATATCAATCAGGGCCTTCCTTTCTTGATCTCTTTGGGCGTGCATCTCAGCTTCCTTAACCATCTTCTCAATCTCATCTTCGGACAAACCACCAGATGACCGAATGGTAATTTGCTGTTCTTTACCAGTGGTCTTGTCCTTAGCAAAAACAGTGACGATGCCATTGGCATCAATGTCAAACGTGACTTCTATCTGAGGCATGCCTCTAGGAGCTGGAGGAATGCCCACAAGCTCGAACTCACCCAGGAGCTTATTATCATTTGCCATCTCGCGCTCACCTTGCAGTACCTTAATTCCCACCTGAGTTTGGTTATCAGCAGCTGTTGAAAAAACCTGAGACATAAAAAATAATAGTGCCAATTAGTTGCACCGCAAGAACCCCCTACAGGGCCAATCAATGATATATAAACTGCCAATATATTCTTGACATCCAAGATTCCTTTCATGCCAATCAAACAATGATTTGAACCATCGAATTTACAATTAGAAATACAAAACAAATCTAAGGTCAAAATAACTTAGAAATAAAGCAATTAACAGCTTAACTAGATAAATAAAATTGGAATCAACTCACATAGTTTACCACCAAAAAGGATTTTTTTTAAAAAAAAATTAGGCTTCAGAAATCACCTGGCTCTTCTTAGATGGAATGGTTGTGTTCCTGTTGATCAATCTGGTGAAGATACCCCCCAATGTCTCAATACCAAGTGATAGGGGAGTGACATCCAGAAGTAGTAACTCTTTGACGTCACCACGAAGAATACCACCTTGGATAGCAGCTCCCATCGCAACTGCCTCGTCAGGGTTCACTCCTTTGCTAGGGCTCTTACCAAATATTTCTGCGACTACTTCCTGCACCTTTGGTACTCGGGTCATCCCTCCAACAAGGAGGACCTCATCCACCTCCTTAGTTGATACGCCAGCATCCTTTAAACAACTCTTGCAAGGACTCCTAGTCCTTTCAATCAAGTCGTTCACCAGACTTTCAAATTTTGATCTGGTCAGTGTGATATTCAGATGCTTAGCACCCGATGCATCAGCTGTAATGAATGGCAAGTTTATTTCAGTTTGAGTTGTTGATGAGAGTTCTATCTTGGCTTTCTCAGCTGCTTCCCTCAGTCTCTGCAAGGCAAGCTTGTCTTTTGATAGATCAATCCCCTCAGTTCTCTTGAACTCGCTCACCAAAAACTCTAATAGGGTGTTGTCAAAGTCCTCGCCACCCAAAAATGTATCACCATTTGTTGCTTTCACCTGCACGAAAAGAATTAGCAGTGGAACTTACGAAGACAATAGAAAAATGCAACAAATTACTTAATTGTTTGAAATTTATGAACCACATAATGAATTTACAATACCTCAAAAACACCATTTGATATCTCTAAGATGGAAATATCAAAGGTCCCACCCCCAAGATCAAAAACTGCTACAAGACCCTCTTTATTGTTCAACCCATATGAAAGTGCTGCAGCAGTGGGCTCATTGATGATTCTTTGCACATCAAGACCAGCAATTCTCCCAGCATCCTTTGTCGCTTGCCTCTGAGCATCATTGAAATAAGCTGGAACAGTGATAACAGCTTTGTTCACCGACTTTCCAAGGTATGATTCAGCAGTTTCTTTCATCTTGTTCAAAATGAAGGCTCCAATCTGGCTTGGAGAATATTGCTGCCCATTGGCTTCAACCCATGCATCTCCATTGGGACCCCTGACAATCTTGTATGGAACCATTTTCATCTCTTTCTGTGTCAGAGGATCATCAAAACGTCGGCCAATCAGACGCTTGGTTCCAAAAATTGTGTTTGTGGGGTTGGTCACCGCTTGACGTTTGGCAGGAGTACCCACAAGGAGCTCTCCTTTCTGGTTGAAGGCAACCACAGATGGTGTAGTCCGAGAACCCTCAGAATTTTCAATAACTTTAGGATTCTACCAAAACAATAAAAATAAAAAGAGAAGTGTCAATCAGAGCTATGACAATAACAGCAATTTCTAACAATATGCAATGATTTTCTCAAACAAACAGAAGTCTAACCTTGCCCTCCATGACAGCAACACATGAGTTTGTAGTACCCAGGTCGATACCAATGACCTCGTTCCCAGCAGACTTTGAGCTGCAGAAAAAAGCAGCAAGTATATAAAGCTGAAGTCGAGGATGATAAAAGCAGGTATATAAGATAATAAACTTATATCTAAAGTACCTGAATGGTCTGGCCAGAATGCCCCATTTGTGACCTAAAGGGGATGTAGCCCATGATGACTTTGCATTTCCAGTCAACTGCACAAGCAAAGCAAAGCAAAGTAAAACACTCAGCAAGTAACCCACTTTTGCCAATAAATTCACTCCAACTACAACCAAAAAGATAGCCAGATCCAAAAACATCCATTGAGCTCAGAGCATCTGCAAGAATACTATAGAAAGTGCTTTTTTTTTTGGTCAGAGAATATATAGGAAGTTCGGCAGATGAAGGTTTGAAGTCCCAGTGAGTAGTGAATGCTCAAGGTTTGAAAAGCCAGACTTTTGTAATGGCCATATTAGACAATGTGCTGCCAAGAAGGAAATGCAACATTGACCAGCAAAAATCAATCCCTACGAACATGGGACAAAATTGCTTGATCCATAGGATCACGATAACATGCCCAATATAATAAACTAATAATCTAGGATACCTGCTAAATAGTTAGCCAAAAAGAGCAACAAAAATGCATATTTAACTTGGCATATTTTGTGCTCCTAGCAGTAACCACACTATGAGTGTTTGATTCAGATAAAACTGGGGATAAGATTGGATAATTGATTCCAATCCAACTATTCTAGTGGTAATAATCAGTATACATTTTATTCTATTCCTAATTTATTTGAGTCAAGGTTGATATAAGACCTTAGAGAAGGTATCTAAAAGAGGAAGCATAGGTTATCCACTTCAAGTGACATAGCTACGCTCAGGTTTCACCAACTTTGTGTCAGTTCATTGAAGTGAAATCTTCTTAAAGCAAAATCAATGGCGAACATTAGGGTGGTACTTCAGGAACCTTCTTAGATAACCAGGTCAATTTTCCTATCTCGGCTTGGATGGAAAATACCAGGCAAGAAAGGAAAACTGTCCAGCCTTTTCAACGTATTAAGATAAAAATAACGAAAGCACCTTGTATCCAATCCCATCCAAAACCAAGACGGGAACTCTAGTAATTTGTGATCCTAATACCAATGAGGATTTTTTAATACCACCTATCATATGTAAATAGTTTATATCGTGTACTATTAGATACTATAGCATCAGCCAATAATAACTCTTTTAAGACTGGACCATAAAACATGCTCCAGACATGATGTTAAATTATATCATTGAACTAATATAGACTAATCCCACCCCCTAATAATCAGAATAGACATGCCCATACCATCTTCTTCTTTACACCAACCAATATCTTCTCACACAACTTGCAACATAAAGAATAAAATTAATACGATATACCATCCTATCAAAATAAAATCAATCAAAACTGAATCCCACCAGATTGGAGGAGTTGCGTCCCCATAAAACATAAAAACACCGACAATCAAATTAAAGGTTATAACAATAGCTAAACGAAAACTAAACCTCAGAAAATTATATATCTAAGAAGATAGCTAACACTTTAAATTTTATCCCCACATATTTTTCTCGCCCATTTCTACCACAAATTGGATCATTTAATTTTTGATTAATTTGACACACAATACAATTTTTATTTTGGGCATTGTTCATATTCGATAGTGTACCCTTTGAGGTCATGTATTTTGAAAAAAAATTGTAAACTTTTCTAAAAAATATAACGGATAAATTTTGGGGGCTCAGATTTTATGTTGCACCTAGCTTTCAGACACGGATTATTTCTACTACAACGATATCACAAATATGCTTGTATAAAAGCCCACATTTTGGAATACAACACAGCTGCAAAAATCCATCACCATAATAGCAAAACCCGAGCTCACAAAGAACCATGTTACAATGCATAATATGCTAATATTCTGTCTTATTACATACAATTTTTAGGAAAAAAAAACCCCTGGATACTCATTTTTTTAACCAGAGGAACTCAAAACTCAACGGAATCAGAAAACAAAATATAAATATATCGAGCGAATTTAGAACATTGAAATGATAGAAAAACCGAAAATGAAACAAATCAGTCCAACGGAAGCAATGGAAGAGAGACGTACGGATTTATAGGCAGAGAGAGGAGATGAAGATAAATCACGACGACGGAGAGATCTGAGCAGGACCGAGGTCGCCATTGAATATATGATCAGCTGATCACTCAATTTTCTTCGGGAAACAGAAGTATTTTTTTCTTTTCTGTTTATTGGTTTTTGTTAGGGTTTAGGGTTTTGGAGCTCCTGCGTTCGGATGAGAGAAGAGAGAAAAGGCGTACAGTGGGGAAGAGAGAAAAAAAAGGAGTTGGGGGTCCCCCCCAGATGGTTCTAGATTCATCATGGTTATTCATTACAGTGAATAATCAAATTTAGGAAAAATTTCAGTCACACCCTTATTAGTTTATCATAATTTCAAAGACACTCCATTATTAAAACACCACAAACACTTTTTTTTAGTTTATATTTAAACATAACTGACACTCCTTGCCATTAAACCACCATTTATAACAAAAATAAATTATCTATAATACTAAAATTGTCCCTACATAAACCCCAAATAATCTTTATACATAAAATTCGATTAAAATTAGTGTCAATTAAAATTTATTTTTTTACATATTAAAATTCGAGTTGATTAAAATTCTTTTTTCTACATATTAAAATTTGAGTCAATTAAAATCCGATTCGAATTGATTAAATTTTATTTTTTTACATATTAAAATTCGAGCATATTAAAAGTCATTTTTTACATATTAAAACTCGAGCATATTAAAAGTCTTTTTTTACATATTAAATTTCGAGCTTATTTGAGCTCTAATTGAACTGTTAGCCCCGATTAAAATTCTCTTCGAGTCTATTAAATATATAACAATTTAATAAAATTCGATTCAAGTTGATAAAAATTTATTTTTGATATATTAAAATTTAAGTCGATTAAAGTTTATATTTTTGTATGTATCAAAATTCGAGCAGATTAAAATTTAATGTGAGTTGATTAAAATTTGATTTGAGCCTCAAATAGCATTTTAATAGATTAGAATTTTAATAAGTAAAAGAATATAATTTTTAATCGACTCAAATTTTAATACATACAAAATAAATTTTAATTCACTCGAATTAAATTTTAACCGGCCCAAATTTTAATACGTAAAAAAATTTTAAAAATAGAGAGGGTCTCATTGAAAATATGTCTATCTAGAGGAAGTGTGGATGAAGTTTTTTCTAAAATATATCATAGGCAATTTAATAAAATTGCATTCTATTAACACCTTTAATCTGACAAGGGGTGTCAGTGAAAATTTAGATAATAGAGCAAATATCCTTAAAAATATGATAAATTAGAATATGTGTGATTGAAATTTTCTCTCTAAGAAAATGACCACCACCCCTAACTTAAAAACGTGAGTTCGAATCTTGTATGAATTTTTTTTTTAATTAATCATCTCAAATAATTTATTAGGATTATAACACTCATCATTTGTGAATTCAAAAATTTATAATTAATTTTCTATTTTTCTCTTAATCTAATCAATGACGTATAATTTTTTCACTTATATTTTGTTTGATATGATGAAAAGTTAGAATGATGAAAAATTGAAGGGATAAATAAAATATTATGTTTGATAAAAAAGAAAAATATGAAGGATTTAAAAGTTGATAGATTAGTTTTTCTTTCAACTCATCAAAATTAATCTCTCCAAAATTGAGAGAAAAAATGGATGAAAAATTAATTATGTGTGTTGTAATGTATGCTATTTGTCTATATATCTTATTTACCAATTTGTATATTATATTATATATATATATATATTAATTTCATATATAGATATAATAGTAAAATATGTATTTATACTTTTTCCATCCTTCTATTTTTCTGTCCTACCAAATACAAAAAAATAAATTCTTATTCCTTTCCATCATTCTTACCAAACACAAATGAGGAAATAAATGATTTCTCCCTTGAAGAATAAAAAGTGTACCACTTTCATTTTTCATATTTCTATTTTTCCATCCATCCTACCTAACACACTATTAGTTTACTTGCAAAGCTGAGTATACATCTCTAATTCTAAAAAAGTTCCTTTAAAACCAAATCAAGAAATGAAAAAGAAAATCAAAAAAATTATTCATATCATTCTAACCAAAATCGTTTTTGTTGTGTCATAATAAGAGTATTCATTTTTTGTGCTAACATAATCTGTTTATTATTTATGTTAATACGTTGTGTTATTTTTTAATTCATGATGAGAATATGATTTTTGGGCCTGGGCCGCCATGATAGCCGAGCCCAAGACCCCCTGAAAATCCTGAATGTGGACTTCGAAGTCCAAAGGAAATGGTCCCAACCGGCCCACATCGAGAGCAAGGGGCCTAAAAGATCGAAAAGCCAGCAGCCCAGCCCTGATCCGATTCTCAACCCATGACCTAAGGTAAGCCCCATTGCGCCACGTGCTCCAAGGGCAGAGGGAACCGGCTCTGATTCCTCAGAGTTACACCCTGCGAAATGCAGAGAGAAGTGGTGCCGAATGAACCCAGGTGGTCGTGGGCACAGTACCGTCGGCCGACAGAGAGGCTTGCAGGGAAAGGACGAAAGGTCCCCACAAGATCAGGGAAAAAGAAGAAGAAGAGCAACAAACCCTAAGGAGAGACACCATATAAATAGAACAGTAGAAACTAGGAGGGGATCGGCTCCTAAGTCCTCTTCCTAACCTTCACTTTGGTATTGGGCCATTGATCCTAGAATACCCAGATAAGAAAGAATACACAACGACCCTGCGCCTGTAATGTTCATGTAACCATTTGAGATCAATACATTTCACCAAGGAGCAAGAGTCTCCATTACAGTGGATGTAGCCCAAGTCCATCGGCCTGGGTGAACCACTTACATTATTTGTTTGTCATTGCATAACTATCATTTCCTTAAGACTACCTCGTAAATCCCAGCAGAACCATATCAGGTTGGGCCTGAGAGATTAATTCCGAGACATCATCAATTCATATAAAAAAAGGTAAACCATAACAATTTTGCATGTCAAAAATTTCAGTCATACCCCTTATAATTTAACAAATATTCAAGGACATTTACTATATTATCAAAAACATCACTGACATCAGGGGCGAAGCCACCCTTGGGCGAGGGTGTCCCCCCTTAATTTTTTTTTGCTTCATATGAAGTATGTATTTTTTGAAATAAAATTTAGACATATTTAATTGTGCCCACCATAATATTGTGTTTTGATGATATTGATTTGAATAGAATCCTACCTAAATGATTGTTAACTTTTTGAACAATGTTATTGAAACCTAATTTAAGGACCTAATACATTGCGATATTAAGTATAATAGTGAGTCTTAATATTTAATAAACACTGCTATCTATCCAATGGTCATAAATCATTGGGTACAACTAATATAATTGTTAACTTTTAGACATCTTTTAGACATGTCCGAAGATGTTTTGAACATATTGATGTTATTTTATAATTTTTTAAAATTGTAGGGTTATTTCGTTATTGTATAAAAATGTGTGCCGTTATGTAGTAAACTATAAGATCATAAATGGAAGATTGTTATCCCGATTTTATATATAAAAGAAAAATTGTTAATAAAATTAATTTGTAACTCTTTCAAACAATAAAAACAGATCAAGGTCAATTGTAAGTAATAATAATTAGTCGCATTCTCGATAAGAAGTTTTAATTATTATTTTTTTTGTTTATGAGTATATTTATTTTTAATCTTTTATGTTTAAAAAATATTAAATATAATTTTAATAAATATAAATTTATGAACTTTTACGGTCTATTAAAAAAAATTTAAAATATACTAGTGTGTCCACCCAAAAATTTTTTTTTGGCTCCGCCCCTAACTGACACCCCTTCTAATTTATATTTAAAGATTACTGACACCCCTGCCATTAAACCACTATTTATAACAAAAATAAATTATCTAAAATACCAAATTATTCCTACATAAACCCCAAATAATCTTTCTACATAAAATTCGATCCGATTAAAATTTATTTTTTTACATATTAAAATTCGAGTTGATTAAAATTCTCTTTTCTACATATTAAAATTTGAGTCGATTAAAATTCGATTCGAATTGATTAAATTTTATTTTTTTTTATGTATTATAGTTCAAGTCTATTAAAAAAAATTTATGTATTAAAATTGAGTCAATTTGAGTTCTACTTGAACTGTTAGCCCCGATAAAAATTTTCTTTGTGTCAATTAAAATTTATATTTTTTATTTATTAAAATTCTATTCAAGTTGATTAAATTTTGAATTGATTATTTTTTTTATGTATCAAAATTCGGGCTGATTAAAATTTAATACGAGTTGATTAAAATTTGATTTAAGTTTCTAATAAAATTTTAATTGGCTAAAATTTTAATAAGTAAAAAAATATAATTTTTAATCGACTCAAATTTTAATACGTAAAAAATAAATTTTAATTAACTCAAATCGAATTTTAATCGGTTCAAATTTTAATACGTAAAAAAAATTTAGAAAATAGAGGGGATGTCATTGAAGATATGCCTATCTAGAAGGGGTGTTGATGAAATTTTTCCTAAAATATATCATGAGCAATTTAGTAAAATTACATTCTAATTAACACATTTAATCTGACAGGGGTGTCAGTGAAGATTCAGAAAATAGAGGGGGTGTCCTTAAAAATATGATAAACTAGAAGGGATGTGACTGAAATTTTTCCAATATCTATTAATAATAATGAGTGAGAGATCTATTTATATATAATAGATCCCACCTGAATTTATAGTATTTAATTTACTATTTTTAAAAAAAAATATGTATTAAAGGGGATTTCACTTCAAATTTATGGGTTCTAATACTTTCTGGATCGTTATAAATTTAATATTGGGTGAGATTTTGTTGTCGAGAATGACAAGATTTTGAATCCATGATCTTGAGAGCCAGCGGTGGGGCATTGAAATGCCTACTTTTTGGCAATAAATGGATTCAAATGCTCCACGGGCCTTTTAGGTATTCAAATAAGAAAAGCCCAACAAGGCCCTCATGTCAGGCCGTTGGGACAATCCATGCCCTGTAGGAGCCCATCAAACTTTTGAGCCCAATTCTGACCCAGAGTCCAAAATGAAAACTTTTCTAATGCAATGTACGTCCAAGGGAACAAAGGCCACCATCAAGATGGCAAGGATTGCTCACTAACCGTATTTTGCTTCAAATTCCGTAGGTCGAACTCAGGCATGTCCTTCAACTCTGGATTTAGAATTGCTACCACTTTTCAATGTAGTTGATCTGGGCATTGGTATGCATCTCCTCACTCCTTAGTGGAGCATACTCCTGACATGGTTTCTCTTAGCTGGTTTGTTTCCTAAGTTCGTAGCTCAAGTTTCCTGTAGCAACAACAAAGCTTACTTTGCTAGTGCTACCTTTAGCCAATAAGTTAACTATAGCTGAGTTGCCTTACTCTAACAAGTAAGTAAGTAAACTACATTTCCTAAGCCTAAGTTTACTGGCCTAAGCAACTACTGCAAAAGAAAGATTTTTTGTTTTATAAAGCGGAATTCTCCTTTGACTCGATCTTTAATTGAATTATAGCATTATTAAAATTCTTTTGGAAATTCTATAAGTTTCTCATGGAATTTGAGAAAACCTGTGATAGGAGTTCTCGAGTTTGAGTTTTGTCTTCATTAATTCTAACAAATATTTTCAGCAAGGTTGTTATGGCCATCGGTATGTCAAGGGTTGAAGTAGTGCCGGCCCAACTTTTAGGCCACTTAGGCCATTGCCTAGGTCACCCAAATTGGAAGAAAAATTTGGGGCCCCAAAATAAAATAAATAATGATTATTTTATAATATAATTTAAATACTTAATATATTTTAATTATTGAATTAATAGTGAGTGCTAATTTTAAACAAAATTCACTATTTATCTAATGTACTTAATCCTCAAATTAAGTGAAACTAGCATTATTGTAAAATTTTTAGAACTTCTTTTAAAAAAATTTAGGGCCCTAAAGTTTAGCTTATTTTTTCATCTCATCCGATATTTATATTATATGTATTATCACTTTGCAGTCTTATTATTAAAATCAATTGTCTATTGTATAATAGGTACGAATAATAATTTTATATTTATATAAGTTAAATTTAAGGTCATTTTTTAATAACTTTGTGTAATATGCACAAGATGACTATAAAATAGAGTGAGTAGAAGTAATACTCTAACTATCTTAAATTAATTAACCATAGTTGTCTTACTAAAATATTTTATTTAAAAATTGCTCTTTTTCTCTATGATATCTAACAATATCTCATTTATTTTAGGACTACTCAACTTGTATAAATTTCTATTTTTATATACATTTATAAAAAAATTACTTTACTAGTCAACCTAATTTTTAATTATATTTCTCTTTTATCTTAAACAAATAGTATGTATTATTATATTTGATCTTCGTATTTGACTTCGATTAACACATTTTTTATTTGTAAAATTTGAATTAGTATGTTATATCTCAAAAGACATAACAAATAATTTGTAAATAAATATATTTTAATAAGTATTTAATATTATTATTATTACTGAATAAATATTTATAGGGTCTCGTATAACATTTTCGCCTAGGCCCTAAATTAGATTGGGCCACCCTGGGTTGAAATACCAAAAACAGTATGGATGCGGGATAATACTATTTATAATTGACCCTCCGTAAATTTTAGAATAACAGAAGTTTCATACTGTCATGGTGGGCCAGGGCCCCCCATGAGTCCATGACCCCTTACTGCCGCCGCCACTGCATATATGGAAACTGTACGCGTCTCTAGGTAAGTTTCATAAATGCAAAGCTTCCTCATGACAACAACTCTCCAAATGCTTATCAAACAAAGTAGTTTAAGGACACAATGCTATATCACTCAATAATGTAAATGTTGAACAACAACTTGCACATCCATTTATTCTATTTGAACATAATTTTTTTCAAGGGTCGACTCGACTATTGGTCCATTTCATGGGTCGATTAATTCGCTCGATGGACCGTGTCATACCAAATTTGATAGCTGCCTTCAACCTTGAGCACAAATTGTCACTGTTACATATATAACTATAAGCCCGATAATTGACTGATATTGCTCCACAATCAGCCTGGCTTTTAGTGCAGTGGTAACCTGGTGCAAATTGAGAACGTGAATAGTTTAGGAGACGCTGTCAAACGAGGGGTATAATTCAAAGGTGTGTAATTGTAATTTTCCTTAGAAAGATTACCCCAGCTTCAATGCTTTTGCTGGTGCTTCAAAATTTTCAGGTTGCGGTTGGCGTAGCTGTAGATTGATTGGTCCATGCAAGTTGAGTTCATATGAAACTTGAGAATTTCTGTTTGTTTGATTAACTCTTCCTTCTTCATAAACCTGTGATTCCAAAACTTTTTCTTAATTAGATTAAGATAAGGAAAAAACTTTGATCACCTTACATTGTTCAATGATGGACATGTGTAACATAATTTGCTGTTAGATTCAGATTGTCATATGATTCAATACCCTTTTCTGCAATTCTGTGTTCTCTTGACTGATGAGTTCTATCTTCTTATACAGTTCTATGTTTTCTTGATGAGCGAGGAAACCCTGTGACAAAATTGATGAAATTCAGCTTCAAAGGCAAACATATATTTTTGGTGCTAAAAAATATGCGGTTTGTGTCATTTTTGATTCCCAATTTTTTAATATTGTGTCAATTTGAATCATCAAGTCCCTAATTTGTGTCACTTTGATCTAATTTACAACTGCAGTTTAAATTAGCTAACATAGATAGTTACGTGTATCTCGCGTGATCACACTTGAGGAATTTTTTTTGAAAACCTTATGGACTAAAATAACACAAATTGTAAACTTGAGGTACCAACGTGACCCTTCAATTGTGGGTGGTCACGTGAGACTCACGTGCACAACGCCATTGGTTAACTTAACCATCTTGTTTTATTAGACCAAAAATGACACACATTGAAAACCTAATGGACTAACATGACACTAATGCAACAAAGACTTCAGTGAAGTTACAGATATTATAGTGTACCCTTTAGTTAAAAACCTAGAAAAAAAAAGTGGGTGTTTTTTCGGGATAACCTTTTGGTTTAGTTCTTTGATTTCATCTGTTAAAATTTGCTCCTGCAATAAGCAATAATAGGATCATTCATACAGTTGATGAGGTAGAACTTGTCAATAGTACTACATGATAAGAATTATTCTGGGGATGAAGTGTATTTACCTTTTTTATTTGGATTCCTTTCAGACTCATTTCCAACTGATTTTCCAGATTTTGAAGTTCTTCCATGCTCAAACCAGAAAGTTTTTCTCCCAACAACTTCCTGCAATGATTAGAGTGAAAGTTTTAGGGTATGTAATCCTAGATGAAGTGTACTTTTGGAGTTTATACATGGAAAGAAGCATCAGCTGAGCACCCTGAATGAATAAGAAATTGACATTAAAGGGAATCAATTGATTCTTATTCAGGAAGCCCCCTCTCGGGTTCAAAACTGTTAACCTATGGATTGAGTGATCACACTCGTACATATAACTCATGAATAGATGTAATGTTTGACGGTTATTTTCCCATGCATGAGGGGAGAGATAGAAAGAGATAAAGAATGCTGGTTTGAATTTGAACCAATATAACTCTTGGAAGAGTTGTGAATTGTGATTGTGTTATCGGTGACAACCTTACCAGAAGGTTGTGTACATCCACTTGAATGGGCGTCTTGTATGTGTATAAATACTAGTATATGATGACCTTACATATAGTATCAAATTCTTACTTACCTTAACAACACTAGGTCAATATCTCTCGATTGTTGCATCATTTGAATTTCTCTCGTTCGGTATCACATGTGATTACGAGTCTAACGACAAGCACTGTCAACACTGTTTCACCCTAGGACCAACAAAAGCTAGCTAGACATCTTCCTCAGTCTCGTTAACCAATTGACTTTTATGACTCATCGTCTCATTACCACGCTATCTTACCTTCGCCTTCCACTTCACCTTTTGGTCTAGATATATGGATCTTCTTTTTCATATACTTTGGCGTTAAATTGCACAGTTAAATGCTCTTAATATGTTGATCATCTAGTTGGTTTATGCTGCTAAGTAGGTGCATTTTCTAAGTGACTTTTCTTTTCTCATGAAGCTGCCTAGATAATGTTTGTTGATTCGATTCTCTCTACAATTATCTTGCGGAAAGAAAAATGGCCATGTTGTTTGGACATACTGTATTCATGTGTCTAGCATGAGGTTAAGTAAGGCACTAAAAAGGAAAATCAATTACGCGAGTCTCTCGCCACTGTAACATCTAAGTTTAAATAATACATCGCGTTTTAAAGTTCCTCGCACTTATAGTGTGTCTTATCTATACGAAAATCAAATTGTGGAGGAAAAGACTTTGAAAGCTTTCTCTCCACATTATGTCAACTTTTATTTATTAAATTATCTCTCTATAATTTCTCAGAAGCCTCTTTCTAACTTTCCAAGTGGTGGGGATGGGGATGGGCATGCATGGAAGAGGGGATCGTGCAAGGCCACCGTCAGTGTAAACACACAACAATTAATGAAGTAAGTGTGCAAGTAGAAGATGTGCCAAACACAAACAACGTTTTTTTAATGAGGATTGTCTCTATATATGAAAAATTAGTGGAGCATTATTTATTAGGTCATAAATTTTTGTATCTAGTGAGGTACTTTTAGGACAAGTGATAATAATATTCATCATCATCATGCAACCACACACAACTTACCTATGGCTTTCTTGCAGGTATTGTAGCTGCTGCCTCAAGCTTTCTGCTTCCCTTTGCCAAATCTAGCATGTATATATGTCTAGAAGTAAAATATAAGACTAAAGTAATATTCAAAAATGCAACACAATATTCAAGAAACAGTTAATTGCATTCATAAATATCTAACAGGTGTCTAATTTGTATATTTTTTGGCCAGACACAATTATAGTGAAGGAGCACGATAAGGTTCGAACTCGCGACTTTAAGTTTTACAGTGATAACCTGTAAATATGGTCAAAGCTTAGTGAACACTGAAAGAAAGGACTCAAACAACCTGGGAAAATGAAAGATTGCTTTATCAACATTTCTGTCCCTCATCAGGTAAGATTGCAAACAGTTCAAGACTTCTCATTAGCTCATCCTTATATGCAGGCTGATTTGATAGAAATTAGGGCTACAGGAGAAAGATTTAAACGGGTACTTCGAAAACTTGATGCAAATTTTTTTTTTTTTTTTTCATTTTTGAGATACAAAATTATTAATTAAACACGAGAGAGAGAGAGAGAGAGAGAGAGAGAGAGAGAGAGAGAGAGAGAGATGTAACTGGCAATATGAACTTTCTTCGTCTCCCAAATCAACTAACAATCCTAACCTTCACAATCCAATACAACTCGACGTAGTTTAAATCAAATCAACATACAATAAAAATAATATATAATAAAAATGAAACTGAAATTTTTTACATATTAGTGTGACTAGGATTAATTTTCTATCTTTGATGAATAAATTTGTTAAATTCCAAAAGTACATATGATTCATTCTCTCTCTATTCCCCCCCCACATACACACAATTACTGCTAAGAACCATAATTTTTGTTGCAATATAAAAGGGAAATCGTTTTTCTTTAGTAATTATTTTCGGTAAGTTGCTTTTGTTTTGTGTTTCTGATACATGAAAGTAGAGGAAAATGGGAGGGTTTTTGAAGAATTACCTTGACCTCGGAAGTAGGACTAAACAATTGATGCTCCTCTTGCTGTTGGTTATATCGTTCGATTACAGCTTTCATGCTAATACAAAAGAAACAACATTATCTTTCTTCATTGCAGTCGCAGAGAGAGAGAGAGAGAGAGAGAGAGAGAGAGAAGAGAGAGAGAGAGAGAGAGAGAGAGAGAGAGAGAGAGAGATTATGATAACATTATTGCATCCCTTTTAAGAGGAATTAGGTCTTCAATTATTAAGCCATTTTGAAGTTTGTGAACTGCAGATATATATAATTTATGTTGGTAAATACAGAAAAATCTATGAAAGGAAGAAAACTAAAGGACATATTTCGATTTAGAGAGAGAGAGAGAGAGAGAGTGGAAATTCTTCTGACCTAGTGCTTGAAAACTCATGGAGTCTCCCAGTGCTGGAGAAGATTATGAGACCAACTTCAGCATCACAAAGAATTGATAGCTCCTCAGCCTTCTTCAGCAATCCGTTTCTTCTCTTGCAGAAAGTTACTTGCCGGCTTGTCGAATTGTCGATCCGTCGGATCACTATCTTTCCTCTCCCCATCTCTTCTTCTTTGGTACTGATCGTAGGGTTTTGTCACTGGTTTTATCTGCTAGATCAGCGAACAAAGATCGCGAAAACCTTGAAAGATCACATAAAATTATGAAAAATAATATGGAAGAAATGGAAGCCTTAGACCTAACAAAGATCAAAGAAGAAATCATAGGATAAAGAATGAAAAAAAGACAAGAAAAGAATAAAGGAGAATAGATAGGGAGCTTACTTATATGAGCTGCAATGGAGGATGTGTGTGTGTGTGTGTGTGTGTGCGTGAGAGAGAGAGAGAGAGAGAGATTTATATAGAGTGGTTTTAGGGGAAGATGGAACTACTTTGTCAAGGGAACATGGAGGAGATATTGTTCTGTGCAGTTTGCACCCAAAATGACTTGGTGATCTCATTTGTTAATCTCATTATGGAGTATGTTGTCTATACTCGCGGTTATCAGACAAACTTATACTCGCTTTCTACTTTGGGAAAACCATCAAAGTAAATCACACCCCCACATCAAAAATGATATCTTTAACCCTAAAAGTAGCTCAACTAATAAGGATGGAAATGTAAATTCAAGCGTTATGAGTTTAAATATTGACAACTCTTTAGGGCCAGGTCATGAGGGATTTATCCTTCATGAATATTCTAGTTTTGGCATAGATACCGTACCTTTGATCAGACCGGGAAGGGGATTAATTGAAATACGCGTAAATTGACTTGAACACCTCTGACCGTTGAAAAAAAAAAAAATTGATGTGTTTACCATGAGGAGAACTTGATATGAAATTCAGGACAAGATTACAATATTAAAAAAAATTTGGAATCATATTTTTAAGTTTTATAATTTTTGTGGGTTTTGATATAAATTTTATGATTTATTTAAAACAAAAAAGTTATAATTTTTTAGGTCAAGTTACAATTTTAAAGTTTGAATTACAATTTTTTTTAAGCTAAGTTGTAATTTTTATAGTAACTTTTTATCAGTCCACAAAGAGTAATACTGCATGGATTTAAAAATTAGACTTGATAATCACAACCATTGAATAGGTAGTAAGTTCCAATAAATGCGGGGAACCACAATGAAATCAATGGTTGTAATTATCAAGTCTAGTTTTTAAGTCCATGTAGCATTATTCGTTCTAAAATTATTGCGATCACTAATGAGTGGTTGGTTCAGTGGGTAAGAACTTGGATTTTCTCGCTCAATGCTTGGATTCGAGTCTCCATAGTTACGACAACCTGTTGAGCCTAAACTTACTCTTCAGCGGCCATAGCACATGGTGGGGCCTTAACTTCGACCCAGACGTAGGTGCGGTGAGGTCCCTTACAGATAGCTGTGTGGTGTTGAGGGATAATACTCCCTAACAGATATATAGAGTGACTGCTACAACTTTATAATTGATTACTCAAGTACTGGTTGTCGCGATGTAATATAATACTTAGAAGTCTGAGGACGAACTATAAGAAATTGGAAAAACATAGAACACGAAGGAAAAGTAAAACAAAATTACTTTCAAACTGTCGTGGAGAATTGTTTGTTCAGAAAAAACAAAAGTTGTTTGATTAAAAACAAAAAATTGAAATATTAAAGTATCGAAAATATTTTTTTAATTCCACACAGTACTTATTAATAATTCAGCTTTCGAATTCAATTGAGAATCAGTTGATAAGTGATCTCAATCGAAGTATTTAGTGGTAATAATATGAAAACATTAAAAGTATAATTAATAATTTAGTTGAATAGATTTAGAAATTTACTTGTAGATAACAAACATTTATCGTACTCGGTGTCTACGGCGATTCAAGTTTTCTAACAAATAAACCTTAATTTTATACCAAATAAGAAATTAACTATTTTATGAAAATTTTATTTAATTAACTTAAGCATGAAATCTCAAGCATTCGATGTACGTGAACAATTAATCAAGAAATTATACATAATTTTTTTTTACTAAAAGACAAGAATTAAATTAAAAAAAATAAATCATGCATTAAAAAGAACATTGAATAAAAAATAATACCATACTTTATTGAAAGTATCTATCCTAACTTTAGTTGGGCTTTTAGCAAGTCATAATATAAATACACCAAAAAAACTAGAAAAAGAATAATCTCTCAATAAGTGAGAGCCTTTATTTATACTAAAATAAAGCCTAGATATAGATAAGAGATACAAGGTTGGTTTAGGAGAAATTCTTTTTTAAAAAAAAAGTATTTTTAGGTCAAATCTCGTACATCAAATCTTGAGGGCACGAGTATCATATTTGCCCAGATTTTGAACTCAATTTTTGCATAGGTAGAGACCGATTTATGAAATTTTTATGAAATATCTTTTTTTAGCACTTGAAGTCTTATTTCTAACCCTGCAAAAAGTAGGTCAATCGAATATTGGAGTAGGAAGTTATGATTAAAATATTAAAGATGTGTCAAAACCTTATCTTCTAGAATACTTTTCTAATCCAACTTTCAATGAGTTTTCTATTAACTTGGACTCTCATAAGGATTAAATTGCTATATTATCTTCAAATTTTCATCTCTTAATCTTGATTCTTTAATCCTTATCAACGGTGATTCTTACTCTAGTTTTTGTTTCACTTGCCTTATCCATTATTACTTTAAATCAATCAAATTACCTGTAAAATAAATCAAACAATTAGAAAAAATATCAAACTAGAAAATCAAGGAATATAACATATTTAATCATAAATAATATTCAATAAATCAATCATTAAATATAATAAAATAGAATTTTTGATGGTTAATCAGTGACCTATTTGTATACCCATTTTGTGTACCAAAAAAAAAAATTATTGCGATTGATCCTAACAATTTTAGAATCGATCGCAAGTTGCCATAAAAATTATAAATAGTCCTAAAAAATTGTAAAAAACCCACAACATTTGTAACGGCAAAAAGTTTCGCACCGAAACATTTTGGAGATCACCATAGCAGATCTGTGAAGCCTGAATATTGGACTCCGACGACAGCCGCTACCAAGCCACCACCGTTCCGCCACCTCCTACCGCCCCAACACTATCACCAGATCCACCCAGCCCACCAGATCCACCAAACCACCACCGTTCCGCCACCTCCTACCGCTCCAACACCACCACCAGATCCACCCAATCCCACCAGCCACCACCAGATCCACCAAACCTCCACTGTTCCGCCACCTCCTACCACTCTAACACCACCAACAACGGCGACTGGCAACAGTGGTGACCAGTGACCAACGATCGACGCCAGCATCTTCTCCAGCAACGCACCTCCCTCTTCTCGGCAAATCGACAACCGCTGGATTGCAGAGCAGATCGGTACTGCTTATCTTCACCGCCACCGACATTGTCTATTTTTTAGCATAAATTGATGGAAACAAGTAAGACTGGTTTGGCAAATAATTTTTATTGAGAATCTTATGCATTGTAAGACTTCACGCTCCGAAATTGGTTGGATCATGGAGAAGCCTTGTTGCATTTTTTGTTAAAATCTCTATTTGAGTCTTTGACATAGTACTTCCATATTAAATGGCTCCTCTCATCTCTCTTCCCCCTTGAGAGATTCACCCTCTTCAACCTTCAAATCCTGAATCCTTTACTCCTCATTACTCCTCTGTTTTTCTCTGTTCCCACCTATTTCTCTTACAACTTTCCCTCCTTTCCCCTCTTCTCCATTACATTGCTGCACCCTTTTAGCCATGGAACATCATGCTTCCAAAGAATCTCCATTGACATTAAATGTCAACCAGAGCACCATTGCTCAGGATAGTAATGCAGCAATCATTAATGAAGATAATTGCAAGGAAAGGGCCCCAGCTTGTCTACCTATTTCAGGCTCTTCAAAGGTTCCTACAGAAGGTTCTCAAGATAAGCACAAGAAGCATAACACTTCTCAAGAATAGCTCTCCAAAGTTCTAAATATGGCAAAAGACAGCCAAAGAGTTAGGCCATCAAAGAAGGTAAACTCTTCTTCCCACCCACTAGATCAAGCAGTGGTATCTCAAGGGAAGAAAGTGAGTGATCCCCGGTCCCCAGTGAATAGGAGTGCCCATACAACAGGATATAGTTCCTCTAGTGGCAACGAGTTGTCAACCCCTGCACAAGGATGTGAGCTCCCTGAAAACACTTTATCAAAACCCAACCCCTATAGTGCTAATAGCAGACCGTCTTTCCCCCAATGCTCCCCCTTCTAGTACCACCCAACCCAACAAACCTCTGTGGAGCCAAGTTGTGGGGAACACTAGAGGTATGGAGTCTAGTAGTGGAGCCCCATCACATAAATCCATGAATTTGAAATACTTCAAACCATTGGTAGAGGAAGACAAGCATGTTGTGGCCCCCCCTCCATCAGTGGCTGAACAGGGTTGCAAGGAATGGTCATCTTGCCTAATAGGATACTTTATAGACAAGAGGCTCCCTTTTCTGGTGGTTAAAAACATAGCTCAAAGATTATGGAACCCTCATGGCCTGCTAGAGGTGTTGGCAAATGATCAGGGATTCTTTTTCTTCAAATTCAAAGATGAACTAGCTAGTATGAAAATCCTGGAAAATGGCCCTTGACTCTTCTCAGGCAGAGCAATCATTCTGAAGAAATGGCATTCAAGGTTGCAACCAGCCAAAGATATACACACAAAAATTCCTGTGTGGATTAAGCTTTTCAACATCCCATTGGAATATTGGAATGAGGAAGGACTAAGCTATCTTGCTAGTGCAGTAGGTAGGCCTTTATATGCTGACTCACTTACTGAAGCAAAACAAAGAATCACATATGCAAGAATATGTGTGGAAATAGATGCCAATCAAGAACCAATTCAGTCATTTGAACTGAAAATGCAGGGCACTCATCCAGAGGATTGTGGGGTCGTGGAGATCTTGGTAGAGTACCAATGGAGACCCAAATCATGTCCTCATTGCAAAGTCTTTGGCCACAATGACCTCAGCTGCCCCAAAACCCTTAGCAAGCAAAGCAGACAGATCCCTGTAGCAAGAAATGATGCCAACTCCAAAGCTCCAGAATCTAGCAACAGCAAGGACTCAACTGTTCAACCACCAGTTCAGCCTAGTCACAAAGAGAAAGGGAAAAATATTATTTCCACTATGGTAGTGGATAGTGCTACTCAAGAGCAGCCACCTATTCTTAATTCTCAGGAGGAAGCCCAAGTAACCTCTATCAATACCATTTCTTCAGTTTGTTCCCCTCAGATTTCTATCCCTATATTAGCATCCAACAGATTTAAGGGACTTGATACTAATGATGGCCAACTAATTGTGAAGCCCCTAAAGAAGGCCTTGATGTTTTGGACAACCCACTAGTCAGTGGCAAAAATAAAAAGGTGAAGAATAAAAATCCCCACCTTGGTCCACTCAAGCTAACTGAGCAACTTAAGCTCAGAAAGTGACCTTCCTTCCTCTCTCCATGATTAATTTTGTTAGCTGGAATATTAGGGGACTAAATAAGCCTTCTAGGCAAGAGGAGATAAGGAAAATGATTTCTGATAAACACTTGGATTTGCTTGGCATCATTGAAACAAGAGTCAGGAATGCAAATTATGAGACTATAAGAAGCAATGTTTTTAGACAGTGGGAATCTTTTGCTAACTACGATTCCCATGTCCTGGGAAGAATCTGGGTGGGATGGAATCCTAATACTTTGGTGGTCACTAAAGTTACAGAATCTGATCAAGTGATCCATTGTGATGTAATGCATATTGAAAGCAAGCTCAAGCTATACCTTTCCATTATCTATGGCCTCAATGATCAAAGTGACAGGCGAAGACTTTTGAGCAATTTGATCAATGCCTCTAGTTATTTTAATGCTAGACCTTGGATTCTTATGGGGGACTTTAATGTTATAAGAAATATTGAAGAAAACCATGGTGGGGTTAATAGACGATGTAAAGCTATGGATGATTTTGAATCTTGCATTCAAGCTGCTGAGCTGGTGGAGCTTAGATACTCAGGTATTTTCTTCACATGGACAAACAACAGCCACAATGAGGCATGCATTGTCAGGAAATTAGACAGGGTGCTTGTAAATGGTAAATGGATTCAACAATTGGAACAGTCCTTAACAGAGTTTCTACCTCGAGGTGTCTCTGACCACAGTCTAGCACTGGTCCAAATTGGTGAAGCCATGAGGAGCAAAGGATGCCCTTTCAAAATTTTCAACTTCTTAGCTAACAGAGAAGACTTTCTTGCTACTGTGGCAGCTACATGGAATGAAGATTTTCATGGTACCTACCAATATAAAGTTTCTTGTAAGCTCAAAAGACTCAAGTCCATTTTCAAGGAGAAAAGTAGGGAGATCGGAGAAGCCTCTATGAGGGCCAGGGAAATGAAAACAGCTCTTGAAGCCTGCCAAAGGTTGCTTGACCTTAACCCTTCAGACCTGACACTTAGGCAACAAGAGAAACATTTACTTGCTGAATATTCTGAAGCTGCTACTAATGAGGAGATCTTTTTCAAACAAAAGTCAAGGGTACTATGGCTTAAGGAAGGAGACCAAAATACCACTTTTTTCTTTAAAACTATGGTCAACAGAAGGAATAGAAAGAAAATTCTTAAACTTGAAGATCCAGAAGGCAGAGCAATTGAAGGTCCTGATAATGTGAAAGCTGAAGCCACAGATTACTTCATGAGGATGCTTGGGGGTAATTCAACTGCTACAGATCATACAACGAGGAGAAACATGCTAAACTCACTTGACTTAAACATAATTACTGAACATCAAGCACTTGATATGTGTAGAGACTTAGATCAAGAGGAGATAAAGGAGGTAATCTTCTCTTTCAATGACATGAAAGCCCCTAGCCCTGATGGTTTCTCTTCATACTTCTTCAAGAAATCATAGTCGGTTATAGGAGAGGATGTTACTGCAGCTATCAAGGAATTTTTTAGAAATGACAATCTGCTAAGAGAGTTGAATGCTACAATTATTGCCCTTGTTCCAAAGTCCTCCAACCCTACCACCATAGGAGACTTTAGACCTATCTCTTGTTGCAATCTTATTTACAAAGCAATATCCAAAATAATTGCTAATAGGTTTAAGTTGGTGTTGTAGGACATAATAAGTCATAACCAATCTGCCTTCATTGCAGGAAGAAAAATTGGTGACAACATACTGTTATCCCAAGAACTTCTGAGGGACTATCACAAAAACTCTGGCTCCCCTCGTTGTGCTCTTAAAGTGGACATCACCAAAGTCTTTGACACTATTGACTGGGGCTTTCTTATAGACACTTTGGAAGCGGTGGGCATTCCAGCTAGAATGAGAGGATGGATGAAACAATGTATCACCACCCCAAAGTTTTCTGTCAATGTAAATGGGGAGCTTGCTGGTTTCTTTTCAAGCATTAGAGGGCTCAGGCAAGGGGATCCCCTATCCCTTTATCTTTTTGTCTTAGCCATGGAGGTACTTTCAGCTATTATCAGACAACAAACCTCTTCAAACTCAGGTTTCAGGTATCATTAGAGATGCAAAAAGCTCAATTTAACCCTTCTTACCTTTGCTGATGACCTTATGTTATTCAGTCATGGTGATCTTCATTTTATTGGCTTGCTAAAGACTGCCCTCGACCACTTCAAAGTGCTTTCTGGGTTTCAAGCTAACCTCTTGAAAAGCAACATTTTCATGGCTGCTGTTCTTGCTCAAGAGAAAATCTCCATCATCAACCTTCTAGGCTTTTCTGAAGGCCATTTGCCCATAAGATCCCTTGGCATCCCTCTGATTACCTCCAGACTTAAAGCCCAACACTGTGACCCACTTATAGAAATGATTAAATCAAAAATTTTGAGCTGGACAAATAGATTCCTTTCTTTTGCTGGAAGACTTCAACTCACTCAATCGGTCCTTATTAGCATTCAAACTTTCTGGGCCTCGCACCTTTGTCTTCCACAGCAAATCATTGAAAATATTGAAAGACTCTTAAGATCTTTCCTCTGGAATGGAACTGAGATGAAGTCAACTGGTGCCAAAGTTTCTTGGGAGGATGTTTGTAGACCAAAAACAAAAGGAGGACTTGGAATTAGAAGACTCAAGGATACTAATTCAACCCTCATGATGAAATATCTCTGGCATCTCTTCACTGATAAACAAGGTCTTTGGTCCAAATGGATTCACTCTTACTACCTCAAGGGTAGGAGTATATGGGTTGTTAAACCACCCCACAACTGTTCTTGGAATTGGCTCAACATCTTAAAGTTGAGAGTTTTCGCCAGACCCTTCATTAAGTATCTTATTGGGAATGGTATGAACACTAGTATTTGGCATGATTCTTGGCACCCCTATGGCCCTCTGTCACTTTTCTGCAGCAACACCACCATGGATGAATCTAGCTTGTCAACAAACTCAAAGGTTAGCTTCATTGTCAATGACAATCAATGGTCTTGGCCAACAATTGTTCCTGCTGAATTGATGGATATCGTTCAGAACATGCCTTCCTATCTCCCAAATCATCTAAGAGAGGACACTGTGAAATGGACACTTGCTGTAAATGGCCTTTCTCTTCATCATCTGCTTGGAAACAGATTAGGGAGCAACACCCTAGAGTACCTTGGTACCATCTAGTATGGTTTTCTCAAGGCATCCCTAGAATGAACTTTATTCTATGGCTGTCTATCAGACAAAGGCTAAGCACAAGAGGTTCACCCAACTTGAGATTGAATGCAGCCTATGCAACCATTCCCAAGAATCTCACCATCATCTCTTCTTTGCTTGCCCTTACTCAAGTTTCATCTGGTGTCATCTGATGCTTTTATGTGGTGAACAATGGCAAACTACTTCATGGCAACCCCTGCTTGATCAAGTTGCTCAAACATGGAAGGGTAAATCCATGCTTAGAACCCTTCAAAAGCTATGCCTCTCTGTAGCTGTTTACTCCATTTGGAGAGAAAGGAACTCAAGGCTCCACAGCCACCAATCGAGGAACTCCAAAGTCATCTTGCAAGTTATTGTCCAAACCATTAGGGACAAAATGCTTTCTCTTAAAATGATCAAGATCACTCCAAGGAACGAAAGATTACTTCTAACTTGACAGCTTCCCAGCTCATGCCTGCTTTGATGTCCAAGTTTGTTTTGCATTGTATTGTATATGACTAGGGCTAATTCCCATGGGGTCCTCAGCTAAAGCTTGGTACCTCTTAGGAATTCCCCATACTTTTGCTCACCAATGGGGTACCATTGCTTGTATTGGTTTTTGTTTTGATGTACATCACTGTTATTTCACATGAATGAAATTTTCTTACTTTCCAAAAAAAAAAAAAGTTCTGCACCGTAGACTTCTCTTGAAATTAATGTGTTAAGGTTAATTATTATTTGATACCAACTTGAAAATAATTGCAACTGTTCATGAGAGTAATAAACCAGCCATATAGTATCAATGACAAATAATCTGCCTTTTTTCATTTTTTTTCAATTATTAATATGCCATTATATAAATTGTGGCAGAGTCAATTTATATATATATATATATATATATTTATTTATATTTATTATTGGTTTTGCTAACATTTAGATAGAGTAAATTTTCAGATTAGGAACTCTAGGTGTTTATAAACATGACACGCTTACTTAAATTGATCTGGTTAGAATTAACTAATATCCAAGCGAATTTAAAATTAAACAATTTGAACACTGCTTGATTGACATCGCAAATAGGAGAATTTCTAGAAATGTACAAATGTTGATTGCAAGAAGAGAGTATACCTAGTTTGTAGATGAGTGAGTGGAGAAAAAAAAAATCCTCGTACTCTCATGAGAGTTCATTAGATTAGAGGGGAGAGGGAGAGTGGTTGAAATATGTTTAGAATTTTGATGGTGCCGTCTAACGTATAGACAGATTGAGTGGTGGGTAGTACGTCATTTTATAGAAAGGGTACACTTTTTTTGAAAAATTGGAGAGAGAAATGCCCAAAACTTCTTAAAATTGTCATGTGTCCAATATTCCAACTTTGTGAGCCAGTCTCACATGTGCTTTTGGAGTAAATATTGGGTGTATCATAAAGTGGGCTAAGTCAACTCTATTTTTCAAACATGTTACGATTATTATTTTACATAGATATGTGATTATTTAAATGTGACGGTTTTAATCAAGATTGTGGCTTAGGTTGTTTATCTCAAGAGAGAGCTCAAGTGAGTTTTCACTTGATCTAATATAGATTTGAGCTCTAGTACCTTAGTTTTACAATATGTGTGATGCGCATGATTTGCACCCCTCACCACCCCCTCCTCAATTAGTACTATATATATAAGTAGAGTCTTGTTTAAATTTACCCCATATATACTCAATCAATTTATAGTCATACATAGTCACATCCGCATTGTGTATAAATGTCTATCAGAGTCGTACATAGTCACATCCATATTGTGTATGAATGTTTATCAAACGTTTATATCCATTCATTTATTGTTGGGTCTGGTAGGTCAACTCGAATATAAGTTAAGTCGTGCATGCTAAATTCGTGTTGTTTTCATGTCGGATCGACAAGTTGTGTTCATAATTGTCACACTTAATTAGACGCTTGCCTTTTAGTAGTGCCTCTGGCACTTGCGCTAGGCTGAAAAAGTCAGTCATGTCATGTCGAATTTGTATCGTATCAAAATTTATGTTTTCAATTATTACCGACACTTTTACGTCATGCATAAGTGGTATATTAGTCGAGTTTGTATTGTGTTAAGTTGAGTTCAAATCGATCCATTTATTAAGTGAGTCTAGCCAATCTTTCTGTTTACTATCCAAACTTACTAATTTTGTACCCATTTTGCATTATGTTCTTGGTTTGTGTCTAAAACTATCTAAGTCTAGCACTTGCCTATGTACACACATTCAACCACATACATGTATTTGTTCAAAAAAAATAAAAAAAATACACATGTATATATGGTGAATTTGGGAAACTCTAATCTATACATAACATATAGCAATGCAGTTGTCTTGGATGAGCTCCAAAACCACACATATGTATAATTTTTGTGCCAGTTAATTCCTTATTAAAAGGATAACTCCTAAAATTTCTGAAGTGTCCAAAGTTTTTCTCTCATCATCTCTCCCTTTTCCGTTTCTCTCTCTTACACATACTTTCTCTCCTCTAAAATCTAAATTTACTATGTACTAGAACAATGAATTTAGCAAAGAGGTTGATTATGAAACTTTCCTTCATCAAGTACTAGATTTTTTTAATTTTAAATCATTTAATAACGATGCATTGATTTTATTAAATTAAATCATTTAATGTGGCGTATGTAACTATCCCCACAAAACTATTTTATTTCATCCTTAGACATTAGTGACTAATTTTCTAAAAATACTAGAGTCGGGATGAGGGTGGGATAAGGGATGGCAATAGAGGGTGGCGGTGGCAATGACAGAATTGTGATAGGGGATATTGAAACTACCGTAAATTGCACGGAGCGTCGCTAGTTATTTCATCTGCCGAATTCCAAAATTTGCCTCAATATTCAGGTCGTTTTGAATCCAAAGCACCATCTTGGTGTACCTTAAACCACCATTAATGGAGTCCTAGAAAAATATATACCCATGATTTATGCCTTATGCTTATGAATACAATAGAACACTCATAAACACCCCTCCCCCCAAAAAAAAGTACAAAAAAATATCCGGTGTTCAACAGATACCACGGGACAATGCGATGTTGTGCTCATACCCAATAAAAAATTACCACATAACGCTTGCTTGTTAGACACATTAATTTTTTTTTTTTTTTTTAAATTTATGACTTAACAAGTGACGGTAATTGATTAAAAATATACAATACTCTATAGAGTAATACTATTTAGGATTAAAAAATTGACCTAATTTGCTGACCTAATGATGTGATTTCATTTGAATTAGATCAATAAATTAGGTTCCAATAGCATTGCTCTACTCTTTTTTTTTTCCCAGTAAGTAAGATGAATTTCATAAATCAAAAAGAAGGTTAACGTACAAAAGAGATTCCCAGGGATGGTTGATTTTCTGAACAGGAGAAAGAAGATCCTCCATCCATCCCAAAGGAAAAGAAAGCAAAGAAGACACAATTCCAAATGAACAAAGAATCAAAATGTGCAAATTTGATTAATCTGGACTTCCAATCAAAAACAACCAGCAACAAGCAAAACCAGCAACCAGCCTAGCCTAGACATAAGGCAGTAACCAGCATTGTGGAATTTTCTCCACAATGACCCAGAAGAAAAGTGAGTCAGCAAATATTTTATCTTATCGTACCTAATAAGATAAAATATAAAAATGGCTTTGTTTATTTAAGGAAGTACATGAAATAATACATGCACATTGGTTTATATGTCACACTTTTGTTTGATTAATTTAAGATTTCAATTAGAATACAAACAAACTACTTCACTTTCTCTTGGCTCGTTATTCCGAGCATTTACATTGGCAGAGGTCTCCCTTTTGAAAAAGTCCTAACCAATGCCATGGTTAAAAAGAAATAAAAAAAAAATCGGTATCGTACCTCAGTACATAATTTTTTAAGATTTTTTGGAATTATTTACAAGTTTTGAAGTTTTTTAATGATTGATATAAACATTTGTGATCGATCCTAAAATTATTAAGATCAATCAAAAAACTCTCAAAAATTGTAACTTGAATCCAAAAAAAATTACTTAAACCATAAAAATTGTACGGTGACCCACAAAAATTAGAAGTTTTTGTGTCGTTATCTCCTTTAGTACCGAAGTCGAATCCTTAGAAAATATATATAGCTAACAATCTTACCCTTAATTTGAATTAACATTTAGACACAAACGCGGGATATTTTTATTTATTTTTTTAAAATTTTTACCATTTACCCAATATCAACAGCAGAACATTTTTTTTTTTTTTGATTATTGTGTTGTAGAAGTAAAACGTTGTTAGCAAGACAAGAGGGAATTCTATTAACCCCAAAAAAAAAAAAAAAGAGACGAGGGATTATGCACTAGAGCCAGCTGTAGCTATAGACTATTTCACTATGTGGTCAGAAGCAGAGCTCCTACCTACAATCACCGAACAAAAACTCAGAGGATTTGTACGAGTTAAGAAAAATATTCTAATTGACAAATGTTGGGAGGTGACTATGTATCTTGTACTGTAGAGGGATTATACAAGATGGATTATATATTATTGTCAGTCTGTTTCTTGGCTGTCGTGTAACTCTAAGGGATAGTTCAAGTAGTAACAGAGATGAGCCGTAAACTTAGAAATCTTGAATTCAAATCTTGGTAACTATTGGAGTCAAGCCATAAGGGATTTATCCCTCATGAATACCATATTCCTAGCGTGAATGACCTTACCTGTCTTTAACCGGAACGAGAAAGAGATTAGTTGAATTGTGCGTGAACTGGCCGAAACACTGTCGCTGGCTGTCAAACTAAGAAAAAAAAAGTTTGCTTCTTGGTTGTCATTGGCTTGCCAATTTAATGTGTTGATTCATGGCATACTTAAAAGTTGTGTTCACATTCTAGAACTCTTATTTAAATCAAAAGATAAGATTTCAGTGTCCCTATTCAAATCATAAGATTAATGTAAAGGGTTGTGTTCACACTTGATAGTTACTATTTAAATCAAAGATTAATGTGTGTTCACACTTGAGGTTTCCTATTTCAACATAGATTAATGTTGGGATTCTAACTTTGACTCATTTATGCCTAATTTGTACTAGGAATCATCCAAGACAAATATTTAATTTTGATTTGCTAGTTGTGAAGATTTCATGTTTCTCTTGTATTGCAGTTTAACAGTATTTTGTTATATTTTTTTTAGATTTTACAATCGAGACGACGCAGAGACAGATCATCTCCAGTACACTTTTGCTTAATTTTTCTCAATTGATGATTACATACTATGAGTTTCTATAAATGGTGAATCATCCGCAATGAGTTCAAGCGGGGAGTCAAAATGATCAAACATTTAGAAAAGGTGTATTAAAGGGGTGTCTAAATCTCCAAAAACATACTCAACCGCAAGCACTTTTAGCTCATGACTGCTACGTACACTCAAGATGCACGCAATTCCCACACAACATACACATCAAATCAATCCAGACTTTTTTACGAGACTCGAACTTAAGATCTCGAGATATTAAACTATAAAAACCCTGCCATCCGACTTACTCCGACTGGTTAAGTATGCGGGCAATTTGTGGTGAATCTTTCCCAGAAAACCACTAAATATCAAAATGAAGTTGAAGACATTCAGTTTTTTTTTTCCAAGAACAGTGCATTGAACTGGGACAAAGTAGCACATGAACTGGCAAGACATGTTTCTTTCAGTGAAAAGTGTGATGTATGGAAGGAGCAGACATCGGATTTTACTTGCTTTTTTCTTCTTTTGGATATAATTATTATTAAAATTCCACTGTTTTAATAACAAATGGAAAAAAAAGGATATCAGTTTTTAATTGCCAAAAGCCTGAGCAATTCACAGTGTCATGAGTTTGTTAATGCTCTTTCTTCCTGTCGCCATTCCATAGCTGAAAAAAGCCTTACAAATGATGTCTATTGAAACCTTAAAAATTATAAAAGTGAGCCGATCAACGAAAAAATTAACTAATCACTTAATCGAACGTATGTTTATACTTTTTCTATAAATTAAAAATTAAATTAATAATATAATAATAAAAATGAGTAAAAACATCTTTTAACAAGAATTAGGTCACTACTTGATAAAATATAATAAAAAATAAACATTTTATTCTTATAATACTATTTAAACGTGTTAATCATGCCAATTTCGTATTGTTTGTATTTGACATTAATCCAACTCACTTATTATTCGTGTTAATGGGTCGTGCCGTATACGACTTCGTAACGAGAAATGACCAACTCTAACCCATTAATTTCGTTTCATGTTTTTGTGTTGCATTGGAAATTGCCACCCTAATAGTTACATCAATTATTACTGGATTAAGCATAAAAATGGTCACATGCCTTTAGAAATTCCAGTGTCGAAGAATAAAATTGTATTTATACGATGAACTAGAGTCAAAATGGAGAAATAATTTTTTTCATTTTAAAAGACTTTTATTAGTTGCATAGATATAGAACCGTCGTCCACTTCCCACCCTCTTATACATCGCATCTGGTTAAAGATCTAATCCTTCCCTATTTACAAAAATTATACAAATCAAAGAACTGTTTTAGAATCTTTTTTTTTTAAAAATGGTTTATTTATTTGATTTTTATAAGATGTGAATCAACAAGACAGTGAATTTAGTCGTGAGAAAAAGGAATCGCAATTTTACAATTTCTGCTTCACTAGTTACACTAACATAACAGAAATTCCAGATGACATGAACTCATAATAATAAGGCCTGAACATGAAGCATGCAACATGATTGACACCTCTATGGTCAATATAGAAATATAGACAAGAAATTGTAAAATAGTCACCTCTATGGCCGATCCCAAATTCCCAATTGCTTCAGTTATGATAATATTTCCCTTTCAAGCATTGATTAATCCATTTTAAGGGTCAAATAACCAGGTGACTGCTATGATTAATGGGTTTCTGTGTTGTAGCTTAAGCCCAAAGTATCACTGGATCAAGCCTGAGAATTGATTGAAAGCATTGTTGCTTTGTTGTAAGATTAACCCCAGCTTCATTGTTTTTTATGGTGCTTTAATCTTTTACACTTCTGGCTGGCTTATAGCTGCAGATTGATCGGTTCATTCAAGTCACATCCAATGCTGAGTTTGTATGAAACCTGAGAATTTAAGCCTTTGGTTAGATTCAGTTAGGAATCAGATTTCACTTTATACGTTAAAAGACAGTCCAGTGTACGAGACTCTTGATACTGCAGGATATGAGGAGGATTAGAAACGAGAAAATACAGTATATAATGAGCTGTTAGATTCAGCTAGTCACCTGATCCGATACCCTTTTCTGCAATTCTATATTCTCTCTACGGATGAGATCTAGCTTCTTATATAATTCTATGTTCTCTTGATGAATGAGATTTTCCTGCGACGAAATTGATGAAAGTCAGCTCCACATTACTATATCAAATTTTAGTTAAAAGACTAGAAATTTGGCCATTTTTTCGGTATAACCTTCTGGCTTAGTTCTTTGATTTCCTCACTTAAAATTTCTTCCTGCAAGAAGTAACAATGGTTTCAGAATCGTTTATACAATAATTAAGGCAGAATTTGTGAGTACTGCAGGATCGTATGTCTACCTTTTTCATTCGGACTCCCTTCAGACTCATTTCCAACTGATTTGCCAGATTTTGAAGTTCTTCACCACTCAAACCAGAAAGTTCTTCTCCCAACAGCTTCCTGCAATGGTTAGAGTAGAAGTTTAGGGTATGTTAATATACATGGAGTGTTTTTTTTTTTTTAATCAAAGCCACCTAGTGTGGGTGGGGGGTTTGGCAGGACCCCTACCTGTATATGTAACTAAAAGGAAAAAGGTATAAGGGAGGAGGACATAGAGCCAAACCTCCAGAAGTACAAAGTGGTAGGAAGAAAGTCAAAGCAAAAGCAAGGTGGTGACTCGCCACCAAAGAACTTGAAAAAAATAAATAGACAGAAAAGCAAAGTGGGGACTCCCCACAGAACAAAATAACTGAAAACATCAATGAAAATAAAAACTCAACGACGAACGTGAGGAGTCTATCGAGCGTCCAAGGCGAAGATGCCAGCAATCCCAGAAGGAAGGGATGACGAATTAGAAAATCGCTGATTGAGCTGCTGAGAGCAAGCCCACTTAGCCATGAAATCTGCAGCCTAATATACATGGAGTGTACTTTTGAAGTTCATCCATCAAATTTGCTCTAATTTAACCGTCTTCTTGGCCTTCAACTTGGCCTTTTGGGATGTTCATTCGGCTGTGGACAAGTCCAGTGAGTTTGTTGCCTCCTCTGCATGTAGGCCATGATCATGTAGACCTTTGTGCTTTTTGTTTACTTTTGAGTCTTGAGTCTACTGTAAGTACCAGCCCAAGGCTGGCACTTCGTTTAGAGTCTCAGATTCTTGGTTGGTGTTTATACTTTGGTATACTTTTGTATTGGGTGGATGTATTCTGTCATTAGTGCAGCACCCTTGGGTTGTCCCTGTAATGTTTTATCTTCTTTTATGAATATAATTTACCTTCCGTAACTTGGCCTTTTGGTCTAGATAATTGATCTTCTTAGCTTCCTTTATGCTTTGAAATTATATTTCTTAGTTAAATTCTCTCAATGTCTTGCTCATTTAGTTAGGTTTATGCTATTAAGTTGGTGAATTTTATTTTTCCTTTTTTTTTTTTGCGTACAGAAAGTTGGTGGTGGCTCTTCTCCTGAAACTGACTTGATTATATTTGCTGATTGGATTTTCTTTGTTTATGATGTGTGAACAAGTGTTATCCATGGGTTTGCTACGATTGCGCATAATATACTAAAAAAGGTCGCCCAATGTACGAGTCTCCAGCCACTACAAAGTCTGTCTATGTAGAGAATACAGTGTATGTCTAAACTACTCACAGTTATAGGGTGTATCATATAATACATACTCAATTGTTGTATACTTAAAAGTAGCCCATTTGTCAAACAAAAACAATGCTTCTCTATGAGGAAATTCACATATATATGAGATATTGGTGGATCATGAATTTCTGCAGTGAGGTACATTAGCCAAGTGCTATTACGAATCATCGTCGACTTACCTGTGGCTTTCTTGCAAATCCTGCAGCTGCTGCCTCAAGCATACTGCTTCCTTTTGCCAAAGCTACCATGTATAGTGAGTAAAATGTAAATCTAACCGGTACAATGTCAAAAAATGTGGGACAATATTCAAGAAATAGTTAACCCCTTTTTTGTACATCACACCTTTGATCAATGAAAATTTTACATTCGGATCATTGTATTTCCACGTTACATGTTTTTAACAATTATGAAGCATCGTAAGTGATCCGACTCAAAAATAGTTAACTCCAGTATTCACTCATATACACATATGTAACGTGTCTAATACTAAAAGTAAGGACTTAAATACCCTGTGAAATGGAGATTGCTGTATGAGGATTTCTCTTCCTTAAAAGCTGAGATGAGAAGTTATATGAGCATTTTGACTTTTCAATTGCAATACTGTGCATGCCTTGCATTTAAACTTTTAGGGGTCTAAAATATAATTCTTTAGTGGCTCACAATATAATTCACATTGGAAAGTTAAGTTGTTATAAAAGAATCATTAGCAAAGTAATTGGGGAGATAAGTGTAATTAATTTGACAGAATATATTATATGGAAGCTGCAAAAGTATCCCACAGTTGTTCTAGAACCATCTGAGAGTTACAGGACTTCTCCTTAGCTCCCTCCCATATGTTTTGCTTTCCTACAACTTTTATCTAGTTTTCTTTGTTGAAGTTAATGCACTTTCAATGGTTCATGAATAATCTAGATTCTTCTAGAGTAACTTTTCACTACACATCATTTATTATCCACATGTGATGCTAATAGGCACTTGTATATGTTCAAAGTATATTCATGCACTTATGTAAGTTCAGAGTAGTAGGTAGATACAATGGTAGGTGTTGTGAATGTAAATAAGCAACTGTATAATGGGTCTTGTGCTTCATTGGTAAACAAGAAGTGAGAACAAATACATAAAAGAAGTTTGCTTCTTTTTCTTCAGGTTAGAGCTTTGTTTTTACAACTCACTTTTTTTGTAATAGTCGCATCAAGAGTTACTGGAGTAATTCCAACAAGTGGTAGTAGAGCCACAATGATCCTTGAAATCTTGACATGTAGTCATCACAGGCATGATGATATTGGATGAGTCACCAAATATGTAATTTTGCTAGGATAAATTGACGTCCTCGAATTATAAGGGCATGAAGATCTCATTCTACCTCAAAACATGTGATTTATGGGATTTCTGTTGGGCCATTTGTGGAGTCAAGTTTCTGAGGCGTACTGGAAGGCGCGTCCGGACGGCAGAAGAGCGCGCGTCCGGACGCAAGTGGCAGAACGTTGAAGGAGCAAAACTGAACTCACTGGAAGTCGCGTCCGGACGCGGTATAGTCATGCGTCCGGACGCGTGTCTGTTTCGTGGCTTAGTGCACAGAATGTATAAAAACCCTTTGTCTTGGTGATTAGGGTATGAGAGTGGTGTGAGATATTACATAGCCTCCTTCTTTGTATTTTTGTCTCTCTTAATAGTGAAATCCCTGCAGCGTCGTAGATGTAGGCAAATTGCCGAACCACGTAAATATTGTGTGTCTTGTTCTTCCTTGCTTGTTATTGTTTTCTGTTCTTGATTTGCTCTTGGATTGTGTGTGTGTTTCTGTGGGTTTTAATAACGGTTAAATCCCCAACAACTGGTATCAGAGCTCCGGGTTAGGAGGTCAAGGGTTTGCACAATGGCCGAAGACAAAGTCAAGATCGAGAAATTCAATGGTTCGAACTACGCGTTCTGGAAGATGCAGATGGAGGATATTCTGTATCAGAAGGATCTTTATCTGCCTATCGATGGCGAAAAGCCAGCGGATATGGAGCAAGCAAAGTGGGATGTTCTGGATCGCAAAGCCCTAGGGACTGTGCGACTGTGTCTCGCGCCGTCAGTTGCGTCGAACATCGCCAAAGAAAAGACTACATCAGGTTTATTCAAAGCCCTAGAAAAGATGTATGAAAAGCCTTCAGCGGTGAATAAGGTATATCTCATGAAGAAGTTATTTAATTTAAAGATGTCTGAAAACTCTATTGTTGCTGAACATATCAATGAATTCAATACGGTCACGAATCAGTTAGAATCTGTGAGTATTGTCTTTGATGATGAAATTAGAGCTCTTGTACT